>VXBQ01006036.1:2578712-2902001 GCA_013400175.1 Phainopepla nitens | reverse complement strand
ATTGTAGCTTTTGTATTTTTCATATATTTGTAATCCTGCAATCTCTTAGTGTATAACTCTGAACTCCATATAGAGTGTTAGCTACTGTTTTCACGTTTTGGTCAGACAAATTCATCTCTGGGCCTGGGAATAAAGGACACCTCCCTGTCTCAGGGCCTGAGAAATGCAAACAAAAGTGAACTGGAGAGGAGCAAACTGGAGGTAAATGACTTCATTACCTGAAGTTGTAACTGGAAGATTAACCCCCAATATGCAAATGAACCAAACTTTATAGAAGTGTGAAAACCTGTGACCTGTGGTCCATTTTGGGTGTAGCCCCTGGGGAGGCTTTGCCTGCCCTAAATGTACCTGAATGCCCTTCAAGAAATATAACTGCTTTTTATTCCCTAATTTTGTCTGGCCTCTGTTTCAGGTAGCCCCAAAAAATAGAATCAGCACCATCACATTTTTCAGAAGTTCGGTCTCTCAAGGTGCCCCGTTGCTGCCACATGGTTTCTACTTTTACTCAGTGTAAACAAAGTTTATTGTGTGACAATGCATGTTGTCACCTGCATGCAAAACAAGAATTTGCTATTGAATTGCATCTTATACTCTGATATTTACACTCATAGTGTTTTATTTAGAAAACATTGCATCTCCACCCACTGTTCAGTGTTTTCCACACCTGCCAGCACTCCTTTTCTTTGACTTGTCAAATTTAAATATCTTGTGTATGCTTGTTTAAGTGAGGATATTGTGAATTATCTGATATGAGAATATTATGCAAGACTATAAACATTCCACACAAATCACTGTGAGGAGAATTTCATGGAAAAGCATGCACCAAGCCACTAAAAATATTTTGCACTATAGCCAAGGAGTTTCAAAAGTTATTCATCTGGCTTAACTACATTGCTCAAGGAGTTTTATTACTGGATTCCTTGAGGAAAAAATAGGTTATTTATGAAGAAACTTCTACATCTTTGCTCTTAATTTTGATTTTGGATTTTACTGCTGCAGAATCACTGGTATTACCAGTCTCAATGGATTAGCCATCTTGTAGGCCTGACTTGTAGCCCTTTAGGAGTCTTTCCATTAATTTCACTGATGTTTAGATTATATTCCTTCAAGGTCACTAAGACTCCAAGTCCAGTATTTCTGATGTTTTTTTATAAGAGATCTCTGTCCATTTCTTAGAAATGAAAAAGATAATTTCTTTTTAACAGTACGCAATTTTTATTTTTCTATGGCTTTCTCAGCTAGTGTTTGAATTTATTTGTGGCAGTTTCTATGCACTGGTAGGGGTCCAGTGTGAAGTTTGACTCTAAGTTTTGGCCTAAAAGGCACAGCTCTGAAATCTGTTGAAGGGTGAGATTTATCCTTGCCAAAATATTGTTGATCAAAACCAATTTCCAACAAAAAAAGAGAGTTTTCCAAAATCACTCAAGTCTTTTTTAGTCATCTATTTACAGAAAACAAATGTAACCAGGAAAAAAAATAATGTAAGTGGAAGGTATTCAGAGCAAGAGAAGAAAAGGGAGTATTGGAGACTTGCTTATCCCGTCATCTGTGTTCTCCTAAACAGGTTTTAATGAAAGGGAGCCTTTGAGTGTGGTAAAGATGAAATTGAAGCTTCCCATTGTCTCAAGTAAGAATTTTCCGTGGGCTGGATATGGCTTTCTTCATTTCAGGAAGACAAACAATGGCAGGTCAGACAATGAGATATTTCCCATTCTCCCAATTCAAGACAAGACCTTAAAGAATTCAGAAAAAAGAATGACACTGGCTTCTCCTTCCCTCCACAAATGCCATTCTAAAAAAAAAAATACAAACAAAAAACCCCAGGGAAACTAAAACCACGGAGAACCTGCATAAAATTATCAGAAAATATTCTCACAGTTTCCACAGTTATTAAACTGAATAAGAGGAGAACCTGGAATTCCACAGAAAGTTGGTGTAGTCAAGTGTGGGTAGTGAATGCTTGGAACAATTTTCTTCACTGTGAACAACACAACACTGCAACCCTGACACCAGCCCTTCTAGCATTAAATGAATTTTCAATGGTAGGGATGGATACAGGGAGATAAAACAAGCCAAAAGTCACAGCTGGAAGCTGCCAGCATTTCAGACTTGGCCTGATGGATGAAAAAAAAAAAGCTGCCTGATGGATACGCACGTTGGGTGTTCAGATGTTTCCACGCTATAAGAAAGAGACAGTGTTTGCCTGAACATCCCTCCTGGCACGTCAGAGCTGGGGTGCTGGGGAGGGGCTGCAGGGGATGGGCTGGCCCTGCAGGGAGGAAGGAGCAGCCTGGGGAATCAGCAGAGGGAGCAGAAAGGCTGGAGGAAGAGTACAACAGTCTCNGAAAAAAAAAAAGCTGCCTGATGGATACGCACGTTGGGTGTTCAGATGTTTCCACGCTATAAGAAAGAGACAGTGTTTGCCTGAACATCCCTCCTGGCACGTCAGAGCTGGGGTGCTGGGGAGGGGCTGCAGGGGATGGGCTGGCCCTGCAGGGAGGAAGGAGCAGCCTGGGGAATCAGCAGAGGGAGCAGAAAGGCTGGAGGAAGAGTACAACAGTCTCTGCCTTTTCCTTCAGATGCAGAAATAAGCGTCAGGATGGAACCGAACACAACGATAAAAATGCAAGTGCATAAAGCCTCCAAAGGCTATTTGACACTTTGCTCCAAGTGTGAAATGCTCAGGCTCCAGAGTCAGTGTAGGAGGTTTGAGTCACCCATAGAAGACCTGGGTTACAGAGGAATGTTGAGGATGAATCCCATCCCTCACGTTTTCTGAAGGTCAGGTAGAAGTACCCTCTACTTGGCTACCCCAAGAAGGAAAGGAAAGGGCTGTTTCATGTTCTGCTTCTGAAAAAGTGAAGGTGGCTAGCAGTTTCCTTTTGAACTCAAGCCAGCAGGGAGCTGTACAATCATTTATTTCCTTCTGCTTCCTATGAAGAATACCCTTAACATCAGGCTGTCCCCTGGGGTGGCTTTCCGGGCAGAGAAGAAATTTGTTATTCACAGGTGACACAGAGAGCATGACCCTGCTGTACACACACTTTCCTAGTAGGACATTGTCCTTCAGAGGGAAAAAATATCTTCACTAATAAGTTTTTTTTTTTTTGCAAGTCGGAATTTACACATTTCACATGATAAAACCCTCCTCTGCCCATTCTTCTTTGCTTTTTTTTTCATCAGACTGAAAATACCTGCCAAGTCCAGTGACAAGAAATAAACTCACTGTGCCCTCAGGGCAGTCCCCTCTCTGTTGGTGTAGGCTGGCTGTGTCCTCTGATTCTTCCAGTCCTTTCTGCAGCTTCTGAGCAGGAGGAAAGTTTGGCATAATGAATTTTGACTGACCCTCCAGTAAGGACCCCTCCCACCAAAGGACTTGCCTAAGAGGGATTAGAAGAGGATTAGTTCTGGGATTCTCTCTCCCTATTTCTTTTAGTCATCTTTGTCCATATATTTTAGAGAGATGCCAAAAATCTTAGGATCGTCAAAGTGCAGTATTCTCTCACTTTGTTAGCCCAAACAACAGCTCCTTATCTCTTACCTTAGGACTGCACAGATGACATGGAATGGGAAGAACTTCATCTCTTTATGCCCACTTTGAGGAAATACACAGTGGGCACACAGTGATTAGAGTTTGTGTTTTCCTCTATTTCGTGTTCTTGTCTACAGAGCAGAACAATGCTGGTTCTTCAGAAAATAATACAAGAAATGCTGTATGTAGTTTAGAGGACCAAACTCTTTATTTGAGAACTACTTGTGATTTTTAGGGTAATAATTCATTATACATAAGCATATCCTCTTTTTCAGAGCTCTGAGATTCTAGAGAATGATTTCTAGGTTAGATCATTTGATGTGTTTATCTTTCAGCTCCTAATTCCCTAGTGAGAGGCAGAACTCTTTTAGAGAATCACTCCTCATCAGCCAGTGAAAAAAAAATACAAAATACTTCAAACTCCAAAGTAGAGATAAAATGCAGGAACCTCATGACCACCTCCAGGTTTTTTTCAGGGTAGCAAGAGCATGAGTGAGCTCTGAGGCAGCATAAGTGTACCTATTAGAGGCAATAAATCAGTTCCTTGTAACTGCAGTGCCCCTTGGCATGGATCAAGGTAGGGTGTGCTCCCTGACCTGGCCTGCAGCACTCTCAGCCCTGGCAGAGCAGGGGCAGGAGTCTCTGGTTCACTCTCTTCCCTGCTTTGCTGCGTGTGTTGCTCTGACCACCTGAACTTTAGCTGGGCACAGCATGCTCTTATTAAATTTGCAGAGTGCCCCCTCAGTGCCCTTTTGGGATGGCACCACTGCCAGGTGCCAGTGCACACTCAGGACTGATGTGTGAATTATTCATATGAGCTCCTTATTTAATAGAAAACCCCAGATTGTTGCAGAGATGTCAAAATAAATCATATTGCAATTCACCTCTGCTCCAGAGTGCCCCAAGACATGTCTGAGAATGGCTGCTGTTGCTCAGCAGCTCAAACCCAAAAATGATTATTCTATGTGAAGAGGTTCGCAATTACCAGATATTCATAAAGAGGACACTCGTGTATAAACTATGTATATTGGAACTGGCTGGTGATTTCCCATCAGAATCCATTTTCAGAAAAGCATATGATTTCACAAACTCTATATGAAAGAGAAACATTTTTTAGAAATCTTTTTTTTTTTTTTTCTCTTCCTCCTAGATCAGCTCAGTATTTATTTTACCTTTGTGAACAGCTCTGGCTGTCTGAATTCCTTCTACAAGGAATTGCTTCAGCCTCTGCCAACATCATTTATTGTGCAACTTAAGCAAAATGAATACATGATTAAAAAACCAAACAAGCTGCATTTTGATCTTTCTTCTACAAAATTAGTATTAATGAATATGGAAGTATTATTGAAACACTTTGCCTCTCCTCCCTAAGTCTTGACTTATTTTATCTTGATAGTAAAAGAAAGAGTAAGAGAAATGGCTACTCATAGCCTTCATGCAGTCATTATTTCTCAGGAAATTTTCTGACTGAATCTTCCCATTTAGTGAACTTTCCATTTCATAAAGAATTTCCTTTGAAAAGGCAGCAGAAAGACATTCCACAGGAGGTTTCCATCAGTACTAGCAGTGGAAAGGCATGAAGTGGAAAGGTGTTGCCCATCCCTTGAACCATTTCATTCAGCCTTTTCCTGGAACCTTTCTTTTTTGAAGAAATCAAAACTCTAAAGGGCAGCCAGCACAGCACCAATCCCTTCCTAGGTGTTCCAGCCAGAGCTAATAATGAGAGTCAGAGCAGAACCAGCAGCTTGGATTGAAAACAGACTAGAACCAGCACTGGCACTGACTGTCCATATATGTCATCTCTTCTTTCATCCTCCTTTCCCACCCTGGCTGCTACAATTTGATCTTGTAGGAGGGGCTGTGTAAGCAGATGTGTCAGAGCTCGGTTGCTGCCACTTCTTCCACCCAGATGTTGCCTCTTCCAAGCTTACAGAATGTGCAACAGGCCAGGGATGCTAGGAGCAAATCAAAAACCATCAGAGCTGTGCCAAAATTATTATATAAATGGTACGAGATGTAAAATTTGGTAAAGCTATTGGGTGAATGAAAACAAGTGGCAGAGAAATGTGAGTATGGCAACGTAGATCACTCCCCTAATTTGATTCAATTGCCTTTCCACATTCATTCAAGACAGAAAAATGCTGCATTATAATTTCTTTTCAGAGATGATGGGATAATGTAAGTATTAATGGCAGTATCCATCACCATCAGATTAACTCTAAAGCCCTAAAAGACAGGTATCCCAGCAGATTTAGGAGGACAGTTAGGTTCCTTCATACGATGCTTGCCATAATTTATTGTTTGAGGATCCCTGAGAAATCCCCTGGAGAATCCTCACTGCACCACTGCAAAGGAAACCAAGGCATCAAATTGTGTTTTTAAAAGTCCTCCTCTTCTTCCAGTCTGTGTCATGCACCATTAGGAAATGAGGTTTAACAATTTTGTTAAAACATTTGCAATTACAAATAAGAATTTTATGTCAAGCTCCCAGTGACATATGTTTTACTCTACAACCTTATCACAGAGGAGATTGCTTTGGAAAAGACAGAGATTTATTCTGAAGCATTTTTCTTTCATCTCTTTATAGTTCTTTTGATGATTTTAAATGTTTGTGCTATTGGTACTTACATACAGTAAATGATAAATGATATATTATAACAACAACTCCATGAAGCTGAATTGCTTTTTTTACTGAATTTAGTGAATTTACTGCCTTGAAAGGTAACAGATTGATAGCACTAGTGAATTAAATCCTCTCTTTATCCCCAGAACAAGTATAATATGGGCATTGCAAATATTTTCCAGGCCTATAAATCAGCCATTGAAGCCAATGGCGCCTCAACTCCCATCCACAGGGGCTTGCTGCTCCCTGTTTTTCTCTTGATTTTTTCCTAAAGATTCTTCAGGGATTTTATAGAATACATCAATTTTAAGAAGAAAAGGGCGGTGGAATACCTCATAAGCCTCTGGTTTATGTATGAAACAAAAATTATGAAATTATAAATTATTAGAATTATTAGGGAACACATGATTTGGTGCTTAGTGCTGCCTTGGAAGGTGGCACAGGAGCTGCTGAAATAAACACCTAATCCAGCCACAGATGGGAGAGTCTCCTCTACCTCTCACAGACACTGTTTTCAAAATCTCCACTCTTTTACTGCTAATACTGTCATAAACCTCCAAGTGGCCACCTTGAAAACACCACAAACCATAGAAATGTTGGAAGTACAGTGCTGTATTCTCTCAGATATATTTACTTCCTTGCTCTCAGTGAAGTTAATGTGATTTATACACACCACCCCACAGGAAAAGCAAGTTTCCAACAGAGCTCAGAAAGACCTCATGAGAGCTACGGGTCAATTTCTAGCCAGCCCAATAATTTATTTTCTACAAGGCTTTCTCCGTTCAGTATTCTCCACCACACATTTTGCAAAATCCAGATTTTCATCTTTTGAGACGGGTAAAAATCAATTCATTACTGAATTTTTCTGAAGAAAATTGTGTGCAGGGAAAAAGCAGGTGTTAAATAAAAACTGAGGCACTCCAAACACAATATTTCAGTTCTTATAAATAACAGTTGTCTCTTAAATTCATCTCTTGTAAAGAGGTCTCATCTAATTCACCTGCCTTTGAAAACCCAGTAATATAAAACTAATGGAATAATATTTATTGTTATAGACCAGTAGCATTTTAGAGGCAATGAAGGGTCTAGAATAGGTTTTATTTCATGTGGGTTTTTTTTCACCAAGAGAAATATTCATTTCAAATATCACATAAATTGGAATCATAACTCTGTGTTACAAACCTGTGTGGCTTTTTGGGCAGTAGATAATGGGCTGCTCTTAAATAATTGCCTTGCTGTCTCACATTGCACACAGACCTCCCTCAGGCTAGGTTTTGAATAGTTCCTTTCTTTCTGCCCAGCTTTTTTTGTTGTTGTCCATTTTGGCATTTTTATGACCTCATTTGGGATTAGCTGTTTTAGCCACCTTTTTAAGGGACATTTCACCTCCAGTGCAATGGCCCTTGGCTTCTAATATTCATAAAATTCAAATCTTGCCTTCAGCCAGTTACTCCTGTTGTTTCCTTCTCCAGTTGCTTTTCTATCCTTGCAGTTTGGGAACATGAGATTTGCTATGAACCACCCAAAAATTCTGCAGTTGCTGCTTCTGAAAGTTCATGAAAACAATACAAGTGCAGCAGAGATAATTTTTTTGTTTTCAGCTTTATTTTTTATTGCAACTCAAACCAGTGCAATGCAGGCACATGAAGTTCGTGGTGTATCACAGCAAATCTTATGAAAGCATTCTGGTGTTTGTTTATATAAACCCAAGAAAAAACATTGTTACTTTACTAGGGACTTTAATAACATTTACCTGTTTGGATTTTACAGCCTCAGTGTCACATGATGGGTCTTACACAGTTGACTGCTTGTTAATTGAATACTCTAATTCAGCCTCTAATTCTGCCTTTAAATGGTTGAGAGGCCATTAAAGCAGGTATTTCTCTAATAGCTGTGTAGGAAAGGTGATTTTTGTTGTTTCATCCCAACCAACTCTCCTCCTCACCTGTGGCTGAGTGGTCTGAAGGCACTGACCAGACCCTTTTGGTTTGAGCTTGGTGCCAGAGCAGCTCAAAGCTCATTTTCTGAATTATCTCACAATGCAAATAAGACAGACCTGCTCTGTGTGTGTTTTCCACAATAAAACACTCAGATCAGTGTTTCCTGTCAGCACATATTAATTTTATTTATTAGCCTAAAACACTGGTCTGCAGAACTCCTTTCAAAAATTCAGCCAAACCCTTTACCTATCCGGCTAGAGAATCTGGATGAAGATAAATAACTCCTCAAAAAATTGCACAGGAGGAAGAAAAGCTTAGTTGTTGGTTTTTTTCTCCAACACAGAGCTTTATAAAATTCTAGTACAAACTGAAGCACACTGGGTTACAGGACACTTCTCTGCAGCTATAAAAAAAAGAAGCAGATGTTTGCACCTGCCAGATTTGCTTCTGACTTCCATGCTGTGAACATGTAATCACTGCAGGTAATGGCATCTTGCTGAAGAGTTAACTCAATAAGTTGCATTAAGGGACATGGAGCTTATGATTCACTTTGTTACACACTTAGTAGAACTGCCTCAATATCAATGGCCAAATTATGACTAAATACCACTGGCTGAGTTATCAAGGTATCTGATTTTATAACTCCACTAAACGTGCTCTTTTTTGGGCTTGCTAATGCATTGCAAATTGTCAATTCTTTAAAATATTCTAGAAAATGTCAGCTCACATCGTTGCTTGGCCTAAAGTCAAATGTAACAAATGCTTTGTTAAATAATTGGTGTAAGACTAGAGAACAAAGTCATCCATCACCGAGTCACAGGTTTTGTTTCGTTTCCAGTAAGATCTTTCAGTGCAATTTCCTTTGATAATAAATCTTAAATCTGTGATATTCAATAGCATTACACAACACTGGATTTTCTCTGTGCTTTTAATGTGGGTTAAACACCAATATGAAAACCAAGAGCTTACACAGACCTTTCACAGCATTTTTGAGTGTATAATGGACATAAAATATTTAAGATATGAGCCAACTACTGTTCAGCTGAAGAGGAAACTTCAGCTATTCCCCCAGTGCTCATTATCAAGTTTGCTGAACTTTCCTCAGGAGCAGCTGGTGCTGGGCAATGCCTGATAAAATGAACAGTCTGGCTTGTCACATCACAAATGCTTCCTCAAGCTTGGAGTGGGTCACAGAGCAGAAATTGTCTTTTTCATGGAGCAGGAACTGCTGCATCAGCAGTTTCAGCCTTTGGGTAAACCCCACCTCACTGCCCCCGAGTAAGGACCCTCCTGGCCCTGCAGAACCTGGCACTGCAGATGAGCATTTGGGGAATAGGCACTCCAGGGATGCAAAGAAATCTCAACAGCCAGTTTGGAAAGGCTGTTTCCTTTTCTAGTGGGAATCAGTAAATCTGAGAATGTAATTCCCATTATATTAAACTCCTCTATTGTGGTTTTGGTGTTAATTTATTTAAATTGTTTGGAAGGCAAGTCAATTAGTAAAAGATTCAGTTGCACAAGCTCCCAGAGATATGAGGGTCTAAGTGGTTCATTAAATCAAAGAATAAATGGAAATATTTTTGATAAGTTCTGGCTTTCTCTGTGTTTTAGGATCTGAGTCAAAATGGTACCAAACACAATATAATTTCATTTTTGTGGCTGAGTTACTGAGAATTTTAATGATTCTATAAGATTTTTCAGATGAATTATGAAGACCATTTTATCACAAGTTTCTCTGAGGCTGTCTTACCAAAACTGACTCAAAAACTTGCAATTTCTTCCCCTAAAATAGCAGTATGAACCCATTTTCTGTTGGCCAAGATTCCACTACCTGTTCTACCAGGAGGTGCTAAAGCAGAGATTAAACTCCAGAGAAATTCATGACCACCAGATCCATGGATGACTCTACAGGCAGCTTCCACTCTCTCATGAGGTCTGTCATTATTTTCTAAGGTGAAGACAAGACATAGGTGGTATTTTAACATTTGCACAACATCCAAGAGCACATCAAGGGCAGTGGATGAAAGCATTGGCCCCTCAGAAAGACTTGTGAGGAATTTCTGGAATACCTGCAGCATTTCAGCAGTGCCTACAAATTGCTAATGTCATTTTGTGACAGACTGCAAATAATTTAAAATGGCTAAATATGCTGCTTGTAGATGGGCTTGTTGAAAATTTTGATCACAGAGAGAAGGGGATTCTTTTAAAAACCTACTGTTAACAGTAGGTAAAAAGTTAATGAGAAACGTGTAAATAATTAATTCTTCCTCTAGAGCCAGAAAAGATTTGTTGTTGCTGTTAATGGACTCACAATACATGTTGTATTGTCTTTCCTGAAGTAAGCACTGAATTACTTGATTTCCATACAAAAGAAAATAATTTATTGCACCAATAGCTTTATTAGTGTTTGCATTCCCAGAAAACAGTATTTTCCTGGGTTAACTACAGCAGCATGCCTTGATGATAACACATGGCTCAGCTAAATTGACACTTCAAAAATAAACAGGATACTTTAAATCAAAAAACTGGAGAAGGAAAATACGGAAAAAAATTCTGGCACTTGGTATTTGCAAGAAAGCTATTGCAAAGCACATGGAACTATCTCAGATGACCCAGTTGTAATACTGCATTTAAATATATTTCCTTCCTCCATATGATGTTCTCTGAAACAGTTGCTCCAGGAAAAGCAGCACTCTGACTTTATTTACGAATATAACAGGCAGAGTCTGAAGGTCACAGCCTGAAGGTCATTTAGGTCAAAAATACTCACAGCATTGTTCAGATGTGGTCGTTCCACAGCTGAGCTGAAAATATCCTCTCCCCACTTTATTTCATAAGTATTTTGGGAATGTTACAATAATATCTCCCATAATTTGACATTATGATATTAAGTAATGTGGTTGCTCTTAGCTTTCTCAAGGAACAGAATTCCTTGGTAGTTGTGAAGTCAATTTTAATTCAACCTTTCTGACCACATTCTCTGCACTGTTTTGGAAACTATGCTGAAGCAGGTGCATCTCATGTAGTGATATCTTGGCATGAACCAGAGGATAGCTGGGGGATAGGTACTGGGTTTTAAAAAAAAAAAATACATAAAAAATTGTCAAACAGGTCCTTTCTGGATAAGATAGTCAGCTCCTGGTACAGCTTCATTCCTGTGTGACAGACACCAATGGTATTTAATCATTATAAATGCACAGGACCTGCTGCTGCTCCTGCTACTGATGGAAGAGTTGCACCTTGGCTATCAGATGCTATTAATTTTCATTTATAAGTAAATATAAGTGAATACATACAGTGGAAGGATTTTTATTTTTATTTTTTAATGAGAGGCACAGTAAATTCCAGAGGCTAGGGGTTTACCAACAGCTGCAAAGATACTAACCTAAAAGAAAAAAAAAAACACAGAAAAAACAGGGAAAATGAGCAATTTAAATATTCCCAGAGAGTCTTTTTTCATACTGATCATCCCAGGAGGAAGCCCTGGTGAGGCCCCCATCAGGGCTGCAGCCACATCCATGCCCACACTGCTGCAGGCCCTGGTCTAAGCTTGTGCTTTGCACCTAAGCTTTGCACCACCACACATCCTCCCAGTCTCCATGCATCCCATAACAGAATGGCCAGGTTCTTCACCCAGCCTCACCCCCCTCACTCAGCAGTGAGGTGCTGCATGTGGCACTGTCCTGCCTCCAGGCAAACCTTTGCAGCCCAGGCAGCAGATCACCTCTCCTCTGAGCATCTCATTCCAAAAAGGGAAGCATTTTAAATTTCACTAGCACCCAGCAGGAGTTTCAGGAGGTTGAATTACCTCATCCTATTTTTCTTTTTCCCCATGGGGCTCAGAAATAGGTGGAGGTGTCACAGTTTTTATTACTTTGTAAAAAAATGAACGGGCTGATGGAGTGGGGGTAGGTGTCGTGTAACTCCAGCAATTCTTCCTCTGAAGAAAGGGGAAATCTCACTGACTTTTCACACGAGGGCTGTCACTCATCTCCATTCGAGGGACCCGAGCAGATTGCCACCCCACGGTAACAGGAACATGCTTTAGCCTTTTTTTCTGGTTCCTGTGAAAGCTTTTCTCTACTGATCCAACTGTTAGCAAGTATTTGGTCGTTTGGCGGGTGGGGAAAAGCTTCATGCAATCCCAGGCACATCATCCCTGTTTGTGCCTTAGGCTGCAGAGGATGATGAGCCTTGCCCACGTTAGCTGAGCTGGCAGGCTTGTGGCTTTTCAGCTCATTTCTGCCGAATGCCACCTATGTGTCACAGGGGCCTCAAGTCCTCCCTGGAAAACACTTGTGTCAGAAATGAGGCTACAGCAAGTCTGATACATCCAACAGCAAGTGATCCTGCTGCATTTATAATTCCTGCAAGAATCATTCCTGGGTCTTTGTGACATGCTGTTCCCCACATCTGGCCGAGGCAAGCATCTCGACTTGTCAGTGGACGTTGCTATTTCTGGGTTTCTGCTTCCCAGGCTGGATGTGAGCAGCTGCATGTGACCTAGCAACAGATCTGGGAGAGCAAATGATATCAGTCCTGATGGGAATTAAATTCATATATCTTTTACAGGGCACAGCTGCTGTAGGGGTGCTGCTCCCCACACAGAAATACTGTGAAAAATGTTCCCCAATTCCCTCCTCATGTCATGTAAGGCAGACATGTTTTGTTATGCAGCTATTTAGCTATGTCTTACACAGCAAGCAGCCTGGGAAAGCATCAGTCGGCATCAATAATAGAAATAATTAAGAATTACGTGATGAGGGCTAGCCAGGCATGTTCCAGTGTGTACCAGAGAAGCTGTGGCTGTGAGTCACACTTTTGTCTCCAAAGGAGCTCTCCACTCCCTGAATTATCCAGCTGCCCAGCAGATGGTGGTATTATTTCAACTACTTTGCTCTGAGCTCCCTGGGAAGCAGCCAGGCTGCACGACCACCAGAAAAGTTGGTTCAGGATTTCACAGCTCACACTATCGCATTTACAGGTCATTTCCTGCAGCATCCTGATATTCCTTCTTGTAGAAATAAATGTTAGTGATATATATCAACCTCCTGGTACCCAAAGGAGACTTACAAGAAGGTTGAAGAGGGACTTTTTTCAAGGGCTGAGAGTGACAGGACAAGGCTGAATGGCTTCAGACTGACAGAGGGCAGGGTTAGATTGGATATTAGGAGGAATTTCTTCCCTGTGAGGGTGGTGAGGTCCCAGCCCAGACTGCCCAGAGAAGCTGTCGCTGCCCCATCCCTGGAAGTATTCAAGGCCAGGCTGGATGAGGTTTTAAGCAACCTGGTCTAGAGGAAGGTGTCCCTGCCCATGGCAGAGGGATTGGAACAAGATTCTATGATCTATTCAGTTAAGCATTCTTAGTTGTCTTGCATAACAACAAGCTGGCAACATGAGGAAGGTCCCTTCTCACCATCAGGAAGAAATAATTCTTTGAAAGATCTATTTTCCAGAAATTTCAATCAGCTACAAGCAGCATTTGAGCCATAGTCTTGCTGTGTCATCTCCTCCTGTGACTTCCAGCTTTTCCCACAGCTTTTGTGGAATAACCTGATTACTCATCATCTTTACCAGCAGTAAGCTATTTCTTTCTTTTTCAGGTCTTGTAACATTTTATTCTGCTCTTTCCCCTCCTGAGCAGATACTTCATTAGATTTGCTGATTCTCTTCTATCTCCTTTCTGCAGTCTGTGTTGTGTCCTTTTCCTTCTTAAACTGCTGGCACATCTACATCAGCTCCTCTCCCAGCTCTTTGGCTGCCATGGAGCAAGATTCACCAAGGGACTAGTAAACCCCACCACATATTTGATGGAATTTGTGATTTTGGATGGGAGCTAGAGAGGGGAAATACTTCACACTTCCCACTGTTGCTGTGGGCACCAGGACCCTTCCCTGGGGCTGCCAGGACTGTGACTTTGTAGAATTGGACCTGTAGTAATAGGAACTAGTTGCTGGTCAAGTGGTAAAGTCTTCTAAATGCCTCAAATAGGAATAGTCCATCAATTTCTTTCTTCTTTGTGTTCCAGGCCCAAAACATTTTCAAACAGTCAAAAATAATTCATAAACTCATCAAGTCTTACCTAACCATCCTGGTACCCACCACTGTGAATATTACCTTTGGATGTCACATCTCCCTGGTCTTTTAGATGACCTTTCACTGCACTTGATCTCTTCACAGATGATCAGAAGATGATTTCCTTGTAACCCAAAGACAAATAATCTAGGAGATCTCTCACAGTAGAAAATAGAAGCAGTTCCCTTACTTAGAGAAAAAGCAGCCAAAAAAGTTCACCAAAGAGAGTGGAATAATGCATATCCTACATCCCTGAAATGAACTTTAGACAGCAGTAGAGGAACTGGGACATTTCAGTTCTACAGCACCAAGAACAGGGTGACAAGCTGGCTTTCATGGGAATTAGACCTTTACATGTCTTGTCTGTGCTTGGTTAGAGCAATGGGATGAAGTGCAAGAAGTTTTCTAGTATTTTCTCTCTTCTCTCTCTCTGTTCCCCAGTTAAATCTATTTCCAAAGCAGTAAGATGGAAGGTTTAGATGCTGGAAAGCAACTATGCCATCAAGCAGTCTCAGTCACAGAAGACATAAACATGCAACACAGTGTGCAATTTAACAGGATTATCAGAAACTAATACCCAAGATTTTGTTCTACTGAATGTTCACCCATCCTTTGTCAAGTATTTCTAATCACCAGGATTTTAATGGTGATGTTTAACAGCCCCAGAACTCCAGAGTCTTTTAATATCTGCCACAACTGAGTTTTCAATTATAATAATTCTGTCCTTAATTTCCATCATCATAATTATCCTTCATTACAGCAACATTCTTAAATCGGGCTCATCAAAGCAAAATTTTTCCTCGTTTAACTTGACTTGCAGCTCAGACTGGGATTTAACCTCTCAAACTGTCATTTCACTCTATAGTTTCAATAAATTAAAAGAACACCAACCCACTTCTCTGGTTTTCCTCATGCAACTGTTGTTTCAGTGTTGGGGACACACTATGCTTTTTGACAAAACTAAGAGTCAAGGGCTGAGTATTTATACAATTCTTGTACTAATAACAGGAACAGTACAAGATAGAACTCTGTGATATCAGTCACTCACATCCCAGCATGGCTGACCTTCAGAAAACCCAGCACATAACAAAAGAGTATTTGTAGTAGATAAGAGCCATCTCTCTGATAATTCACCTATCTCAGAAGAGCAATCCATTTGATATGCTATTAATTACATTAAAAATGCTGGGATACCAGTAAGCTACAGCTCTTAATTTATTTAAATTTCTCATATGCAATTCACTTCCAAAGTGCCTCAATGTTTGCATTTGAAAAACGTGCTCAGCCTACAAAGGAATTTAGATGTTCTCAGTGTCAGATCTTCCAGCCTCCACCGGCTCTGTGTGACCTCAGTTTGATGGCAAAGCAGGATGGAGTCTGTCTGCCTCAAAAAGTGGCTTTCAAGCCCACTGAAACAGGTCACTGGAACCAGTGGTGCGCTGCTGCATCGAGTCATTCCCGACCTCACCCCGAGCTTATTGAAGTTGATTTTATTGCTGATTTTGTGGGAACAGACTCCAGCTCTCCATCTTTTGTTAGTGTGCTTTCAAAATCCCTTCTGCAGTGCTTCATCCAAGAACTCAATTTCACAAATTCAGACCAGGAGGACTTTGAAACAAATGCAGCTGTGACAAGCAGGTCATGATAAAGGGTTGGGTAATGTTTATTACTTTGAGTATTTCTGTGGTATTTCCTCTCTTAAGCTTGAGTAGCAGCCTCAGCTAAGAAGATTTCTAAATTAAAACTAGAATATAAGAAATACTACATCATAGAGAAAAATAATTTGCAATCTCACTTTATTTGATGGAGAAAAATAACTGGCAATCTCATTATCCTCTTCTGTCATTGCCCTGTGGGATGCTGTGTGGTGCAAGGAGATTGTGTGGTGTAAGCAAGCCCTGGTTCCCAGCTGAGCCTTGGAGTGGCTCTAGAATTTTGGACCAGTCACGTGACCTTCTTCCATTTCATTCAAGCAAAATGGAAAATTAGAGGCAGCACAGACCCAGAGTGAAAACTGGACATTGCTTATAGCAGTATGTTCTAGAAAGGTGAATTGCAAAGCAGAATTTTGGAACAGCAGTTTTTTTCAGCACTGTAATAATGTGTGTGCTACATGCAAGCAGAAATTCTATATATACAGAGTGCAATGTAAATGTATGAGATTTATAGATGCATGTCTTTGCTTTTTGGCTGTGTGCTATGCACTAAAGAGATCTTCTTGCAGCTGCCTAAAATCTACAGATAATAAAACTGTAGTCCATACTCAATTGCTAATTAATCTAAGATCTTCTCTTCACATTTTTATTAATTTTAATGCAGCTGATTAGTGGGCAAAAGACATGATTTATATAAAGGCTGCACTTAGCTCATTGCAAGGGGCTTATGCTCTCAGCTGTAACATGAGAAGGGAGGAGCCTGGAAACATTTTCTTTCTTTTCTGCATCCTTTATATGTGCAATCCAGTGTTGACTGCACAGTCTGGCCAGGAGGACAAGGAGCCATTCCTGTTCTTGGCCATACCTGATCTTGGTGATCATCCTGCAAATTCCTGGTTTTTCTGGTCCTGGTTATCATCCTGCACATTCCTGTTATTTCTGGTCCTGGTGATCATCCTGTTTCATTCAGGCTGGAGCAGATGACCTCCAGGTGTTCCTCCAACAGACGTTTCTGCATTCCCTCGGTCCTGCTGCTCAGGGGTACAAAATCAGTCTGGATGGCATCGTCTGTGAGCAGGGGACACTGCAGGGCCTGAGGTGCCTTATTGAACTTTTTAAGAGGATATCTTGGGAACTTCAAAGTCCTCAAGAGTTCATTTTGATTCATGTTTGCCTGGGAACTCTTATGGGGATGCAAATCTGGATCTGGGTCTTACATTTACCCCCGCTAAGTGCCTTTGATCCAAAACCTGCAACTGATGTAAATGGGAGATGGTAGAAGATACTTATTTAAAAAACAAACAAAACAAAAACAAACAAACAAACAAAACCCCCTAAAACCCCAAAAAACAAAAAAATACTTACAAAAAACAAAATCAAAACAGAAAACAAAAGCAAAGCCAAAAACAAAGCCCCAAAAATCCCACAAAACATAACAAAACCAATCAAAACAAACAAAAAAACCCAAACAAAACCAAAAAAATAAAAAAATAAACAAAAAAGGACACCATAAAATATATTTTCCATCTAAGATGATAACTGACTTTTAAACAAAATTTTCTCTTTCACATAACAGTTCCTGAACTGCTGACAATTCCAGAGTAGCAGCCTGAGAGCAGTTTTGTTCTTATTTTCTGATAAAACTCCTCCTGTAGTCACAAACGTAGCAGTAGAATAATATTAGCACTGAAATCTACCTGTGTCGGATCAACATGATTTTATTTATAGTCTATATGTAGTGACTTAATTTATAGCTATATAAATAAATATTTTAAAAAATCGAGTACAGCAAATAAATATGTCAGAGTGGGAATAACTAAGGTAGTTTATGGAAATATCAATAATGCCACTTTGGTGTATGTGTGTGACACCAAAGAAATCAGCAATTACAAGGCATGGCTTGAATACCACTACTGTAGAAGGAAAGCAGCCTGAAGCAAGGATGAAAATTTGTATTTCCTGATGGCATTTTGAGAGCCAGCCCCCTTTCAAGCTGCTCCTTAACTTAATGCTGTTAAGAACTGTCAAGAATAAAGCAAATTTGTGCACATGAAAGGGTAGGTAAATTACCTGCTTATTTTCATTCAGTTCCAGTGTAACTGCTCTTTACATCCATAAAGTTAATCAACATCATGACTTGACTGTTGCCCATTTAAAATCTTCAGAAATTATTGGCTGGTTTAAATAATGAGAGGAGGAAATATAATTTGCTTCTAGCTGGTCTTTGGACTGCCTTTGTGCTGCAACTCTTGCAATGTACAGGAACGAATAATTAAAAATTATCTACTACATTTTAAAAATATTCACTGAAAATACTTTTACATACACAGTATTACCTATTCCTCTTCAATTTGGGTTTCTAGTGAAAACATGTGGAATTTCAGGGGATCAAGAGAGGCAGCACAAAGCACTGTCCCAAGCTCAAGTAAATTCGTGAAAAAGTCATATCTGTCCTGGATGAATTACCAGCTCTTGCTAAGCACTGCAACACACTGCTCTGGGTACGGCCCATCTGCCACTTTAGCACATTCTACCCAACATCGTCCATAAGATGGAAGCAAAAAAATGTCATTCTTTGCCTAACCTCTAGTTGAAGGAGAATCTGTGTCTCATAAAATGTTGGGCTCTGAGTGGGGAAAGCACCTGAGCTCGCTCAGAGTCAGCTGTGCTGGGAGATGGTTGCACTGCTGGAGTCCTGCACAGCGGGAATTCCAATTTCATCTGCTGGGACTGAATCAGTGCATTTCATCCAAGCAGTAATCCAAACCCCCAGAAGAGGCAGGCAGACAAATTCTCCCAGAAAATCACAATTTGGCTGAGTGTGGAGAGTTGACTCTGGCTTGAGTTACCTTTAGGAACACAAGTGCACATTTCAAACGCTGCAAGCAAAAAAAGTAATGGCTGGCAATTACCAGCCATTACCCCCTGACAAGGTTATTTGTCTTCAAAGTCAACAAATACAGTATGATCAACCCTTGTCTAGGTATAGAACAGAAATATTACAGTTCCTTATTTAAAATTATTTACTTTGTTTGTCATTCATAAAAGTCTAATTGCACTATCATTTAATAAAATAACATTGAAAGAGCCAGCAAAATCTCAATAAGAGATTTTATCTGTCCTTTGATTGCAATAACTTACAGGCCAGGCAGAAAACCACTAAAGAAAATGGAAAACATTCATCCTGTTCACTTTTCTATTAGCACAGGATTGTTTTGCCTTTTGTTTTTTCAGTGTCTTGTCTAGTCTAGTCTCCAGTGTTCCTGACTATGAGACTTCTGAAATAATTTAGCAATAAAACAGATAGGGCTATTAAAATTTTCTCTTTGATACATATCGGCATTTGCCAGACACTTCACTCTTCTCTGATTAAGAAGAATTGGATAAATGTAAAACTTAACCAATCTTTTTTTTTTTTTTCAGGGCTTTTTTTTTGTTAAATGCAATGAAAACAAGATTTATTCTTAAAATCACACTAAAAATAGGGTTTGGTTATGATCAGGATTGATAAAATTAAACAAATTGCATTTAAAACCTCTGAGTTAATGTCCTCTCTAATGAACCATCTTTTTGTGTTCTTTTTATCACATCTCTGTCATTGATAAGAAGCTGCCCTATAGTGCTTGTGATCAAATCTATTATTCACAGGCATGTTTTCAGATGAAGCTGTAATAAAGAAATATTTTCAATGGAGCTTTCTTTAACAAAATATTAAATGCATTTTGCAAATTAAATATAAAGGCAAGCATGATAAAGGCAAATATGTCAACAGTCACAGGCTGTGCAGTCCTGCCCTTGACTGACTGAGGGAAAGATTTTCTGCTTTGGTAAATATTAAGAGCAGAATCTGAAAAACACTAATTAATGTGCACAGCCCCTATTGACTCTCAGAAAGACATGACTTTCAAGGTCATTTATCCATTTTCAATTATTCCATCTTTGGGCTTTAACAGGAGACTCACATCACCATGGTGTTCAAGAAAAAATGATGTGTCGTATTAGGAGCTACTCTAACGAGTGAAAAATCTGAATCCATTTTATTTAACTATTTAAAACCTTCCATTAGAGGAGACTTGCCTGGAGTTTGGATAGGGGATCAAAAAATTCCTTGAATGGTGGGGAGTGTAGTAATTCCCTCTGATAATGAATGCAGAACGGCTAATCTTCCTCTGACTCCAAAACACTTTTACTTGGGCCCAAAGTGAGCTGTCATTGGAAAAACAAATCAGAAATAAAATATGATTTAGCTATATACAGCAAAGAACAAATACAATGTTTTAGTAGCAGGAGCAGACTGAATGACTGCTCATAGAGGAGAAGAGCTGTTGTTGTGACCAACATCAGATTAAAAATGAGTGTTCCAGAATGGATTCCTTATTGGATGAAAAAAACACGACCTGTCCTTCCCTGAGGAACTGAAGGTTGGTTTCTTTTTAGGGGAAAAAATCAAAAGACTATAAAGGCAATAAAGGGGAATCATAAAATCCACCAGCAAGGCAGAGAAATCTGAATATTGCATCCCATTTTGCCCTGTATGCTGACAACTGATACCAAGAAATACCACCAGCCCATACCTCTGTCCCCTCACTGCTCATCCTAATCTTGGCTAAAAAAAAAAAAAAAAAATTAAAAAAAATTTGGAGTCTAGTTATAAGAATACAGAGATTCCTGTCCTGAAGCAGTGGGGAGCCAGTGATGAATGGAAACACTGAGATAAAAGTAGGATTTCATGAGAAAGGAATATTTATATTATAACTAGCCCAAGAAGAAAAAAGGGTTTTGTGAGTAGCAGGAGGCATATTTTGTCCTGTGATACCAAAATTTCAATTCGCTTCTGTGATGGAGGCTTGCAAAATCCTGAGGTGGAAACGTGTTAAAACAAACTGTTCCATTTCCAGCTCTGCAACCAGCATCACACAGGGTGAGCCACCCACTTCTCCTCTGTCTCAGCTTCCAGCTCTGAAAAACAGGTTAATAACACCTATCTCACAGAGAAGTCGTGAGCTTGCATTTTTCAGCCAGATTGGAGACAGCCAGAAAACACGCTGAGGTAATTGACTGATAGTTGCAAAGCACTTTGAATGTAAATATCCAGTAGCCTGACTTTATTCAGGATTTCTTATCTTTAATTTCCCATTTACAAACATGTGGCACGCTTTTTAGTTGCAAAAGACATTTTTTAAGGGAGCTCACAAGCGGTAGCATATCAGAAGATCTGAACAGGGTGGATTTGTTGTGCTTCTTTCAGGTTAACCGTTTGCAGCTTTTACCACGGAAGTTTCAAAAGTGCAAGAAAACAAATCTAAATGCCTATTTAGCTTTAAAAGGTTTTGGAAGGCTAATGGCATGATGGTTTTCTTCCCATCGTTTTGGTGATTTTTCTTCTTTCCATTTCTGTCTTAATCTTGTGCTTTTATCCTTTTTTGTTTTCTTTTTTTACCTTGTGTTTGATTTCTTCCCAGGCACCTTCTCTGTATTTCTCATTATTGCTTTGGACAAAATATTTCTAAAAGAGCTCTGGCAGTGCATGGCAGGATCCATATAATAGAGGCTTGCAATGGATTTGCTGACAGGCTCTTAGTGCAGCACTAGCCACCAGAGCAATGATAAAGAGCTTTATCTGGGATTAAAGCTTCTGGAATTACTCATTAATTGGATTAATGAACTGTAATTCATCATGCATGTCAATCCTACTTTTCTCTAGCTTCTTCTTCCACCCTCCTTGTAACATTCATCCAAAGGAAGACCTCTGTTCTGGGAAAGTTCAAGAACAATGTTAAGACTTCCATGATTCATTTTAAATCCCTAATGTGATCAAAAATCCCTTTATTTCTTCCCCGAGCACCTCTATAACTTTTCGTTATATATACTTCTAGCATTTCTTTAAAACCCTTCATTTCAGAGCTTAGGTGTGTCTGAGGGGTTTTTTTTAAGCTTTCAAGGCTGTAGAACCATCTTCACTGTTGTTTTTTAATTTTTTATTTTAAGAAATTAAAGTACTTCAAGTGCTTAACTTAGATCTGTGTGTGTATATGTATTGCAATGCATTCTATTAAAATATTTACTTAAGTAGAGCCAGAAAGAAACACAGGTTGAAATTTCAAGTGGATTGTGGCTTAAAAACCTTTGGAAACCTTTGGAAAATATGCTCTATCTTTTTTTTTCTTCACATTTTTTTTTCCTATGTGCTGATAAGTGGTCTAAAATATTAGCTAAAATATTATGGTTTTTTAGCTTTTTCCCTCAGATAAGTTGTTTCATTTGTACCTTCAAAGGACACTTCATTGAATATATAGAATATACATTGCTCTGGTGATGACTCTCTGAAACAGTAACGTTAGCCCTGCTCAGCTGTCAAAAGCTGAAAAACAGATTCTGCAGACATCACTCCTCCAGAGCTGGTAATAAATTGCCTCGGAGTCTGCTTACAGAAGAATGTCTGCGTGGCAGGAAGTCAGAATTTGAAATGAAAATGTTTCTGAAGTTTGGAAGTCACCTAGTCACACATCTTCCCGTGTGCTCTGTGTGTGTCGGAGCCCCTTGGCCTGAAACTTGGAAGGGTGAGGAGCTCTGCTTTCATATCGTGGTGGGGAGAAAGGGATGTTTCATCTGCATATCCCAGCCACTCTCAATTTTCAGCAGCCAGCAGCTCCTGAGGGATAGGAGCTATCTACTCCCATTTATTTGCAGAGTGAAAGTCAAACATGGTCACAAGAACGGTTTAATGCACATGTACTTTCTGTACAGAGCATTTGCAGTAAAACTCGCCCTCCCTAAATGGAATCAGAATAGACTGAGTGGAGAAAAAAAGAGCTTCTGCTATTTCAAATCAAGAGATCTTTCTCTGCTCCTGTGTTGGTGGAAGGATGCTTTGAGGGAAGCCTGCATCTCTCTGTGGTGCAGAGGAAAGGACCTGTGCAGGAGGAGAGTGGAGAGGAACCAGCGCCGGCGAGACCTCCCCAGCTCAGCCTCTGAGAGTGGCTCACTCCTCCAGAGAGGGCCAGGGACCTCCAGAGCTGGGTCAGGGACCTCCAGGGTGGACCAGGGACCTCCAGAGAGGGTCAGAGACCTCCAGAGCGGGTCAGAGACCTCCAGAGCTGGGCCAAGGACCTCCAGAGAGGGTCAGAGACCTCCAGAGCTCGGCCAAGGACCTCCAGAGCTGGGCCAGACGTGGCAAACAGACCAGAAATCAGGTCAGGCTGATTGCACCCACACTCTGATATTTCGATATTCCCTGGCACCAAAGCAGGGACCTGGCCCAGCCAACGAAGAAGAGTGGGGTAAGTGTTATGCACATGACATTTTTCCATGTGCCATTCTCTCAGTCTGGGGGCTCTTAGTTTCTATGAGTGAATGCATTACTATCATTGTAAGAGAAATATCTTTTATAAGGAAAGGTAATATCCCTTATTAAACCAACTAACATAATTAGAAAACAGAGAGACATCAAGCCAGAGTCCCTTTGTCAGTCTGACAAGAACAAAATTCTGCCTAATGTAGGCCAGACACAAGAGCTCATAATTCAACCTAATTGTGTTAATCACTTTGTGGCAGAGAAGAGAGCTGGCACATCAGTGCAGGGAGGGCTGATATCAGGGGACATATGACCTCAGTTTGGGAGAAATATGAAGGTGCTCAGCGTTGCAGAGTGGGTGAGAAGAAGATTGTAATGTACTGTAAAACCAGAGCTTTTACAGATTTTTATTAGCCAATCACCTTCTAAGATTTAGTTCCTGACTTGTCTTTGGAAGGTATTGTTCTGGTATTTTCCTTTCCTGAGGATCAGCTCTGAGAA
Source organism: Phainopepla nitens (assembly GCA_013400175.1). Lineage (NCBI taxonomy): Eukaryota > Metazoa > Chordata > Aves > Passeriformes > Bombycillidae > Phainopepla > Phainopepla nitens. The sequence goes on along the minus strand of VXBQ01006036.1, from coordinate 2,878,381 downwards.
ATTAAAGATGGAGCCCGTGGTTGGAGGAAATGCTCTTCCACTGGCAGAAGAGAATTGTGATTCATATGGCATCTCTGCTTCCTAACAGGAATATTCACTGTCTTTTGCCCCCAAAAGTTTCCCTTGTTTTGTACACAGACTAAGGTTGGATTTAAATCACTGAAATTTAGCTGTTTTGTATAGGAGAGCAATCACCCACTCAGTTAAGGGAGAAAACACTTCTCCAGAGAAAAATTCACATCACCCACCTTCAGGAGAAGCTGCTACTGGATTAGCATAATGTATTTGACAGAAAACCCTGGTAATTCAATAGCTGTCATGTTGTCAACAGCATCCTACAAAGGGGCAATGACTGAGGTATCCCCCCAGGGATGGAAACCATCCAGGTTATCCAGCCCAAGCTGCTCCTGATGTTTCAGATATATTTTTAAGATGGTTTGGATCAGCCTTTAGAGGTGGTGAAACAGAGAGCACCAAGGTAAGAAGCTTTAACCATCTGCCTTAACAATGCAGCCATCCCAAGTTTAATTATTTCACTGTTTGAAAATAGGGCTTACCAAAATATTATTTTTCCCAGGAATTCACAGAGGCTGCACAAGACAGAAGCAGTTTTCTTTAAAGAGATCAGCTTGTTATTTGAATCTGGCCCTTGCTGCTAATTGTAGGATATGAAAGATTAAACCTAAAGGTAAGTAGTCAGGGAAGATGTTTGCAATAAAAATTATGTACTTAAAAAAAAATTAGAATAATAAAGGCAAATTGGGTTGAGTGGCCAGTTGATTCTTCTGCTTTCAGGACACCTGGAACTTAGCACTGCTCTGAGGCTTCTCAGAATGAGTAGGAGACTGAAATTAACTCAGCCAGTGGGATCTCTTAAATATAAGATGGCTCCATTAATTTCTAGTAGGGAGTTTTTGTTTTCTTCACTGCAGATGGGATGGTGACAGGCAGACACTCCCATGTCATGGACAACGAAGGTGAAAAGAAAGAGCCCAGGGTTTTTGGGAAAATTACCCTCCTGCCAGGAAGGTTCCATGGAGGTGACTCCAGCCATGCCAGCAGTGACTCTGTGTATGTCCATGGAGCCGCTGACTCGAGGCTTTGCTCAAAGCAAAACCCTCCCCCTCGACCTCAAAATTGGAGCAATTTGCACAAAGTTTAACAGACAGGGTTCAGGCCCTGGAACACAGCAACAAGCAGGCACTGTGTAGAGATGCCACTGCACAGATTAACATGCCAGAGGTGCATGATGCTGAATGGAAATCGCATTTCTGGCTTTCATTTCCTTAGGTGAGAAACAGGGTTGTAAACTCCATGTCTTGAGCCACAATGCTGGCACATCTCCATCCCACTTGGAAGTGTCCTCTCCACTGAAACCCTCAAACAGTGACACCCTGTCTATATTGAAATAAATCTCTATAGATTGTCTTTTTCTTTATTCAAAGCAGACTCTGGGGGTTTTTTACACCACAATATACAATAATCTCTGTCTTTTGTGATCAAACTGAATGGTTTTGCTCTCCAAAGTATTGATCTCATCCTGCTCCTGGATCACCTCTACTCACTTTTGTTCTGTGCTTCACAGAGCCATGATTCCCATTCCCAGGCATTGCTCCAAGCAAATGATAACACTTGTATTTTAGGATGTAGATTGAAGCAAAAGGCTGTTTTTCCGAAAAAATCCCACATCTTCCACCATTATGGAGCTTTTCTTCAACAAAACTGACACCACTTCAAATCGAACATTTTTAGATGGCTGTCACAAAAAAACATCAGACTCTTCTGCTGAGTGTAACAGTCGATGCCTGAACCCCAGGAAACATTGCTCAAATTATCATTTCAAATGTCAGCACAGGCCATAATAAAAACTGAATTTCTAACCACTTCAAACCCCACTTACCAAGGGATTTTTCTGGAGTTTTCAAAATTCTGTGGTGTATAAGAGAAAAAAACCAATGCTGTATGTTTTGAAATTAATTTCCAGAAGGACAGATTATGTTGCATTATTATTTTATTAACACTTAATGGCTGGATCACCTTACCAGGAAGATGACAGTTTCTGCAGAATTGAAAAAATATATGTGAGCCTAGCAGATGGAATCTAATACAGCAAAAAATAAATTATGATATGTAGTTTTTCCAAAATGTGAATGCCACAATATTAAAGAAAAAGTTTATTACAGATAATTGCTTGCTCTGTTTATGCTGTTTCTGTAGAACTTGGATAAGCAATTTAAGTTACAGAGATTTATAACTGTTTCCCTGAAGATGTATGAAACTAAAAAAATTGCAAGCCTATTTAATGCACATATAAATCATTTTATACATTTAATTTCTTCTGTATACATTTCACAGGTTCATATACAAAATACAACTGAAAATTGCTACATGCTTTCAGATGAACCAGCTTTTGCATTTCTTTTCACCTCTTTATCATTACTTTATGTATTCACTTCAAGTCGAATATATTAAAATTCCCACTGGTTACTTAATATTCAATATTTAATGGCCTTATAATTCCGCATTTAAAAAATATTTTTGTATGGATGTCAGTGGTGAGTATTGCACATGTTTCTCCTCAGTGGGACTCGGAATGTGTTGATTACTTTGGAAACCTGAGTACTGACGAGGGAGTCCCAGACAAGGCAAGGCTGGCTCCAAGGCAATTGCCAAAGACTGGAGAAGGCTCTGGGGACCCTTCCAGCACCTCAAGGGGCTCCAAGTGAGCTGGAGAGGGACTTTTCACAAGGACATGGAGTGACAGGACAACGGGGAATAGCCTTAAGCTGAAGGGGGGCAGGGTTGGATGGGATATTGGGAAGAATTCATCCCTGTGAGGGTGGTGAGGCCCTCGCATGGGCTGCCCAGAGAAGCTGTGGATGCTCTATCTCTGAAAGCATTCAATGCCAATTTGAACAGGGAAGTCTGGTCTAGAGAAGGTGTCCCTGCCCATGGCAGTGTGGGTGGAACTGGATAATTATGGTCCCGTCCAACACAAAGCATTCTGTGATTCCATGGTTCAAAGGGAAACCCCAGCTGAGACCCAGCGCTCTTGGATCAAGCCAAAATCTTCTTTGTTGTCCCACCTCTGATCCCTGCCCTCAAGGCAAGCCCTGGGGAGCTGGGGATGTTGGACTCACCACTCAAAGCCTCTCCTGTTCCAATCCATTTTCCCTCTTTGCAAGGTGCAGCAAAATCCCTTATTTTCTATCAAGGATCAATGTATTTAAGTGAAAAAAAGTGGCAGCACCAAGGCTCGACTCCTCCCTGCCCTTGGCAGCTCAACCTGAGATGTGTCCTCTCCTCTCCTTGTCACACCCACCTGGCAGCTGGCATAAGGCCAGACCTCTTTCTTAAAAGGTAATATAGGTTTTGCTCTAATTTCAGTGGCAACAGAACCTTAAGTTCTGAAATCCCCTAAAGAGTTTCTTGAAATGTGTTCGTCTGAGGTGTGACCATGTCACTTCCAAAGTAAAAACAAGACATTGTTCACTCTTGGTTGTTTTGACTGCTTATTCATAAGAATGGATTATTATGCACATTTGTTCTGTGTGAGAACTGATTTCTGAACCAGCCCCCCTTCAAAAAAAAGAACAAAAAACACTCACTGAGGAAAATGTCCTTTTAGCATAACATTCTGCAGATAGGCCAAACAAATATGGAAAAATTTAGGTCTATTTTATTTGCAGTTAATCTAAAAATAGCAGAAGAATTCTGTCTTCAGAACTGGGGAGATCTGATCACTGAGGTTCCTTAAACATAAATAGAATTTGAAAAAGATTTATAGACAGAGAGACAAAGTGTCCATTTTCCCTAAATGTTCCACAGAGGAAATTCAAAGAGAAAACAACAGCTAGAGAAAACTTAGCACAGCTTCTACATGACAAAATAGGTGAGGACATCTTTTCCATTATTATTTAGAAATAACTCCTCTTTTCACTGAGCAAGAGAAAATTTAATCTTACTTTAAAAAGCCCTGGTATTGTGACTACAGTCATGGCACTGAGGAAAAGAGTGTGGATTGTCGCTTGCCACTTGACTTTCAGTTCAAGTTCCATAAAGTGTCTGAGCACCTCCTTTACATTGTACTTCCTCTCACAATTGTCTTGCTCCTTTTGTAGTTTTCCTTTTATTTTCAGTTTTGTGTGTGTGTGCGTGTGAGTTGGGTGGCGTGTGCTGTGTGCAAACCTGATAACGAAAGATATTCCTAATTTCTGCCCTGCTGCTCCCCACAGTTTGCTCCAGGACACCACATTCCATCTGGACCACCAGGATTTCCATTTTCTTCTACCCTCCAGTGAGCTCAGAGTCCTTGTAGGCCTTTTAATGATTTTTCAAAAGGCTTAACAAGGTTATTGCCACTAAAGTGCTTATATCTCAGAGGACTGAGAAAAAGAAATATGCAGTTTAAGCCATGAATTTTATGAAGCGCTTTTGGCGAAGAATCCTCCAAACCTTGCATTTAGGTATCTGGGACGTATATTTTGATGATTTGCAACTACCATCAATGTGCTGCTACACATATTTTAAACACAACAGGGTTTCAGTTATAGATTACTTACTGTTTTTTTTAAATGGTAGTTGAGAAGTTCAAAGCCATTTTATTACTACTGAGAAATTTATCTGTAGGGACATTAGAATAAAAAGGACTTATTTCTTCATGACTAAAATTGCACTATTGTGGTGTATCAGTTTGCATTTTAAAGCAGTGAATTCATGAAATTGCATTATGTTTATAGTTGTCATCAAAATATGAAAAGGAACATTAATCTTTTCAAATTTAATTTTGCCTGGATTTTAATTTCATTGCTTATTATCAGAGGGATTTATAGATTTTTTTCCTCTTAATATCTCTGACTTCAAAAAGTTTATGTTTGAAAAAAAAAAAATACCTCAGTACTAAAGAGATTTTCTAGTTAATTATTTTTCTATTTCTTTTCATAGGCAAATATTTAATTGAGCAGATGGGACTCTGATACTCCAGTATCAGAGAGCATATGTGAAATATAATATCCCTGGCTGCCTTGTTCACACTGGTATGAGAGAAGCTTATTTTGTCCTGCAGTTTTGAAGCCTTGATTGAGATGCAAGGTGGGAAATGTGTGTAACAGGGTAGGTATACATTTATTTGTCTCATAGCTAAAGGTGGGAAGAGCAGCTGAAGTGAGAAGATGCTACAATGAAAAGAACTTTTGGCTAGATGTCAGAATGCTTTTGTTTAACAGTTTAGGCTGGTTCTGTTTCTTAATAAAATGAAAAGAATAAACTCAGAAATGGTGAAAAATCACCTGCAGTGCTTGTTTCCTGCTGGGTGTCACTGGGGGATCCCCCGTGAAATTCACTGCTCATTTAGAGTGAAGTACTCATGGTGGAAATGACCACCAAAATCCAGGAAGAAATCTCTCGTTTACCTCTAATCCAGGCGCTTTTCATCACTGCCTACCCCACTTTTTTGTTGCCTGAATTCTTATGGGCTGTATTTTAGCTCTGCCAGGAGAACAGCAGCTCTTAAACCATGAAACATTTTCACACAGGGCGGCTTAGCCCTTCATCTATTTCCTTATGGATTGTGGTTCTTTCCATTTTGTCGTACAAAAGCAGGCAGCAGACCCAGTTTCCCAAAGGAATGAATTGCCGTGTTTGCCAACCTTGAGAGAGGGAAATAGTTAATTTGGACATGCTCATTTAGATGATCTTTTTACCAGTCCTTGTGGGAAGACAGAGAATTACTTGCAGATATTAAAATCTCAAAAATGCGACTGAGATGCTACCTTAATAGAAGTCAGACCTTATAAATATTCCATGTGCCTGGGATTGTATATTACATTTCTGCAATTTTCATTCTGCTATTATCTATTTTTATTATGAGCTTTATTCCATCAGCAGCTCTGATAACTTCAGTAAAAAAGTTTATTTAGGAAAACAAATCCAGAAAGGTTTTCACTATAGACTGCTAGGGAATTTTTGGACTGCCAATCATTCTTATTTCCAGTTGGGATTTATTGCCTGTTTGTCACTTGTAGTCTGCAGATTATACTTATCAATAAACAAAGACCTGTTTTTTTTTTTTTTTTAATTACAGCTTATGCATGTCAAGGATGATTTTTCATTCACCTGCATCATCAGATGAGTTAATTTCTAAATATCCAATACCTCTAGTTTGTCAGTTCATGGGATGACATGACACTGCTGCTGCCATCCCTGAGGGGTTTTTATATTAAGCATTATGTTAGTGTCACACTCATGGATCTGTGACTGAAGGTACAAATATGAACAAACTGTGGTGGCTGGGCTGGTTCTCACAAGTTCCTTAGGATTGAGATGGTTTGGGCTCCAACTTAAAATGAAGAAAAATGTGGTTGGTTTCAGAGCTTCAAGAGTTCTTTTTCCATGATCAATCTGCTAGACTCTGTTCCAGGGAGGGAAGCTAAATAGAGAAATAATTTACTTCTCTTGTAAAAGCTGATCTGGGACCTTTCTGCTTACCTGCCTGTGTGGGTTAGAGCAGTCACACAGCAAGGAGGAGGCATTTGCACGGGGCCACATCCTCCATATGGGGTTCAGACACACTAAATAAATAATACATCCCTTCCTAATGTCTCAGCAGGATGATCTTTCACCCTCTGGCTTCAGTCTCCGGGAAGCCATTGTAGTTCCAGTTACAGTCATGCGCTTCTAATTTTTGAAAAGGTTAACACAGTTTTATCTTTAATAGCTGCTTGATCATTGCAGAAGCTAACAAGTCATGTTGGAAACATTAGTCAGGGAGACAGGGGAATGTATCTGGATGTCTCACACAATTATAAGGAGAGTTATTCTCCTGCTGTTATCACTGCATTACCATGGCTGGTATTGAAATGACATATTTATTAGGGAAGAGTACATGAGGTTCAAGAAGCTTTGGGTGCTTGCCAGCAGTGGAGTGTTTGCCTCTCCTCTCCTCCATCTGGTCATCTGCTTGTCCAAACCATCTTGTGAAAATAGTCAGCCTATTGCTGCTCCTCTTATGTTCAAGGATTTCACGCTGGCACTCTCACTGAAGGGCATCGCCATGTTCTCTGCCACAGTAATTTGATTAAATGGCAGAGTGCTGTGTTAAGTAAAGAGTCAAATAAAACAGCTTCTTTTTAAAAATGTACTTAATTAAGCATATGCAACTTTGTGTCAATTATCTTTGAAAAATGAATTAAAATACGAATTTATTGTTCATTTTAGAAAGGAGTCTTGTGATTTTCCTCACATCTTCTCTCTGATCAGATCCAGCCGAGCTCTCTGTTTGCCAGGAATAACTAAAATCCCTGAATCTCTCCTGCTTTGGTGCTCCATCTTGGGAGAGATTAATATCAGGAACTGGAGTCTCATGAAAACTGGAGTCATGGGACAGATCAAGGAACATAAGAAAAGTCAGTGGCCTCTCCTGTGGTTTCAGCCACAAATCCACTCTATTTCCAACAATTCAGACCAAGAAATGTTGTAATTCTTCCTGTGTTTTATGTAACTACGTGCTCTGGGAAAAAGGTAGGTGGATGCAAATATGTTTAAGTTGCTTTTTCACTGGAAAATAAAAACTGTATTAGCTTGGGGATCAGCACACAGATATTAGGTTATTTGGCAGTAGTCCATGACTATGGCTTATTTCTGGTGATGCACTTCTGTGTTTGCTTTAGTTCATAAAATACTTTGCAAAGATAGACTACAAACAAAACTATATTCCTTTTTATTGCAAAATATATTATACGTTTTTGTATATTATATATGGATACATAAATAATAATATATCTATATATTATTAATATATTTGTATCACAATCTACATTTGTAGAGAGAAACAGATATGGACACTGATATCATAGATATAAATATCCATATGGATATTCTCAAAAGCATTTTGTGTTTAAGGAATAAGTAGTATAAGTCAAATATAACTAGCAACATCTGCAGCGGTTAACAGGGTTGCTCAGATAAAATTTTTAATAAAGAAGTAACAAAAAATTGTAAAATTCATTGGTTTAGAGAAAGCACGCTTTGCAAGTAAGGCACAAAGAAATAGTGCAAGAAGATTGACATTTACCCACTCCTAACTACATTTTAGCTGAATATAGGTTAATACCACAACACCTTTCATAACAATTTTCACTAAAAGTAGTATTTTAACGACAATATTTGTTGCTAATTTCACCAGATATTGAACCAGTATCAGATTGCATTTAGGCTGTTTTAAATTTTAAAGTTGTGGCTACCGCATCCCTGGGAGTGTCCAAGGCCAGGTTGGATGGGTTTGGAGGAGCCTGGTGTGGTGGAAGGTGTCCCTGTCCATGGCAGGAAGTTGGAACAAAATGACCTTTAATGTCACTTCCACCCCAAACCATTCCATGGTTCCATGGCTTTAGTGGCTTGGAGTCACTACTTGAAGGCTCATTATTTGCTGTAATTGCCTAAAGATTCCATATTGCCTTTAAGTGGAGAAAAGAAAAACTAATGAAGTTATACAATTAGAGTAATCATAGCTAATAATTAAATAAGGCTGTAAATTGCATCCGTGGAGCTGTTCTGCATTTTTTGATGCCCTAATTTTAATGACTTTACTGAGTCTTAAGAGCAGAAGCTTAAGAGAAATTAAGTGTTCCTCATCTAGAGCTGATGACCAGAGATTGTGCAACACCCCAAAATAATTAAAATTCTAGCTGAAAGCCCAGCGCACATTCATTGTAATGTAATAACATTTTGATGCAGTTACTGCAATAATATTTTGATTTTTACTTTGTCACGTGAAAGTATTTTGCAATTAGAAAAAAATTCTATAAAAGAAGCAAAAGGGACAGAAATAGAATCTTTTGGCTTTCAGAGCTTTGGGAGAGATCTTTGACCTGTGCTGTGGGTGTGCACTTGGGGCAAACCCTGACATCTTTTCTTGTGGCCACCTTCTGGTGAGCAGGGAGGGTACTTGGGACATCTAGAGCAGTGAAAAGGGAAGAAATATCTTCACTAAAATTTGTTAGATCAACACCACAAGTGGGAGGGAAATGCTTTGACTGATAACTGGGGGCAAGTCTGTAATGATTCGGGGCAGCAGAACACCAGTCTGGCCACACCAGAGGCCAGAGAAAAGAAGATAGAAGTGATTTTCTTTAGCATTTTTGAGCTAAAGGATGTTTTTATGGGTTTGGGATTTTTCTTCCAGCTAGAGCACTCTCTCAGTTTTCTTTATTTAGACTGTTTGCACACACATATTTTCTAGTGTTGGAATTCTCTGCTGCTTAATGTAAACACTGGGCAACATCTCGGTTATTTTATCAGGAGTGTTGCACTAAACATGAATGTGTCAACGCATGAATAAACCTAGGAAAATTCAAAATAATTGGACAAGTAGCTTCTATTGCAGCCTCTAGTTGACTAAACTAATAGCAAATGCGAATGCCATGATGGAAATATTGAGACATACAGTGCAGAAAACACATAAAATGCTAAATGAATCAAGGAAATCTCGACATCAAATTGAAACAGTGAAGCAAAACCTGACTCCAGGAGAAGGAAAATAGGCCTAAAACTCCTAAAATTGTGACAGGCTTTGGCCATAATCCACCATGTGCATGGTGGATCAGTGTCACAAAAAAAGAAAAAAAAAAACAACCAAACAAACAAACAAAAAAAACCACCAAACCCCAGCCTGCAAAATACAGAACAACTAGGGGAAATTAAATAAGTGCTGCTTCTGCCTTTCCCCCCCAGGGGAAGGTGCTGCTGGTACCAAAGCTCTGGAGTCACCTGGAACTTCTGCCAAAAAACAAAACCAGTGTGGAGCAGCACAGAGGCTGGGAAGAGCATCTCAAAAACTCTGAGCTTCACAAAACTGTCATTGAAAAGGCTCCTTCAACCTGTCAAGATTAAAAAAAACCAAACCAAAACAAAACAAAAAACCCCACCAAACCAACTAACCAGAAGATAGGAACAAACTTCCAACAGATGTAGCTGTCATTTAAGATTAAAGCAAAAAGCTGTGGTACAAAACCTTACGATGTGTGCAGTCACCCTTGTTTCTAGCAAAGCAAAAGTAGCAATGTCTCCCAAAATATATCTGTTAAAAATAAAGGAACAAAGCTCACGAACAGGAATGAAATCAAAGCACTGAGCAGAACAGCTCCACAGTCTGTCCACACATGCATCCTATGAGCACCTCAAAGCCCTGTCCTCAAGGACCAATAATCCCTCCAAGAAATGATTTACTTTCCTTGCCACAAAACGTGCTGAAACACGAAGCCATAAATTCTCCTGCTGCAAAAAGGAAAACATACCTGCTCTAAAAGGGAGAGGAGCAGGGAAGAGGAATGGTTAACAAAACCCAGGGTGTTGTGCCTTGCTAAGCCTGGGCAGGGCAGCACTGCTGGAGGCCTTGCCTTGGGATCAAGTGCCTAGGAAAGAAGCAGGGAGGATGCTCGTTGTAGGAAAAAAGACCCATTTCAAATAAGGCAGCAATCATATCTGACACAACTTAGTGGTGCTTCCAAAAAAATGCCCTCTGCTAACCTGGAAATGAGGAAATGTTCCCATGCTCGTCTGTGCTGTGTCTGAACACCGCTCGTGTCCCCTCGGTCGGAGTGTGAGCGGCACAGAAAACACCTCCTGTCTCCAGAGCCTTTCTCAGCTTCTGGGATCAGAGAGGATCGAGGGAATAGGTGATTGCACACCCAAAGTGGCAAACATTGCCTTCAGGTGAAAGAAGCTTACTGTAATAGCCAAAATCCACTTGTACTCAAGTAGCAGCGAGCTGTCTACATGTATGGAAAAAAAAAAAAAGAAAGCATCAAGGAAATTTATCTAAGCTCCTGTGCATTTTACTTTACCAACAAAGCAAAAAAAAAAAAAAAATTGGTTGCATTTTTATTTCTGAAAATATGTCTTTCCCATTCTACCTAGATGGTTTTAAGCCATCCTTCTGTGTTGTTTCACCCAATACTTTAACACTTGCACACAAGAAAATGTTATTTTCAGATTACTGCTTCTGCCATGCACATTAGAATTCCTTCCCAAGGGAATGAAATCCTAATTTTTAACAGCCAATCAAATTATTTGCATTTTAATTATTATCTTGATTAATCACTGACAAGCTGCTTGGTACGGGACACCAGTCAAGTGAATATATTTTAAAAGTACTATATAATCTAGCCATTTAACCAAGCATTTTATATGTCTCAGGACAAAACAAACCTCTGTCAATAAAATTACAAGGCATATCACAATCTACAACAGATGCTTTATTGAATTCTTTAAATATATTACTCCATTAGCATCAGTTCATGTCAGTGTGGCATGTCAGATGAAGGCTTCTTAAATGAACACCAGATAAAGGATGGATCTGTTGCAGCCATAGATTTACTGTTATGGATTTAAGAGGTCTCCACTGTATTCACATTACTTTATTACCATTTAGCACATTCTAATTAAAAATAAAAAGACTTCTTCCCTTCGCCTCCTTCCCTTGTGCATTGAGAAGTGATTTAATTCTACAGAGAAAGAGCAAACGACAGATCAAAAGAAAATGTTAGACTATAAATTACCTGCTTCTCTGGACATATGGACTATTCATTAAGTATGAGGTTGAATGTTAGTTAAATTGCTTGGCTTTCAGATATGCTAATTCAACCAAGCCTTTTTCTACATCGTGTACGACATTCCCGTGCTGTGATTTAGGGAATTGCTTCTCAGCTGGAAGCTCTGCTTCCCAGAGACTCCCCAGGCACACCTTTGCTGGTATGACAAGGACTGGCACTGCTCATGAGGCTAGGCAAGTGTCTGCTCTACCACTACCACCCAAAACCTGATATTCACCTACTTGACACTGGATCACAGTCTGAGAAGGTAAGCAATCTCAGTGGATGAATAGACCCCCCCAAAAACTGCTAGGAATAGAAATGATAGCAGTACTGGTTTGTCCTTCTCTTGGAAAAGCTCAAGTTTGCCTTTATGGAAAAGAAATGCTGGGCTCCCCATATTTCAAACTGTCCACATCTTTGAGGACAGCCTGTGAATGGCAGGGCAAGGCAGGCAAATTGCACTCCAAACAGAAATGGAGTTGCAGAAAAAAGCTACTTTGTTGACAGTCTAAAAGTATGTTAATGGAGAGTGGGTAGCTCATGCCTTTTGGTACACTTGGAGGGGGTTGTGTAAAGTACCTACATTAGCAGTACATTTTATTATTTAATTAACATCTCCCATAGACTTTTTCATATTCATGCAAATTTTTGAGAGTGTAAAAATTGTTGTTATTATGAATGAAAGTCCTGAATTCCCAGTTTTTGGTTTTTATTTTAAATGCCGATGGTTCTTAACATTCATAAAAATAATAAAGAGACAATTTGCACTGGATAGATCCTGGCAAAACCCTGCCAGAACCAGCTTAGCCTTAGCAGAGCTGAGTGAATGCAATTTAGCATTCTCCAGCAACCCTTTGCTCTTCCCAGGCTTCCTTTCATCAGAGACTTGCCAAAGTGTTTTGAACTGCTTGGTTATTTCTGACTTAGATAAACACCCTGTAGGAAATTAGATTAATACTAGTTCACAATGGGAAAACCTTATGACCCTTTTTCATTATTACCACTCCTATCATCATTCACATCATGAATAAAGATGTGGGGCATTGCTCCTGGAAATACATTATGCTGCTAAAAGGCTGCATGTTTTAAAGTTACCTTTGCTTTGCTGCAAAGGAAGAGGTGGTGTCAAAGCAGGTTTTTGGAAGAGCTTCACATTTGCCGAAGTGAGCTGATACAGTGAACCTCCAAAAAGCAAGGCTAAGAAACAGCAGATACTGCATTGGACTGGGGATTTGTTTTCTTTACGATCATTTATAGCTTACCTAGTCTCCGGTTAAAATTTTTCTCAGCTGTTGGGTAGGGACAGATTAAGCAAGCTGAGGTTTAATCACAGGCTGGCAATGCAATACGGTTTTTGCTGGATGAGTTTCCGACTCAAGGAGCACATGGTTAAAATTTATTTGGGACATTTTCCTTCACAGTAAATTTACCAAAAGGAAATTCAGTTCTGTGAGAGGAGAGAAATCTTCTGTGTTATGTCAAACTACTTCAGTCATTTGGGCTATAATGAAGAACATGTTATCCAGCTTTAGCTGGATATTCATGTCAGGGAGATTTCAACTACTTAGCAGGAATTTGGTTCTAGAAATCAGGGTTCTTACTGTCATTTCTCTGAAAAAGTACTGCTGATTAATCCTGTTGTGGCAGGAGCCACCAGACAATTTTGTTAACAACAGCCTTGAAGTTATTTTATTTGGAGAGAAGGCAAATCAGAATTTTTGTCTGGAAAAGCACAGTGTTGTTCTCTGTTCTCCTAAGAAGTGGCCCTTTGAGAGAAGTTGTCAGATAGTGGAGAACTTGTTTTTGCATTTTATTCTCCATCTTTCAAGGAAGTTTCCAGGACAGAGCAGCTTTCTGGGAACTGAACTGTGGTTCATGGGCTAAAGTTTTCTGAAGACTGGGTTATGGTTTACCTGAAGATGCATTTATCCTCTGAGATTGGTGTGGATATGTACAAAATAAGTTAAAAGACTATAGCCAGACTCTGCCCCACTGATTTCTCTTCTCTGAGCTATTCTCTATGGGCAATGCTAAGCCCTCAAATTATTAGAATGACATTGAAAGTCTGGCCAATTGGAGACAGTATAAATTTGAATTAAAATGTCCACTTTTGGAGATTTTTGGTTGCTGACAATGATTGCAATAGCTTTGCAATCATGCCCTGAAAATGCAATTGTACATGAGTTTGTAGGGTTTTATTTGTACATGATTAATATTTTGTCTCATTGGCAGTGGGCACAGAAGGTTTGCAGTGGTTGGAAAGGTGAGGGGAGGAGCTGGCAGTTCTCACTTCAGTACTCAGAGCTGCTAAACATAAAATTAAAGCCACACTTCCATAAACATGAAATATGAGGGTGAGAGTGATTTAAATTTATGAATGGGGAATAAAAGTCTCCTGCTCTAAAATTCCCTTACCATTTGCTAATGGTAGCATGCTAGATAATGATGAAATGGTTTGTGAATTTACTTTGTGACTAAACTACAGATGCAACCAGTTCTGAGCTTTTAGAACATCAGAGTTAGATGACACACAGTACTATGTAATTGTCAATTATCACACTATATCTATAAAGAAAAAGTCATTAAACAGGAGAGAAACTGCAGATTATTTGAAAGATATCTAAATGTTTCTAAATTTAGCTCAGTTAAAATAATAGACCAGTGTGAAAAATAGTGCTTAAGAAGTCTGAGGGGAGAAAAAAGATATTCTAGTGAACTAGTAGTCTGTGCTCTGTATAAACAAAGCTCTAAAGATTCAGAAACAAGATACTGTAATTGAAATCTATTAAAATCAATAGTGGAATAAAAAGCAGATGGAAATGGCACAGGAAAGAAATCATGCCAAGGGAGTTTCAGGGTACTGATTGTACCAAGGGAGTTTCAAAATATTGAGTGCTCACCTGCAGTTTCCCCTGAATTCATGAAATCTGTTGATGGTCAAGAAATGAGGAAGCCTTGGAAATCTGTCTGCTGGTAAATTTCGGCATGAAGCTCTAAGGACGTTTCTCTGCTGACCTCGTTCAGCCTGTGATTCCACCCCTGTCCCTCTGGTTTTCCTTTCTACAAGGTGTGGACTATAAATAAGTCATAATGCTGAATCACACCCTTTCTGCAGTGCAACATTCTCTGATCTGCTGCATTTGCTTCATCTGAAAGGGCAAAGAAAAGTATTTATGTCTGTCCTTAGGCTTGCCACAAATTACCCTGTCAGCACCCAGTATCTCTAAAAATATACCTGTCATTCAGAGAATTCTTGTTCCCATCCTGTCCTCTTCCCCCTCACAGCCATGATGCTCCTGGGGAGCCTCACCAGATATAGGGACTGCACACCAGCCGTGACAACTTTCATGTTCTGAGTTCATGAGCCTGGCTTCAGCAGCAAAAGATCTTACTTCTATTTGTGTTTACCGTCTGCTTTTTCATTTTACATTTTTCATGATTTTCTTCCTGTCTATGAAGAATGTAATTTTTCCCATTCAGGGAAATGCAATTTTAAAGAATGTGATTGTCATTTTTCCCGTTCAGGGAAATACAGCTTTAAAAAATGTGATTCTAGGTGTTGATGCTTTAGAAAAACATAAACTAGCATGAGATTTGTAAGACATAATTAAATGAGATTTGTTGGTTAACCTTAGAGGAAATTTCCCCTTATTTTCCTGACTCTTCTCCCTATTAAAATAACACAAAAGCAAGGAAAAATCTACAGCATCCCCATATAGTCACCATTTGAATTAACTGTGCTTGGGTACCCAGCAGACCCATTAGTGAGTATCATTACATACAGAGAGTGCTTATTTCAGGAAGAGCATCATATTTGATTATAAACTGTGGTACACATATAATTTTAATATGCTGTATTGGCCAGATTAATCGGTCCTTCCTCTTACATTGTAAGTGGTCTCATTTATTTCAGTATAGCACAAAATTAAGTTAAGGAACAAATAAAAGCGACAATGGGTCAATTTAATAGTCAGGAGCTTGCACAGCCTGCACCACTTTTTCTGCTTCCACTCAAGACAGGCTGCTGTGATAATTTTAACTCTGCCTGGTTAATGATGATGTGAAATGCTGGCCAAATATTGTACACCTTGCTCATGCCAGCAATCCCACTGAACCCCGGTGTTTATAGCACTTTCTGTACTCCATCACCCGGGGGCCATGAAATGAAGTAGGATAGTCCATTAATTTCTTTTAGTGCAGGACTGGCAAACTGAAGACTGAACCAATTGATGTGCTGAACAGGGGGCTGGGAGGTTGGAATTGTACCTGATGCTGAGTCTTTGCACACAGCTTAAGTAAAAATAATCATTACTCAATAAACAGCAAAATGTATTTTTCAGAGGAGTTTTTTTTCCAATGAGAAATCAGCTGCTAAAATGGCTGCCATAGGAAAGTTTTCCCATTTCAAGTGACATATTTGTGTAAAGTGCTGATAAACAAAAGAAACAAGATTATTTCGCAGCTACCCTTAAATTTTAGGCTCATCAAGCAAAGACATGATGTGTTACTGTGCCTATGACTGCATCCGTGCCTCAGATTTTCCTTTGCCTTCATTTGGTGGACTAATTAATTCCCATTTATGTTTAAGTAAATGATTCTTCACAACATTCACTGGCTTAGTCCTTATTGAAAAAACATAAACAAAATTTATGGATAACTCTAAGCCCAAGTCCTTGAACTGCTGAGAGGACTGTCTTGAGAATTCAGCCTTCAATTCCTAACTTCTTAAAAAGTCCACAGTAAGTAATGATGCTCAGTATATCAGCCTGATACTGCCTCTGCACATTAGCATTGCTTGGATGGGGTCCATAACTCCTGAAATGCTGAAGCCCTCAGTAAAAACAAGTACCATCATGAGGCTTTTCTCCGTCAATAAAAATGTTTCTTTTCATGAAGGCCTATAAGCCTATACCAAAACAACTTGTCTAACTAAATAGCCATTTGCTCAATGAATTTTGGGGAGCAGAAAGGAGTTGAAAGGCACAGGTTTCAGTGGGCTAGGCTGCTTGTCTGGCTTTATTTCCTCTGCCATCTTAAAGATCATAAGCTCAAAGGTGGGTGACGTTGGACAAATTGATGTGGGAACTTGTACCTATGTGTTATTTTCTCACCCTGGGGAAGAGAAGGCTCTGGGGAGACCACTTTGAGGCCTTTCAGTACTTAGAGAGGGCTTATAAAATAGGACAAGGACTTTTTACGTGGGCAGATGGGGATAGGACAAGACGGAATAGTTTTAATCCAAAAGAGAAGAGATTTAGATTAAGTATTAGGAAGAAATTCTTGGCTGTGAGGGTGGTGAGGCACAATTTACCCACAGAAGCTGTGGATGCTCCATCCCTGGAAGTGCCCAAGGCCAGGTTGGACAGGGCTTGGAGCAGCCTGGTCTGGTGGAAGGTGTCCCTACCCATGGCAGGGGTTGGAACTGGATGAGCTTTGAGGCTGCGTACCAACCCAAAACATTCTCCAGTTCTCTGCCTGTGGAACAAAGCAGTCTGGCATTTCAGAAATATCAACAGAGTGAGGTTTACTAACGTCCCTGTGAGTGGTCCCTTTTGGATCTTCAGACAAAGGCATAAAATTTAATATTTATGAAATAAAAATAATGATTATTTGATTTTGCATTATTGGTATCCACTTATCCCATACTGCCATTGCCTTTGGTCAAATTTGGGCAAGAAGAGTGAATGTGCAATGGGCACTGTGCCAGTGTAAGAAATCTGCTTAAGAAACAAAAGCAGGCAGGTATTTAAAAGAAAAAAACAGACAAACACAACTACATTTTCACTTAGAAAAGGAATTTTAAAGAGGAAATGGAAATAGGCACCGTAAGAGCATTTGTTCTTAGCAGATAGGCAGCATTTTTAGAGAATATCGAGACTACAAGGGCAGTAAAATTGAAATAAAAATGGAGCAACTCAATGAAAATAACAAAAGATTCCAAGAGCACTGGAGCTCATGTTTTACATAATGCAGAATTCAAAAGAAAAGGACAAAAATAATGAATTTTAAATACTGCTTTCAGTAGTAGCTATCTCTAAGTCTCTAATCAAAAACAGAAGCCTTTGTACAGAGCACAGCAATTATAGTTATCAAATACAGTGTGCAAGTTTATTTCTTTGGACTTTTTCTTGTTTCTTCTTTATTCTTTTTATTCTTTCTTTATTACTCAGTTATTTCCTTTTCTCTTTTCCTTGCTTTCTTTTCCCTCACATGTGCACTCTATCCCTTTTTCATAATTTTTCAGTGTTTTTTCTTATTTTCATTAAATTATTTCTCTAAAACCTTAAGATGACATAGTGAAAACATGTGAAAGCCACTCTTGTTAATTTTTGCAATACAAAATTTCTTAAATTCCACCCCAGGGGAACAATATTGCTTGATACCTGTTGAAGTCTATTTTGTGAATACAAGGATGTCTCCCAGGGGGATTAGATACCAACATCCTTTGGCATCAGAGTTCTGACAACAAGATAAAATAGGAAACTCGGCAAGTGAAAATCAGTTATGTGTAGCTGGGTTCCATTTGCTGGGACTGCAGACTCCAAACCAAAGTTTACATTGGTATCACCCTCAACACCAATGGCATTAGACAGGAAATGTCTGATATTATAAACTAGCCCATACTCAGCCCCTTGCCAGCAATGATCACTCCAATAATTTCAATATCAAATACAACAAAAGTCTGAGTAGCTTTAAATCATTTTTCTTTAGAATGGCTTAGCTTGTTGCTCTCTCTCTGTTATTAAATGTCTCTCTCTGTTTTTTTAAGGCTTACATTATTTAGCGTCAGAAACAGTTGGCAATGAAATTGTCTACATTAGAAAAAAAGTTAGAAAGCAAATAAGGTAAGTAAAGCAGAAATCATTGGTTTATTTTGCCCCCAGATCTTACCAAAACCATAAAAAGAAAAAGAACTTCAGAATCTCTATCTCTGTCTGATTTGGTTAAGCCAAACAAAAGAAAACTGTGGATAGAAGCAAAAAAACTGCTGTTGAATAATTTACAGTGTAAAGAAACACAAGCACATCTCGCCTTTCTCGCTTTTCCAACTGATACCAAGCTTTGTGAAATAACACATCTTGCCAGACATATCTGAATGTCATCCCACCCATAGGATTTTCTATAGAAGACAACCTAGAATGCTGCAATATTCATACACAACCTAGTTTTTGTTTTCTGACATTATCAGGGCAGAGGAATGTTTTGATATACACAGACTAGTTCCTCACAACATCGTTGATCTCATTAACATAATAAATATCAATAAGGCAATATGAAGCCTCCAAAATTATTGATGCCCATTGACAAAATTTCCATTTCAGAAAAAAACCTTGAAGACATTTTAAGAGGCTGAGACACCGAGCTTTTAAAAGGCATCGCTGAAGACTGATGGTCCTCCATAGTGTCTGCAGCATCTAAGTCTTCCAAGCTGTTCCTTTTCAGGGAGATTTACATTAGAGAGAAAATTAAAAGGTTTAGATTAAGCATGAAGGTTGTTAGATTAAAAATAATAAACCAAACCTGAGTGCCTGAATAAACCAGATTATTGAGATTTTTCAAGCTCACCTACAATACTGTTTCTTTTATCACTAGTTCTTGCATTTCTGATAATTCAAGTTTTAACTGGAAAGAAAAAAAATTCATTCCTTTGGATTCCAAAACAAACTTATTGTAGAATTAGCATAAAACAGAGCTTAAAAATTTGTTTTACAGCAAAATGCTTGATATGGCACATTTGAACTAGAAAAGCATAACTCTCCACTAGGGGAAAAAAGTAAAATTATATTGCCTTAGTATTTCCTTTGGAGACCTCTTTTCCACTTCTTTTATGATTTCTGAAGTCTCCAAAAGAGAATCATTTATGATATAAAAGAGGAAAAAAACAGAAGCCATTTTGTTTCAGGTTCTGTGGACTACACTGTAGGTAGGAGTTGCCTCTTTTTCACCCAAGAATCATTTTCAGTCAGTTATCAATACCGACAGTTTTACCTGCTTAAGGAAGACATGATTGGTTTTGACAAGTCCTAGTGAAGGATGGACCCAATTGTGTGCAGCTCTCAGGCTCTCTGCTCTGATTCCTGTCCCAGAATATTAAATCTGTGTTTTGCAGCAGGTCAGGTGCTGTCATGTTCTCCTGAGGAGATCAATTTCCTCGAGGCCAGTAGATGAACGAATGAAGACACTGCCATTTGAGAAATCCTTGTTGGGCACTGCTGGTTCACACTAACAAGAGCAAAGAAGCCAGTGAGTGATTCCTGCAGTTAACCTTCACACATACACAGAGGGGCCTGAGCAAGAGAAAATGCCAGGGAGAGCAGAGCTGCAAAGGCCTATCACAGAGACAAATGTTCCTGATGGAAAGTGATCTTTCACCATCAGGTCCTTGGTTCAAACCCATTCAAAAGCTGTGAGATTTAGCAAGGTTAAAGGATTGAAGCTACTGAGAGCCCAAGGCTCCAAGAGTTTCCTTGTTTTCTCTGTGTACTTAAAAGGAAAATACAAATACACAGCAATACCTGCTAAAAATTTCAGTGAAACCCCCTTCAGTGAATGCCCTTTGAAAACTACAAATATAGAGCTAATATATTTAATAATGCCTGTATGCTCCTGCTTCTAATGGTAAACATGGTCACATTGTCCCAGAAATTAAAGGAGTTAAAAGCTGAGTGGGAAAATGAACACTGCTCATAATAACAACATAATGTAGAAAGTGATGGTAATGATAAATAAAAAAAGATTTGTGATATTGATGCATGTTTCTGAAGCTAATCTCAGAAGTGAATAGATAGCTAAATGTAATCAAATCAAATAAAAATTGGGCATAGGAACATAATATATATTGAAAGGTCACCAGAACATCAATTGCACCTCACACTTCAGCACACACTCACCAAAACTCTTAGCCCCTATTTGCACTTAATCTGCAGTAGAGATAATTAACAGAGATTTTCTATCACAAATGCTAGCCTAAGAAATATCAGCACCTTCCATATATGCCACTGACCATAAAGATGAAAAGCATCTGCACAAGTACCCTCTTAAAATGTCTTATTTGCAGGAAATCTTAGGAAATTTAATTATGGGCTCTTTCTCTTCTATTCAGGCAAAATTTACACAATCTGAAATTTTCAAAATACCTTTACTTTGGAGCAGGTAATAATATTGTCTTTTCAAGAGACTGGAATTGCTACATTTTCTGTACGGCTGTGATTGACTTTTAGTGAAATTATTACTGGAGCACCTTTATTATCTCAGAGAAATTTTCAGTCTGTCCTTGGCTCACATAATCTGGATAATGTCTGTGAACTGCCTCTGTGTGGGCAGTGCAGGTTATGGACACATCTTAAGAAGGGAGTAAGGTCCCTGATTATAGTTAAATATCTACATCTACATGACTGGGAAACAGGGATTGTGCTGACCTCTATTTTGGTGCTTTTGGAAATTCTGCCTTTCATGGCATTTTTTATTTTTGCCACTTAACCTTTTGGGAGAGGAATGAGAAGAAATAAATTCATGTCAGATATTTGTAAATTGATTAATGCACTTCTGAAAGACAGGCAGTTGATAGAAAATTAAGCTGCTATAGGAACCTGCGCATAACAATACTTCTTCAGCTCTTTTCTCTTCCTAAGGTGAAATAATTTGTACTCCCCACATGCAACAATTAATTTCACAATTCACCATGTTGAAAAATATTTAATTTAGAATTTTTTCTTTTCTTTTCCACTAGCATGAGGTTTTAACGTTGAATCCTTAGTTTTGATGCATGGCTTATTGGATAGATGACAAAACCCAGCATGGCAATTAGCATAGACAAGTATGAGGGAGCAGAATCAAGCTCCTGGCAGCACAGTGAGTGCTATGCCCCGATGGATCCATTTTCTCATTTGCTTGCAGAAACAACTGCACCATTTCCTCATGCTGAGTCTCAGTTAGAATTCAGGAGCAAACAGGGAGAAGTCATTGACAAGTTTTTTTCCAGCACAGAAAGTTAACTTAATTTGCTAGGAGATTGTTTTTTTGTGCAACAACACCGTGATATCTGACATGAGGAGCTTTCTTCTGAGACCTAAATTGTTTTCACCAATTCTTACACCACCATTTACTCCACTCTCCTTAATGGTTCAGTTACCAAACGAGATAGAGGAAAATACTCTCATATCCCTTTGAAATTCCAGGAATAATTAACCTCTAAAATAAACTTTTGTTCTACTTTTGGAGGAATCATTAAGCAATAATGGAAACAATAGACCTTTTAATTAAACTTCACTGGAGAGGCAATTCTGGTATTTGCTGAGCTTGTCAGATGCTTTGATAGCATTTCCCAGTTTTGCTGGCATTTTGCTACTTTTTCTCCCTGACCTTCCCTGAACTCTAGCTTTATTTTGGGAATTTTGATGTTCACAAAGATGTTTCCAGCAAACTGAGTTTTGATTTTGCTTGCAGACGCTTTCTGGCCACCTCCTGCACTCCAAGGATGTGGTGCAGGCTGCCTTTCTGAGCTCACAGTGGCGGCTCAGGTTTCAGAGAAGGAAACATCCATCCTTTGGACTTGGTCATGGGCTCTCTGCTTGTATTTTCTCATGAACTGCCTGAAGTCCTGACTTCTCCAGGAGTAAGCCAGATTTCTGGTGTTTCTACTCTGTTTAAAAGGGATTGTCCCTTGGCATTTGAACCACTGTTACTGACCACCCCAACCTCTGCTCAGAACAGTGCTTCGAGGAAATCAGCCCGTGAAGAACCTATTGGGGAAAGGCCAAGGAAAAGAAACAGCAATATAGGCAACTCTAGATTTTATCTTCTCTTGAATAGTCTGTACAAGAGCAGAGAAAAAGCACAGAGTAAGAAGTGGGTGAAAGAGGCAGAGCAGTAAATGAAGAAGTCAGAAGCAACGGAGCAAGATGAGTTCGGAGGTCTGTGTTAGACAAGCATTGTGCTTGAAATGTGTGAAAGTTGCCAGACAAGGACACACACAGAAGAGTGGTCAGAGATGGGCCTATATTTAGATGTTAGTGAGGCTGGTTAGACATTAATGGGTTTTCAAATCTCAGAGTAAAATGGGTATCAGGAGCTGAAACGAGAGCAGCTCACCCACAATCCCCAGAGGGAAAGTAAAGAGAACTCGCCTTCCGCAGTGCCTTTGGATCCAACAGAAAGAAAACTGCTGCTAAACCCTGCCGTGTTCCTGCAAACACAAAATGATGAAGGCACCAATACAAGTCTCTGTTAGTGGCACAGCTCTCCTAAAAATGCTGCTGAGGTTTGTTTGAAGTCTGGGTAGACAAGTCCAGAGGTAAAGGCAGAAAGAAAGGAGACAGCTCAGACACAGTGCAACAATTAGCCCTTCTCACCCCGTCAGGTAACAGAGTGTTAGAAAAAGCCTTATAAGCTCCTTGTGGGGAAGTGGAAACCTGGGTTAGACAGGTATATTGAGGTACTATTAAAAAGGATCTCAGGAAAGTACTACAAATTGTACTAGGAGATTATTGTGAAAAGGGAGTTGTAAGTAATCAATAATTGTCTGGAAGGGCAGAAAGCCTTGGCTGTGAAAAATCATCCAAAGGAAAAAAACTATTTACTGTATTATAAAAACTGGTCTTTTAAGATCAATGTCTATTTTAGATCTCATAACGTCTCTCTGCAGTTATCCAAAAATTTCAGTTACAATTTGTCCATTGCAGCTATGGTAAAAATTAAAAATAAACTTTTTTATCCTCTTCTACCACCTGTTTAAAGAATGGCCTTCAGTTCTCATATAATAAATGCAAAATATATAAACAATATGTTTGGGTTTTTTAAATTTCACTAAAGAGAAAATAATTTTTTACTTGAAAATTGCACTTTTCAAACACTAAATTTCTTAATTTCTGACCAAGTGATTTTAATGAGAGTGACATTGGATTACTGCCAGGCATTGCATGAAAAATATCCCCTTAAGTGTCTTCATTATAATTATGAAAACAGTGCAGTTCAGCTAAATCTAAAAAACTTATGCCTAACTAATCTTGCCATGACTTTTCATTATGGTGCATTAGTTTAAAGCACACATTGAACCCAGGCCAAATCAATACTTGATTTAAAGAGGAAGAATGGAAAGTTTTGTAAAAGTCTGGAGGTGTCAGCGTCTGTACATCTCTTTTTTCCAATAAATGTGCATTGCAGTGACATTTTCTATCTGAGAAAACATTTGGTTGGCAGGTTCTAAACACACAAAACCCAAACCTGATGCAGAATGCTTTATATAGAGTCTGGGAATCCAGCTGAGACGCACAGCTGCAGGAGGGACATTTGAATAACAGAATAAATAGGGGGCCATTTTCTGACTGACCAGCTCATTTCTCAACTCGTGTAATTTGAGAAGTGCCGAGTTTTCCCTTCCAAATCTTCCATCATCCAGAGCACACCTAGCAGAGTCTGATCTAATCCTTCCAGGAGTTAATTTCCTTTGTGTTCAGCAAAATGTTCAGACTCCCTATTTAATCTTTTGTCTGTTAGATGAGCTTTTAGAATGGGTTCAGAGGGTATAGCAGTTTTTACATTATGTGTTTTTACTGTTTATTCTGATCTGTGTGAAATCTCAGACAAATATTTTACTTAATTTTAGAATCCTATTTTTATGCCTTTTCCAGTAACATTAACAAATATTGTGTTAGTGCATAGTTAAAACATTAGCATTAAATGCATGTTAAATGCCTGGATGATTTCTAGTCTGAACTACACCTTCAGCTGTTGCTGTTTAACAGTCATCAACCCCTGGGAACTGGAGGCGAGTTCAATTTTTCTTCCTAATTTCTCCCTTACATATTTTCAGCTTTCAGACTCTGTGGCCTTTTGGGGGAATATTCTCCTTTCTGGACATATGTGTTACAGTGCTGTGGCCTTGGAAACTGGAGTCCCAAACAAGAAAGGGAAGCAGAACAGGAGTTTTTGCCTCCTCCAAGACCCAGCACCAAGTCCCAAATCATCTTCTGCACTTCCCTTCTCTTCCAGATAATTGTTTGCTTCCAACTATTTATATTTCTCTTGAAATGGTTGAGTTTTCGTCTTAGTTTTCAACTATTTTTAAAGGTATAAAGATTGATTACATCCTCTCCCTTTCTTTTTAGCTGCCATTTGTCACTGTAGTGAAAAACATCAGCATGAAGGCTACTTCTATTAAATGGGAAACACTATAATTCCCATGCAATTTGTCCTTGTATAAGGAACAACAACCAAAAAAAGGGAAAAAAAAAAAAAGAAATAGCATTTCCTCCATGGCTAGATTTGATTTCCCCACATAAATCCACACCTTCACACATCCCACCCACACGTCATTTCATACCTGCTGCTGAGCTAGTGAAATGCCACAGACTACAAGCAAATATTTTAGAAACAATTGCATTTATCTTGTGAATGGCACCCTCTGATTAGCTTCCTTATAATCAATCACACTGATATCTGATTCACAAAAGCCCAATTATGCCTCTGTAAGAGCAATTAGATGGAGATCTTAAAAGAACAGATTAAAAGGTTTGAATACTTGGAAAGAATAATTTAAAAATATTTCAAGGAAATTACTTTTTAATTTTATGTATTCATCTATTTGTAAGTTAATGAAATTAATGAGGCAAGAAATGAAATGGAAATTCCACAACTTTGCATTTCTATAGTTAGTTTGTTTGCCATGAGCAAGCACAGAAAACCATATTTACTACCATTCTGGAGCTAAAAATAATAAGTAGTCTAATTGCAGGAGTAATTCTATTACATAGTTTGCCCCTTTTCTCATAAAATCTACAAATATCCTAAATATCTCCCTGAAGGAGTCTCTGTTGGCCAGCATGAGGCTGAAACTCTACTGTAAATGTGTATAAAGTGACCCTGGAAAAATCAAGCATTTCTATTAAGATTGTTTTTTTTCTCTTCTGCAAACAATATCTGCTCAGCTTTCCATGTCAACCTAACTTTGAAATGAATCATTTGTGGAGCTGAAAGCTGTGGCCTAAGAACTGTGAAAAAAAGCAGTTTTCAGAAGATATGTGTGAACTTGAAATGTTTTCTTCCTGCTACAGATGGGGAGAGATTTGCTCGTTTCTTTCGTCTTAGCTTGGAAAAATCAACACAATCAAAATAAATATAAGAAATGGTCTGAAACTCAACCTGCAGCTCCTTTACAATCACTGAACCTCCATAAATTTTGATCAAGCACCCAAGCTAAGGAAGAATTCCAATGATTGATTAGCCCAGGTACTCTAACGAGGTAGCTGGGCAGCATCTCCTGCTGCTGACATCATCCATAGTTCATTCTTGGTGGGCTGCCATCCTCAATTCTCTTGCTTATAAAAAAAATCATCATTCACCATCCCAATGCAGGGACACACTAATATACACAAGGAATTAATTTTTAGGGCCTGAGGTTGTGTTATGTTGTTTGTAGGTGGTTTTATTGTAGGCAGGATCATACCTCTGGGTTAGGATGAGCTATGGGATAGGAGAGAGGAGATAGAAGGTTCCTAACAGACAGCAGCTGGCTTTTGTTGTTTTAGGCCCCAAAATTTTTTTTGTTGTTTAGGCCCAAAAATCCATCATCAGTGAGTGCAGACACAGAGCAAAAGAATAAAAACTGACAGCATTGAAATGAGGCAGGAAAAAGAACCACTGCTCCTGAAAATTCTCCTCAGAAATGTTAGGAAGATCTTTAAATAAAGCCTTACTCAAGGAGGTGCTGATATTTGATAAAGTTCTGAACCTCAGGATCTGACGTTATTGCTCATGAAATTGGTGGGAGCCACTTGATTGAATCCTAAGCTCCTTTTGAGAATATCCTTAGAAGGATCAAAAAGGGGAACAAGCAAAGCAGCAAAATCTTTATGATTACATCTAAAGTAAAAGGGAATCAGTTCAAATATTCAAAGAAAGTGACATCAGTGGCCTTTAGGTCTTGTGAGGAACAAATTGGTAACTTTTGAGAAAAGTAAGAAAAAGTACATCATCAGGGGAGATGCCCCAAGCTAATATAACACCAACAGAACATATTTTACTTTTACTGGAAGCCATGAAATACTTAATTAAAAAGATCAAGCTGGCAAGAAGCCTTTTTTTATTAGTTATATCTAATTACAAGCAATTGCTGTAGTATTAAGCAGGTAATATAGCAGAAGTGTTGTTTATTGTTATGAGATTGTTATGAGATTCTGTGTAGTTTAAAGCTCTCTTTAATAATACCAAAAGCAGTGATAATAAAATTAATGCACAAAGCATTAGCAGGAAGCTTATGAGATCATTGTCCCTCTTGTCATGCTCAGAAGGAATCCTACTGGCAATTTTGGGTCTCTAATCAGACTTGTAGGACTCAAACAAATAGAAAGTCTCTAAGTTGCAACATTTGTGTCTCAGCCCATCAAATATGAATGTTTTCAAGCTTGTCTACATCTCTTGCTCTTGATCCCTCATCCTTGGAGGCCAGGATGCAGCAGGGCACCTTCCTTAGGATCCAGGCATGGGAACATTCTTTACATTGGTATCTTTTTAAAAGAGGATGGTTTTAACTAGGTGGGTTTTTTTTAGATTAAATCTCTCCTCTAAAATGAATGGCTGGACACACAGTACTTCAAAAGCAGCAGACATTTGGCTTTAGATGCTCATTAGCTGTTCTTTGGCTGGGGTAACAAAGGCATCAGTCTGGGTTTGATAGGGAAATCCTGTTTATTCTCCTAACTTTCCCCACTACCTTTACACACAGACCCTGACCTGCATCATGCACCCTTCCTGTACCGCACTGCTCTCCTGCCAAGCAGGAATCCAAAATCCCACCTGACCTATGAGTTTCCTTCTTCTTTCATTCATGCCCCACTGCAGTGTTGACCAGAATGGTGACTATTTTTCAGATCTGGTGGTGGTCCATGTGCCTGAATGGTCATCAAGCTTTAACAGCCTCCCATCATTTCTAGCCAAAATTATGCTAATGGCAAACTGCACACAGCTCAGATATATCAAAGCATCAAATTAAGGAACAATTTTAGACTTCCACCCAAAATTCATGAATTCACCATAAACAGATTCCTGGAGCCATCCCTGTTAGGCCAACTGTGAATATCTGTGGGTAAGTGAAATTGCTTATGTAAGTGAAATAAACAAATAAAGTAGCAGATGACATTATATCTTTAGTAACACAAAAATAAATCTTCAAAGTAGAAATAGGATTCAGTACATATTTGTGTGAAGACAGAATCTTGCCCAGGATGTTAAAAAACATTTAAGCACATTGACAATGCCCAGTAGTGCAATAGTTCATCCCTCTGCATGCAGCAGCCCACTGGCCACACTGAAAATCTCAGGCCTTGCTGTGCAAGTACCTTGACTTTGAGAGAGTTTGGACCAAACTGAGTCAGCTGCATGTTATGAAATAATTCTACTGAAAGAAATCTCTTATTGTAATCTTGTTTGATTTTAGATTTGAAGGACAAACCCTTTTAAAGTTTGAATCTAGCCAAATTTTTACTTTCTTTATGATCTTTATATTATTTTTACAGAGAGAATTTTTGACTTCAGAGCCTGTAAACAAACAAGATATCTTGATATTCTGACTTACACAAATTGTTATGTGTAAAGTCATGCTATCTTCTTTGATGCTTTCTCATTGAAATTGGCATCATTGATATTGAATACATTGACATCTATATTATTTTAGGTGCATAAGCGCATCCTTAGATATTTATTATTTTTGTATTTCTCATTGCTATATTGTGTTTTTCTTGGCAGCAGCTTTCTCACCTCTGCTCACGTCATTGTCTGATACAATTAATCAGCAGGGAGTGCTAGTCTCTACAGTCACTGACTCATTAATATTATAAACACTCCTTCATTACACCCTGAGAACATAAAAATAACAATATCAAAGTGTATTTCTATGAGTCATGCAGTTACTTCTATGGAACCAAAAATACATTTTTTTTTAATGGATAAAGAAAATGGATCTTTTTGGCAGAGTTTGATTTCCAGAGAAAGAGTTCACTGTATCTCTGTAATTCTGCTTGTTCTTCATTTGCTTCACGGTTGATTATATTCAGATTATGGATATTTTAATGACTGAATCTTTATTTCAAATGACAGTTTGAAAATGAACTATCTGAATTTGCTCAACAGAAAATAAATTCAAAGTAAATAACAAAGTACCTTTGTCTCACAAAGCAAACTAAATAATAGATTCAAACTTCCTTGAGAAAAAGTATGGAATGTTTTCAAAATGTTAATTTAGAAAATTGGATGCTTACATTTGTTTCCTACATTTCAGACTGATCTTTAAGTGGAATCACTTAACCAAAGCAGGAAAGAGAAATAATATTTTTTTTCAGAAATACTTACAGTAAACCTTCACTTTGAAAATAATTAATAACAGTGATATAAACCCATGTCAGTTCCTGCTTTTGTGTTTTCCGATATATCGGCAACTTTTGCAGTGTGATCTTAGTTAGCTCCACTGAACTCCACAGTACAAAATAAAATCCCTCAGTGGATAAACACAAGCACACTGAGAAAAGAGTGGAACTCTGAACATGAACACCTTGAAAACACAACACACTTTTTCTTCCATCCTGCTTTAGCATTTTTACCTCTGTGAGTCCTCAGAAACCTTCAGCTTATTTTTAATGGAAATTATATGAACACCTTTCTCTCTCTTTTCTTTTATTCATGCACCAATGCTGAAGACAACTCTTCACTTCTTATTTGCAAAGCAGAGCTTTAGAGCTATTATTTCTCCCCCCAAAAAACATAATATAGGCAGCAGCAGCCAGATAACTGTTTTTGTGATCTTCACGTTTTGCTCCAAATACTGCAATCTTTGAAATAAATGCTGGAGCTGGAAAAGTCCTACATTCACAATCCCCTCAATAAGGCTGAGATTTCTGTAGTGGTCCCTGCCAATAAGACGTGACATTTATTTTGGCCAGGATTCATACGTGTTGACAAGGGAATGAGCAAAGTCCTAACCAACTTTACACAGGCCATGAAATATTCCCATCAAAGGGCTGCACTGCTAAACTAAGACTGATTTTAAGAGGTGAAGAATGCTGTATAAGCATGATTCCTTGGAGCAGTTGTAACCTTCAAAAGGCAACCGTATAACAGGATTTAATCCAGAATAAGAAATAAAAGACCTACATTCTTGGGTCGCATATGAGATAAAGCTCAAATTCTGCATTTTTAATTTTTCTCCCAAGAAATGATTTGAAGAATATCCACTTTATTCAACTGCCAGACCTAAAGCTTTCCAAGCTAATACACTGCTTCCTTTGATCCTACTTTGGCGCAGGCACAATCTGCCTCATTGTAATCTGAACCCTCTCTTTTGTTTTCTGTTTAACATCAGACACTTTAGGAGAAGAATAAAAGTCCCTGTTCCATACAGGCCTCCAAAACCTCTTCTCTGCATCCTTTGGCTTCACCTCTGAAACTGGAAGGTCTCACACGTATAAGACTCCAGCTACCATTTTCCTGTGATTATTAAATACCTCCATTTCTCTTTCACATCAATATGGTCGAGTTGAGGTTGCTGCCATGAACTCAGGCCCTCAGATTATTCACCCTGGCATCCAAGAAGCCAAGCCTTGAATCTGAGCTCGCTATTGTTGACTCCAGCTAGGATTTGTGGCTGAGCTTCTCTGTATCAAAGAATCGTCACTGCTTTTCTGAGACAAGCTGGGCTTTGCAAAATCACCAGCACAGTCACACTTTCAAAAATTTTCATAGATTTCCTCCATCTCGTCATTAAATATTGCCCAGGCTCTTGACCCACCCGTGACAGAGCAGAGTCCAGTTCTGCACACAGAGCAATGTCACAGTGCCCACTAAGGGGTGTTTTTGGAAAGCAATTCCCACAAAAAACGAGTCCATCCCTGTAAGTGACCACTTCAGATGGTTCAAGACAAGTTTTGGGATTATGAATCCTTGGGGCCATCCATCTGTTGCTACAGCAGAATCACAGAATCACAGAACAGTTTGGGTTGCAAAGGACCTTTAAAGTCATCTGGGCCCAACCCCCAGCCATGGGCAGGGACACTTTCCACCAATGTGTCATCCCATTTTCATTGCATCTTGTCACAAAATCTGTGTATTGCTGGTCATTGAGGAGCAATACTCCTTTTAATTACTCTTTTAGATATGATGGGCTTAGGTTTTCCTGACTGCTTTGAAAGCAAACTCTACAGTTTTTAATTTGTTTTTGTTTATGTTTCACTGCCACAATTTCAAGAAGAGTGGACATGTCTGTATTATGGAGAAATCCTTGCGTGGCTGAGAATTTAACAGTTTGACTGTGCAAACCAAACATTTTCTGAGTGCAAAAGCACTGCACATTCTTGCCTCACTTGTTCAGAGGAATATAAATGAGTGGGTCAGATGGGAATCTTTATTCTTTCATTTTTAAATATCTACTAATGAAGCAATTGTCAGAAGGCTGAGTCATAATGTAAATGTGTTTCTGACCAAAGGTCTGACTACTCCAGCACACTTCAGAGTATCCGGAGGAGTACATCTAATCTGCATCCACTCTAGTTATTCATCAGACTCCTGCAATTATCTCAAGAGTGTTGGAAGGAAACAAGCAGACACAGGGAAATTCTTGGAGTAAATTCTGATCTAACTGAACTGAAGCTGCTACTTCTATTACAAGAAGGAAGATTCTTTACAGAAGCCAAAAAACAATTACAGCAAAATATGTTATAGATCATCCTGGCATCAGAAAGGTGGCTAACAAGTGTTTATTTTCCACATAAAGACACTCTTAGAATCGCAGAGTCATAGAATAATTTCTCTTGGAAGGAACTTTTAAAGGTCACCCAGTCCTACCCCCTGCAATGAGAAGGGCCATCTTCAATCAGATCAGGCTGCTCACAGCCCTGTGTTCGAAAAGGATGCAGAAGTTCCTCCCTTTTGATGCTCAGGAGAGGGAAAAGAGCCACCAAGGGAGAGGAAAAAAAGGAGGGAACAATGGCATTAATACAAAGAAGAACCAGCACATTTAGTTCAAGTCCCTCGATATGATGTAAACTAACAGAAACCAAGCTGCAAATCATATTTGAAATTAGTACAAAGTAAAATCATAATATATGGTGAGAAGATTTAACATTGCTCACATAAGAATGATGACACCATCCCTTCCCCTCGAGACTGTGGATCATTCATAATTGTTACTCCAATTTTAAGGCTTCTGAACACTTTGCAAGCACCTTCTCTATATGGCGGATATAAGGTCAGAAGTTTTGTAAGTATATAGGAAAAGAATGAACAGCTAGCAAACAGAAGGAGGAGAGAGCAATAAACACATGTTAAACTGGTTAAAAGAGAGACACTGGGATATTTAGTAGCTTCTTCTGCAAATACTGGAATTGTTTGCAAGGATAAAGACCTTCCCTGAAAGACTTTTTCAGAGTGAAGATATATTTGCAGTTTGGTAAATCCTGAAATCAACCTGTGCTTTCCTATAGGTCTACACATCTTCACATCTTCCTTCCACAATTTCAAAAGATATTACCAAAATATATAACCCCAGTATTTCTTTTCTTAATGGTGATTGTTGTCAAAGACCCTGATCTGTTTTGACAGCCAGGGTACATTAATATGCAGCCTCTCAGCTGGAAAGGAGCTGAAGCAGAAGGAAGGATTTTTCTGGACCAGCCTGCTAGGACATGAGCTTTTGGCTCTACAAACAGACTCTGACTCTCAAGTAGGTATGTGCATGTGCTTGCACAGTGTTCCAAATATTTTTCAACTTTGGAATGCCACCAACAAGTAAACTTTCTGTGTGCCTTGGAAAAATTAATTCTTTTCCTCACTCTAAACTTTCTCACCTTCAGGGAAGAAATGGCTTGTGATTATGTTAGGTAAATAAACACACTTGGCTCTAGGTCTAGGTCAAACATTGACTTGAAGAAACAATAATTGTGTCAGTAAATTATTTCTGGCACAATATCTGTCACCTGTTTCAAAAGAGTTGAAGGCAAACATGCCCATTCCTCAGCTTAAACAAATCTGGCCTCCATGCTGCTGAGCTGGCAAGACATGCTTATANGGTTTCTAAACGAGCCATTTCAAGCCAACTTCTGGTTTCTTCTTTGTTTTCTGAGGGGGAATTTGAGGGCTTCCCTCTGAGGGACTCAGACAATCATCTTCCTGTGCTCATGTCTCCCCGTCTTCTGGAGAGTCAATGTCTGGGAAGGACTTAAAATTTGGGGAGTTGGTAGGGACTAGCAGTCAAAGTACTCAATGAAAGTATTTGTGTAAACACTAGGAAATCAAAATCCTACATAATGTTAACATTATTGTATAGGAGACTCACAATATTGAAGAGATATAGCCACACACCTGCTCTGGAGAGCTCATTTTAAATAGATTGTTCAGGACTCAACAAGTGCAGCAAGTTTTTCTGTTGATGCTTGTACTAGTTTGAAGCTTAAGTGCAATGTTATTATTAGTTGCTTCTCAGTTTGTTTCTCACTTTACCCATTCCTGAAGGGTTTTAGACCAATCTTGTTATTTTTCATACTAAATGAGGAAAACCAGATGGACAAGATGGATCACAGACAGCCTTGAAATTATGCTTGTTCTCCAAGGACGGGATAAAATCCTGCAGTTTTATCATTTATGAGTGGCTGTTTGCATTTACTGCCTCATAACTAGACCTTGGGATCCATTAATGACTAGAAATCACAGACCCTGTAGCAACCATTTATGCGAACTTTACTGAGCAAAAAAAAAAGAGTCATCTGTATCTTTCACATTATGCTATAGGAGAATAACAATATCAAATAACCCAGAATATGCTGTAATGTAAAAGTATCAGCTGCAGGTCTGCATGCAAAAAAGAAGACTCATAAAACTTTATAGTCATTGTCTTTTTAATATTCTAAATTAACACATAAGTGTAAAAAACTACTTTGCCTGTGTCCTGTTAGCCAGGGAGGGCAGAGGTCTAATGTTTCATCTAATAAATTTATTTTAAGAAATAAGAAAACCTGCCTTTGAGAGGTATGTCAATGCAAAAATAATTATTGCATGCAAGCCCCTCAGCATAAAATGAAATTAGACAAGAAATAAGGGAAATGAAACAATACTATTTGAATGATTAAATCAATTTTGGCTGGGGTCATGTTGCATTAAGGGAAGACATTATACAGGCAGGACTATATTTTCCCTTCCTGTCAAGAGGACTGCTGTTCATTTGACTCCTACACCTCAGCAATGCACGTGCCACAGAGGAATGTTATCTTCCACTGCCATTTTAGTAGGAAATGAAAGCTGTTCCTCTTCAGTGCAAACCCTGTCACTGTGACCCAGGTATTGTTGTGTTTGGGTTGTCTGAAAAGGTTACACCAGTAGTGACCTCAGCAAATTCAATTATCAAGGGCAGTCATATCTCCCCCTCTCAATGTTTGAGCAGAAAAAAGTCTGATTTTGTAAACAAGTTCTCCTCTGAGATCCTTTATCGCTTCCTGTATGAATTCCAGTATGGATTCACCATATCTAAGGAGGGATAACAGCCAAGGTTTGCAGCAGCACACTTCAGAGCCTTATTCATTAAGACACCTATATATTTAATTA
The DNA here is from genome assembly GCA_013400175.1 of Phainopepla nitens. Classification (NCBI taxonomy): domain Eukaryota; kingdom Metazoa; phylum Chordata; class Aves; order Passeriformes; family Bombycillidae; genus Phainopepla; species Phainopepla nitens. The sequence continues at coordinate 2,844,212 of VXBQ01006036.1, read as the reverse complement.
TCATCACTGAAAGAGCCTGCAATTGCAGCCCCACAGAGCAGTTTGTAAGCAGCGTGCAGCTGAATTTGATATCTTGTATTTTCTCAGGTGTCAAACTGATGACTTCCTCACCAGCTTCTCTACCTGAAGTAGTATTTTCCATCTTGCAACATATAAGATGTGCTGCTGAAACTCAACACCCAAAATATTAATTTACTTTTCTTTTTTTTCCCCCCAGAACACATAATGTCTAAAAAAATCATGATGATTTAGAGATAGTAAATTTATAGAGCATTTTGCTTTGTTGCCTTGTATGCAATTTTGCATTTCGAGTGCAGATAGAGGCGAGCCCAGCATATGTACAGCAGTGCTTTCACATCTTGCCTAAAACCTTTTTTTTTTTCCTCAGGGTCTCCCTCTAGGAGTTGTAAAGGCTGCATCAAAATGTCTAGGTAGTGTTTGTGTGAAGTTGTGTGTCAATAGATTATATAAGAGTCTAAAGGCTCTTAAGTTATTATTTGTTGACATGGTTGACATCAAACAGTTAGGCTAAGGGAGGGCCTGGGTTTTGGACCATGCATTTGCAATTTTTTGAACCAATTTCTGTCAGCTGTTACCCAGGGAAGGAGTTTAGAAGGATTCAAATGGACAATCAGCCATGGGCATGGATGGAGAGGAGGCTGAACATCAAATGAGGACAGAATGAAGGGCTGTGAGGCCTTCAGGCCATAACAAGAACTGCAGAGCTCAGGAGGAAAACATTGCTCTGACTGGATCTTTCCATCACCACCAGGATTATTGGATTTTCTTATTCTTATCAAACAGTGCCTAAAGAGCAAAGGATGATGCAGTGGATGGACCATAGGACAGTTGTGATGTTCAAAAGAACAAGCTCAGAAAATCAACACTCATCAGTTTAAACCTCTTAATCTGTTCTATCATTTATTCTGCCTATTCTGTTTGTAAACTCCATTAAAGTGCATTAACAAACCATAATACTGAAGGCAGACAAGAAATCTAATTATCTTTTGTCACAGAGCACCATATGCTTCTTTTAACTTCAAATAATAGGCTGAAAAACATTAGTATTTTAAATGAATCTTTGATGAAGTTGAACAAGAGAGAGGAAAAAAAATAAGCTAACCAATCTTCTTACATTGTTTTTTGCTAGATGGGCTTACCTTTTTCACAGGCTTGTTTTGCAGCATACCAAAGGGCAAATGAAAACAGGTGACAGGGGTTAGTCACTTTTATCTCAGACATCGTTTTGCTCCCAGCTGTGGCCCTGAGGAAGGTTTTGTTCACGGGTTTTTTTATTATTACCGTATTTTTGGCATGCTCATCTAGCTGCAAAAGCACCAGATGTCTCCATTGACTTTTTGAATAAACAAGCAAACTAGAAAATTATAATAATTTTAAATCCCTTCATATGTTGCATGCATAAAGGAGGGTCCTGTTCTTTGGGATTTATTTTTTTGCTCCAAAATGTTATACTGCCAAAAATGAAAAGCAAACAACATCCCAACCCACCAAAACAAAACAACCCCCTGGAGCAATACCTTCTCGTGGCTGATGGCAGGAGGGGATCCACTGGACAGGAGATCAATTTCTCAAAAGAGAGGAACCAAGGCATTGCCTCTCCATCCTGCTGCGTGTCTGTGTGCATGAGGAAAGCCAGGCTGTGTGGCTGCAGAGCCACCCCAAGCCATGATCTTCATCCAGGAATATTGGGGGTGTCAAATGAGGTGTCCATTTCTCCAGGGGTGTCTGTAAGAAGGAGAAGCCTATTGTCAAATGGCAACCTTTCTGGTGCTTAGTATGGAAAGATAGTTAAAATGTTTCTATTGCTTAGCTCTGAATTTTTCTTTTCCCTGTTCCTAGCTCACAGGTTTTACATAGGAGTTTCTGAAGTAACTGGTTTATCGGTACAGCTTTTTCTATCAGCAGCATCTATTAGAATTTTTTAAAATGCATTATTAGTCTTCTATAGAATAATCCACAAACAAACTTAGAGGAAAAAATAGCTGTTTACAATACTGAATACAGAACAAGAAAAAAAAAAAATCTATTTTCATCTATTTTAGATACTTGGCAAGATTCCTTTTTGCTTTGTCTCCAGCCAGGAAGAGAACAGGAACCATTTGGTGTGTCTGTGCTGGTGATGAAGACATACACATGGACTACCACCAGCTCTGCTTCATGAAGCCATTCTGTGCTCTTCAGGTGATTGATAAAAGGCTTATGGTTGAGATTTAAGAAAGAGAAGAAAAAGGTTTTCATACACTTGCTCTGGTTTTCTGTTAAAGGATTACTCACATTCTTTCCAAAAGAAGCTGGAATACTTTTTTCTCGGAAAGGAAATTAATTATAACAGCAACTTCTGGTTTCATTAAATATATTAGTACTTTAATATTTCATATTTGGTTAAGATCTGAAAAGAGAAATAAAAGCTGTTAAATCTTCAGCACATCACTTCAATTTCCTCAGAAAGTCTGGGGAAGCAATTCCATCTATTCTATTCATTACATAAAGGAAAAGAGGATTATTTCAAATGTATTCAGAGACCTTAACTATGCAATATCCTGGTGGAATTTGCATGTAATGAAGATTTTAAACCAAATTCTTCTTCAGATAAAGTCACAGTAGTATTTTTTGATTTCATGACTGTTTCAAATTAAATCAGCTCTTGACTACATTGAGCTCTGGCAGTGTTTTGGGCAATGCCTCCTTCTCTGCTCGAAGAACTGTTCATATGGGTCAATCCTGCTCTCAGTGGAGTCTCAGGGACCATCAGTCACCTGCAATATCCTCTGGTTCTGAGTGCAAAGTGAAAGGATATGGAATTCAGATAAAGAAATGCAGTAGTGGTTAGCAAAAGAATTTTACTCAAAGCAATAATCCACAAATAAAAATATGTTTAACTGGCCCTAAGAATGCCCTTTTCCAGTTCGCCTGCAGGAGAGGCACAACTGGCTAATACAAGCTCCAGACTGGAAAGAAATATTTTCCTTTCTAAGCATTTCATTTGGATCCTGACAGTTCTTTCACAATCCTTTGGATTTTCATCTCTCCACTTCAAATATATTATTCCAGGTAATAACCACAGTTACAATTTACCATTTTTATCTCCTCCTCTCAGCGGTGCTATGAAAGTACTTTCTGAGGTCTAAAATGTCTCTTGCAGAGCATCTGAGGGGCACTGCAGCCCCTCTCAGTTGGAGGTGGGTGCTCAAGACACTTCTGACCCTTGTACCCTTTTATCAATGGGATTTTGTATACTCACTTTACAATTAGACCATCCATACCAGTCTTATTTGTGTTTCTTTATAAAGCCTCTCTGCTGCCTCCTCTTAGCAGTGATTCTTTTGCAGCTGGCCTTGCTTTTTTGGGCTGCATTTTCTGTTTTCCTGGAATGAATCTGATATTACTTCTGAAATATGGAATACTGTCAAAGGGAGGGATATTGACTGCATCCTCACATAAAACTGCTGAGAAAGACCAGAAAATTGATCTCACTCCTGACTGAGGAGGACTTAGCCCCATCTCAAGACTACAGACTAAACTCAGCCTACTAATAAAAAATGCCAAAGTACGTCCCTTTTAGGAGTTCTACTCTACACTTAGCCAGGGCTGCTGTTCTTACATGAGTCTCCATCAGCTGTTCAAAAGCAGGCACTGATACCCCTCTCCATTCAGTCCTTTCAGGTGACATGCACATGGATGCTGTGAAGCCCCAAGTGACAAACCTGTGCTGCAGTGGGTGTTTTCCTCTTTAATATCTTACACTGGTTTCTTTCAAGTGTATGTGTCCTAAATTGTACAGTTAAAGACCTTAATTTTTGATGGTGTTTCCTCACTGTACAGTTTTGTATCCCAGACTCTTAGGAGGAAGGCTAGAATCCAAATAACTGAAATCCAATTCTTGAAAAAAAATAGGGCTTGGTTTGTTGTTTTTTTTTTTTTCTTTCAGTTGGATTACATTATCATTATAGGTCTCTTCTAAGTGAAAATAATTTATTCTGTCCCTTTTGATGAGTTCAGTCTTAAGCAACATTTGCACTGGCAGCCTCTCCTTCTGTCTTTGAGTAACAACCTGTCTTCACTGCTGAGTGATACTCTGATCAACAGAAGAGAACAGAGAAATGGACAGTTTCCCCTAAGCCATCATAAATATTTCCTGCCAGGACCCCCATGATAAGATGGAGCTGCTGATTTCACATTGCAGCTTCATCCCAGAATGGCAAAAAGGAATTGCATGGTGTTGCTGCTTAGAGAGCTCATAAAGTCCTAGAGAGATCTCTGTCCCTACATGCCCACACCAAAGAATGGATATGACAAAGCCTGGACATCATCCAAACCCCGCTTTCTGTCTCCAGCTTTCTGTTTTCAGCAGCCAAGCCTTTCAAATATACACTAGAATAATGTGACCTCAGGAGACCTTTATTTAAACAAATAGATTGTACAGCTATGTGGTTAGTGACAGTTCCTGAAACACATTCAGCAGCAATTTGATGTTATTATTACAGCTAAGTAGTTTTCATAAAATCTCAGTTAAATATTTCTCCACTAACTCATCAAGACAAAGAGTTGACCTCAGCTTTCTTTCAGAGTCCATCAATACAGGTCCTTCTGAAGCAGAGGGGCTGTTTAAAACAAAAATAAATCCAAGAACTTCCACCTCCTCCTGTTCCATATTAGCTAAATACACTGAGTCTGCAGGGCTGCCCATCCCCTGATGGCTCGTAAGAGCTGTTTTCATTCTATTTTTAAGGGTAAAGTTCTCCATAAAGGTGGGCTGCCTGCTGGGCTCCTGACGGATTTAAGATCTTAGTATTCAGATTAGGGCAGAAGCAGCTAAAAAGGAAGGAAAATATGTTCTAGTCTTGATGTTGTGTTCAATGAAAGTCTAATCACATCAGGCCTTTTTTTTTTCAAATTAGTATTATTTGTGTTTAGCCTTCATTAGCGCAGTTTAGATTGAGCAGTTGGTTACAGTAAACCCTACAGAAACAGGGACATGCTTCAGCTTCTCTGCAAAGGGGTCTGAGGGCTGCATATTTATAGAGATCCATGGAAGAGATTACAAATAAAAAAACCACAGATGCTTTTGTGTGAATTTTATTTGTATTAGTAATGTGAAGCTATCAACATGAAGGAAAAAGATTCTGTTAATAAAGGAGAGGGAGCATCTCTGCACTTGTCAGCATGAAAGAAATGTTCTGTAGATGGGTATTTTCTTTAGAAGATGCACATTGTAAAGCTCACCAAGCCTGACATTGTCCCAGTCTGGGTTCACATTCAGGGGCAGATATAGAATGGTTTGGGTGTAAAGGAACCATAAAGACCATCTTTGCAACCCCCTGCCATGGTCAGAGACACCTTTCACTACCCCAGGGTGCTCCAAGCCCCATCCAACCTGGCCTTGGGCACTCCCAGGGATGGGGCAGCCACATCTCCTCTGGGCACTCTGTGCCAAGGCCTCCCCAACTTCACAGGGAAGAAGTAGAAACACAGACATTTCTTTCCCTCAAAGCACAGCTACATGAGACCTGCATTAATTTTTGAGGGTGGAATACACATTATCTGCTGCTTGGCCTCTCTGGTCTTGGAAAGCTCTCCTGGAGCCAGGGAATGGTGTGGGCTGCCAAGCAGATCTGGTGCCCCAGAGGTGCCCAGAATTCTCTCAGAAGGGTTAACTGAGAAAGAGCTACCTGAGCTGTGTCTACTGCCTGGAAAAGTTCTCATGCCAGTCTGTGAAGTTGCCCTGTTATCCCAGATGTCCTTGTCCATGCCTTCTACTTGCCCTCTATACTTTTAAGCCTGAACTAATGTAAAACTACATCCTCCAAAACGTCAAGGCCCATTTCCTTCAATCTTCCCTTCATGAGCATTAACTCCTAAACAGTATGGGATACTCACGGATTCCTGACTGGCACACAGCTCTCTCTTCCAATTCCAGATAAATTAACAGCGTGAGCTGCTCTTCCCTCTGATCAAGGTTGTAGTTTTGCACCAAGCCCTTGAAGTCTGGAGACTAAAAAGGTCACGGGACACCTCTGGAGGCAGTGCCTGGCTGCTGGAGGCCCAAGGACCATGCCAAAGCGTGCCACAGCCCCGTGAGGCTATGCCCATCCATCAGCAAGCAGAGGTGATGCCACTGCAGGAGGGGTTAACCCAGCACCGAGGAAGCAGGGCACCTCTGTGTGAGCCTCCACTTGTTCTCCATGATTTAAAAAAGTAACTACGGAAAAATAAACAAGATTTTGCTAACAAACAGAAGGAGATATGATTGAAACACCTCTGTGGAGGCTTTTAAAGTAACCAGGGGAGCACAGTGTGAGTTTGTAATCAGGCCACGCTGTACTGTCGGAGACTGAGTCCTTTCAGCAGCCGTGGCAACGACGTGCATGTGTTGAAAAGTGAAAACACAACTTTATGTTTTTCCCTGTGGGGGAAAACACTGAAAGCCTTTTTTTCCTTTTTAATATACTAAGAGGTGTAAAAGATTTCATGCTATCTTCAGATGTCAGCGTTCGATTAGGATGTGATGACAGAGGACATAAGGTATTGCTGGACAGTAAAATGCCTCTGGCCACAAGCAAGCCTGTCCTCGTTAATTTTATCTCAACCTCATCTCTCTGATTTGTCACTGGCTCTGAATTCTTCAATCCCTTCTCTCCATAAAAATGTCTAGCTGTCTCTTAAATTCATTTATGTCGTTGCTTTTCATGACCTTTCTTGATAACTTACTCTTTGTATTTTCTATCCTGAGTGAAAAGCTCTGCCTGAATGAATTCTCTCATTGGTCTTAATTTCCTAATTTTGAGAGTTTGTTTCTGTCTGTCCAAGTTACTCAATTCTGCACCAATAAGAACATTATATTTATGGATATTTAGTTTTTTTACTAGCTAAAAATTTTGGGGAGTGTTGTTTCTTTTTTTTTAACATAAGTTCATATACTAAAACACCCATGGGCAGATTATTTCAGATTTTCTGACAGATGTCAGTTTGGAAAGAGTTTTAAAACTATACATATCTATACTATAACTGGAGCAGGGACTCTAGCAGGGTTGGGTGTGAGCTAGACAAACACAGCCCTGAGTCAAGTTGCTGGCTTTGACAACTTCCTTCCCAACATGCTCTTCTTCTCCCCTATTCTGTGGATTGTGTGTTTTAACCATCATCCTCTACTATGTCAACTATGACTGCAGCTTCTGCAAAAATGTTCCTCTTGACTGTCTTGATAATATTTGCAGTACTTGGAATATTAAAAATCTTTGAGAAACAGTAATAAAAATACAATGTTCACATGTATCTCTATTCATATGCAGCTCTATTCTTTACACCTCAGCTTGGGCTACCTATAAAAATCTCTCATATGCATTTTCTATTTCCAGACTTTGTGCTCCAGACCAGCTCAAAAGGCTTTATTATTAAAACTTTACCCATTTCATTTCTGTGCAGATTTCATTGTCCGTCATGGCCAATATATCTTCCCTTAATTTTCACAAAGTCCAGCCAGGTAGGTCATGACCAGATTCTTCTATAATCTTTTATATATTTAGACACTGTAATGAGATCATCATCCTGTGTGCTTTTTCTTTCAGGCTAAATATGCTACACTTCTTGAGTCCCTTTCTCATCCATGGCACAAATTTAACTCCTTACCTCTACCACACTACTCTAAGAACTGGCTGAAGTCTCAAAGCTCTAGGTGGCTTCTCAATTTTTTGAGTTGGTACATGATTTTAAAATTTGGTGGGTCCAGCTCTGGTACAGTTCTTTCTTTCTTTCTTTCTTTCTTTCTCTCTTTCTTTCTCTCTTTCTCTCTTTCTCTTCTCTTTCTCTCTTTCTCTCTTTCTCTCTTTCTTTTCCCTTTCTCTCTCTCTTTCTCTCTCTCTTTCTTTCTCTCTTTCTCTTTCTCTCTCTCTCTCAGAAAGAACTGCCTCCATGGCACTGCAGAGTTCTGCAGATGCAGCCATTTGGGAGCACTAGTAAAAAAAAAAAAAACAAAAACCAAAAAACAACCCCAAACCCAAAAGTTCACTGCTATTTCCTAAATGCTGGCTGTTCCATGGGTTATTCTTACCAGCGTCCAGCCCTTGGCTTGGAAAGAAGGATAAAGGCTCAAGACTTCCTTATTCCTGTATTATAAACCACATAGGTCACAGAGTTGGGTAGAAAATTGAGTAAATTTTCAGCAAAACAACTCTAGTTCTCCTCTGGAATGTGCCTAATGCTCTCTTATAAAGGGATTTTTTTTTCTTCTGGACTTATTAATGAAACTGTGAAACACTGAACCCATGGATTATGCTGCATCATTAAATAATTATAACAAGTTCTTCAAGTTCTGTCTGTGGGCTAGCAATGAAATTACTCTGTCCTTCCTCTCAGTGTTTAGCATTATTAATTCCTGTGTCCCTGAGTTATCTGGTAAGAGTAAGCTGAAAATCCAGAGGAAATGCTGCATTTATTTTTTAGTACTCTCTTCAGTCTCATGGGGCCAGCATGGTCAGTACCAAGGAAAGACAATAATTTGTTCTGCTTACAAGGAAGGAAAAAAGTAATTGGGGAGTGGTATTTACCATTGGTGTATAAATAAGAGCATTTTGATGTTGAATTTGGAGGTAGATGTGATCAGAATTGAATTATAATTATCAGGAAAAAGGAATGCCATGATAGGCTTGATTTGCTCGAGTCTGGCTGATCATATGAGCACAGAGCTACACTTCCTCCAAAGCCTGCCTGAGATCTATTCCTGAAACTGGCTCCAAGTGATATTCATTAACAGCTCTACCATGCATGTTTATTTTGCACTGCACATGATAATGTGTGAACAACAAAAGGGATAATGTCATTAGGGAGGCGCAAGTAGCAGCTCTGTACTTGTGAGCAGGTTTATGTTCTCATCCTCTCATTTTCTGCTCCAAAGATCTGCCTGCACGATGTCCTTGGTCCTTGGTTAAAACAGCAGACAAAAAAAAAAAAAAAATTGTTCCCGGAAATTTAAATCCAGATTAAACACATTTCTGTGTTTAAGCATCATCTTATGCTATGCTTTTCACACAGATCTCCCACACCAGTGAAAATTACCAGGGCAGAGATGGGTTTACAGCCTCTCTTTGCTTCAGGAGCCAAAACAAGAGATGCAGTTTAGGCAGCCCACCCTGGAGATGGCAGCACTGGCCAGGTTTCTCGAGATTATGAGTGTTTTGTCCTCTCATGCTTTACTTGAGCAAAGCTTTGGCAACAACCCTGGTGCCAGGATTTATATCAGTAAATGTGGAAAGCCCACAGGGCTTCACTGAGCTGTCTTTTGCAGCACGTGCCATAGCACTGGTCTGTCCATGAGCTCCATGGTTTCAGCAGCTCACAACTGCATGAAGAATGATGTGGTTTTTGAAGGAAATAAAAGTCACACCCAGGAAAAGAAAAACTAAAATAACCCTGAGAAGAGACGGAAGAGACAGAAAGAGAAAAAGAGACAGAAAAGTGTCTATATCTCAGCCCAGGATGGCTCTGAAACGGATTTCAAAGCAAACAAACAGCCGAGGAAAGTTACAGGGGAGTTTTAGAAAGGTATTTCTGTGAAAAAAGCAGGCTGCTCCTGTGTTTGTTGCACATGAGAGGGATGCAGCAGCCTCGTGCATGCCCAGGCTCTTTGGTGACAGCAGGAGCTGTGCTGTCCTGCCTCGAGCAGAGCGATCGCTGTCACCCAGCCCCGAGCGCCGGCTGCACAAACAAACAAACGGGCTGGTACCCACCACACTCGGGAGTTTCCTTGATGAATTGCCATCAGTGGAGAATAATTTATCATAGCTGAACCATTTTTGGTATAAAACACTGTCTGATCAATGAAATATGTCAGGAAATACTTTCTAGCTGGAGGTTCTGTTCAGGATGAAAAATGCCTTCCCTGAAGGAACCAGCACACTGATACCCAGGACAGGAAACAGGGATGTGCAAGGAAAGGTCCTTTATCCCAGGACTGCACTTAAGGCTCAAACAATAGAATCCTAAAGCCTCTTGTCTGCACAACCCCATGGTCAGGGATGCTCTAGGAAGATAGAGAAATGACAGCATGAGGGCATGAGTGTGGGACCTGCACCTCCAAACAGAGGACATCACCTCGGCCCAGGAAAATTATTCAAATCTCAATACTTCCTAGGAAGGGAAAATTCTTCTCATGAGGGAAATGTGCCTCTTTTAGGAAGGATGTGCTTGAACAACAGCCAGCCAGCACCGCATCTCCACCTTTCACCAGGAGTTCTCAGCAGCCATTGACTCTAATAACTTCTTGTGCCATGTGTGTTTGCAGACTTTCCTCACTCTAAAATTAGTCTGTGGTGTCCTAGAAAACCTGGGCACCATTAAAAAAAAAACATAACTGCTTTTTGTTGGGGCTTTTTTTGAGATTTAGGAAATATTACCATCTACCCTAGGGGCATAAGAAACAAATGGACAGCTTTCATTTTTATCTCCTCTCCCCAGTAAATAACAGCTTATTTGAAAAAAGCAGGAGTTAGCTGAAACGAAATGAAACAACTATCCATGATAAAGGTTTATAACAACCAGGCAGGAAATGGTTTTCTGGTTTCACCCAGATTTTTTCAATCTGGGACATTTGTGGCTGCCTGGAATGGGTGAGGGCCGAGATCTCACTCCCCATTACAAAAAGGCTGTGAGGCTGGTGGAGTTCTCATGAGTCCACCAACACTTTCAATTTTCTGAGGTTTCATTTCAGTTTTGATTTTCTTATGTTTACTCTGTGGTAAGGGAGAGCAAAGTAGCAAAACAAAACTCATTTCCAGCCTTCAGAAAACATATGAGTGGGTTTAGAAAAGGTTGGAATGAAATACTTCAATAACATGCAAGCCTTTCTCTCTGAAGAGTTTCACATCAATATCTTTGTGGAAACAAACATTTTCCTGATTTCAACAGGCCAGTGTTTCTCCTTAAAATACCTTTCAAGGCTCTCACCTAATTCAGAATGTTACACAGACACAACTCCAGAAATTCTACGACTTTCTTTAGGCTTTTTGAACTTTCCTAACAAAAAGGTACTCGTTTCTATTCCATTTTCTGGGACAGAAATACCTACAGAAAATTGAAATTGTTTTACATTCACTGGAGTTTTGCAGCAAAGTGTGAAACACAAGCATTTATTCTCAGGTTCTCCAAACCGCTACACTTAACAGCTGGGGTCCAGAAGAGAGCACCAGAAATTTCCTCATGTCCTCACTTGGCACTGGTGATGGGGACAGGCAAAAAGCTCCATGTAATTGGAATCATGCTTTGAGATCCATGACCCTTTTTGAGAAGCTGAACATATAGTGTTCAAGCTCCACCAGCAGAAGGAGGGCAACCAGCTGCATCCTCATTTCCCTCCCAGTGCACTCCTAAGGATCCCAGTGGGTAACAGAAATTTTGCTTTATTTCAACCCCTCTGTGTATGGATTAATGCACACACTGCAGCCTTCTAGCACTCCACTGCTCAAGTAATAGACTGTAATATCCCTGACATTCAGGATGAAAAAAACAGAATACAATTAAAAACAGAATACATAATATTCACTGAAATAAAACAGATTTCCAATCAATTAAAATAGACTCTCCTTCCAATAGCACCAGACAAATAATACATTTACAAAACTAATCGGTTCTACACAAGCTGAGCTAATGAGTGTCATTTGGGTCACATCCTCAAATTGCAAATAAATGTTATCATTTATCAACCTAACACATTACTCAATAAATCTTCTGCACCACTGTTCATACTTATCAGCTGTGTCATTTAATATTCCTTTCTGGTTTAGAAAACTATTTCCTCTGGTGCCTGACCCTTTGTAATGGAAAACTCCTGAAAACAGACAGTAGCTAATTCAAGAATCATATAATTTGGAGCTAAACAGAGCTGTGGCTGATGTTGAAATGCTGTAATATTAATTTTTCAATGGGTCTCCTCCCAGGTTGGAAATACTACAAGCTCTTGAGATGAAATTTTCACTTAAGGAAGGTCAGACTGTAGTCAATGCCATAAGAGGTTTTACAGTATATAAAAGCATGAAAATTATTTTCTGGTTTTTTTTCATCTGTGCAAGAGCAATTTGGACACTCCCAGCCCCAGGTATAAACCCTCCCCATCTCAGCCACCTGATGCACAACACACGGCCTCATGTGCAGATTGGTGATTCTGGTGATTTCAGCATCCCAATCCCTGTTGGGATGGAAATGAGAAAGGAGAAGGCTTCCAAACACTGCTCACCAACATCCCTCATTCCCTCACTGACAGTCATGGGGCAAAAAGGTCTTGTTCCCCTCATGGGTGATACCTGGTGGGTCCTTTCCTTTGTGCCAAACTGCTTCCCCAGCAGTGGCATCCTGTCAGGGCTCACTGCAGGCTTACACAGAGAGGCCCCTTATCCCAAAACATCCCTTCCAGAATTGAATTACTCAGATCCATCTTCTTCACTGCAAGCACATAAAAGCACAGGCACGCAGGGACACATGTGAGAGGGGCGTCCTGTGACCGCCCTTCTTCAGGAGTGTGCTCTGTGTCTCCAGAGCACGTTTAGAGAGCTGCTAAACACTAAAGGGGTCCTGAAATGTAGTGTCCTCTCTGAGCACTTGCTTTACAGCTCACAGCACAGCTGTGCATAGGCACAGGTCCACGTTTAACCAGAAGGGCCCTCACTGGCAGTGCCAGTAAATGTAAATGATGTAAATGATGTAGTAAATGATGTGTTGGATGAACATGGCTGAGCTGGGCATGCTGGTGGTCCGCTGGCTGAGGTTATTGTGTGGATCTAACTCACTCCTCATTTTCAGTTCTCTTTTCCCTAACTCCTTCTGTTTCCTGCTGTTTCCCCCATCTTGTGCCCCACTGCTGCTGGGAGAAGTGTCCTTGCACTGATTCCACCCCACCTTTAGCACCATCATTGCTCCTATCCCTTGATCTTTATGGCTCCTAATGTTCCCATCAGCTTCCTTACTTTTACTTTCAGCTCACATCCCACCCATTTCCTATCTCTTCCTTTGGTCCTGCTCCTTCATTTACCTCCTTTTCATCCTTCTCTGTCCTTACCTTTCATCATTTGAGCTAGACATGTTTTGTGCTCCCCTGCCTGCCTCTGGCACCTGCAGAGCTAAAAGCAAGGATGAGACAGCATTTTTTTATCAGCTAGAGCCTTGTTGTGACAGAAAGCCCCAGATGCAAAGAGATTTGACTGCTCCAGCAGCTGGAGACCCAAATAGAGTCACAGAGTGGTTTGGGTTTGAAGGATCCTTAAAGATCATCTGGTTCCAAATCCTGCCAAGGGCAGGGACACCTTCCTCTAGAAATATGAGCATGCTGTCACCCCTGAGCAGGAGCAGTGGAAGTGTGGACTGTGCATGCCTCATGCAAAGCTCTGCAACAGCTCTCTGCAAAACTGGGGACACACACAGGGGTTTGCAAAGATTTCCCCTTCAGGGAAGCTGTGATTGCAAAGTCAGCAGAAAGCACCTCTGTTACAAGAGGATCTGCTGACAAATAACAAGCTCTCATAGCAGGAGATTAAATCAAAGTAATGCAGCTTAAATTATGTAGCCAGAAGCAAACATAAGTGTGGAGAGTTATAAACTACTGAAATTGGAGGTTGATTATGGGAACTGTTGGACAACTTTAGCTTAAACATAGAATTCTCACTATAGATGTGGCTCCCACATTGTTTATAAACAGGCTTAGACCTACTGAAATGCCTCAGCGTAAGGAATTTTGCATCCATCAAAAACTGGCCTTAACACTTTTAAGTTCTGCCTTATCTGATTTCATGGAGAATGTATGGAAACAAGCAAATATGCCATTCTGGATTTCCATATCAACAGAACTCAGATAAACATCCCAAAACCTCGACTGCTCTTTTGAACTGTAGTTTTGATCTTACTGCTTTGAGTGAGAGCCCTGGAAACTTAACAGCACTGGAATATCCAAACTGGTTTCTGCTGTGCAGATCTGAGGGGGAACTTTACACTTGACTGTTGCATTTATTTTAATGTTTGTTTATATAATTTAATAAACACAGCAGTACTACAGATGTAATTTAGCAATATGTAAATATCTTAAAAATAGTATGCATAATAGTATTTATGGTACAGCATAGTCCTAACACATCAGCCACTATTAAAAACTCATTTACTTGAATTTTAGGGTTGCACTTCACACTGCTAAATGTCTTAGACAAGTTTATCCAGCCATTTCTAATGTAACATGCAACATTAAAGTAAAGGCATTTGCAGTGCCTGTTGACCACTTTAACGAGTTTAATAAACCATGAATAATAAGGTACATGCACTGAAGTCGAATAAGTATCAGGTGAATCTTCATTATTAACATATTTATCTCCCCAACTAAAAGAAACATCTTTTCTTTGAATGGCAACATGCTGAACTCATGTGAGATAAAGAGTCTCTTTGTGCTTTCAGTAAATATTTTCCTTTGTGAGCTCAGTCTGTGTGCATTGTGTGGGAGGTACTTCAGATGATTATTTTCTGGCAGTATTTACATTTCTACACGCACATCACCTCCAGTGACAATGAACAGGTGTTAAGCATCTTGTAGAGCTTTGTCCTGCTCAGAATTACTCCTTCCTCTTGTGCATAAAGAGACTGCTGATTCCATAACTGTGTTAGAGGGTTTGCATTTTGAGCAAACTTCAGCTTTGTAATCTGGAAATGTCTTGACTGAGTCATGTTATGTACTCCAGGACACTTTTAGGTTGCATGGGGTGGACATGCAGCCTGTTCCATCTACTTTCAAAGACATAGAGGTGAGACCTGAGAGCATTCACAAACCACATTCTGCCCTCTGTTGTTTCACTCTAATGCACATTGCTGCACAGAAGTAGCAAGCTGATTTTCACTACCTGGGGATGTGAACTTTGAGCAAATTCCTTGCCTGTTTATTCTGTGAAGACACATTCCATATCTTTATTCCCTCTCTAAATAGCCCTTCGTTTAACTAGGTTTTCATAGCCCATCATCATTACATCCATGCACAACCAAATTCCTGTCTCTGTGCTTTCCCTTTGTCCTTCTCCCATTCAGCAGTGTGAAAAGCCCCAGTCTTTCTCTGCATTTATCATCCCTCTCCCTGCTGCAGCTCCTGCAGAACCTGGCTTGTGTGCTGAGGAACAGCCAGAAAAAATCACCACCCAACCATTTAACAAGACTTTGAGCACCAGTCATCTGGATTTACTCTGTGGGTCTTGCAGCTGGTATTGATGACAAGGAAAAACTGAAATAGTAAGTTCTGGGAAAGTAAATAGAAGCAGCCACCAGGGTTTTTTTTACCCATGCTCCCAAGTATCGAATGCTCCATTATGAAAGCCATTCTCGTTATAATTCTTCCCTTATCCCAACTTCTTTCTGCTGCTTGCTATTTTCAGTAAAACCTAATAAATAGTTTCTCTAGGGTTTTGTTTTCAAGGATACAGAATAATGGTTGTAACTTGCCTCAGGTGCCTGTTCACCATGGTTACCACATCGAGGTTCAGAGCTGCCTGTCTGAGCTTTGGATTGCGGGGACGTGGGCTGAGGGAGTGAGCCCTTGGCAGGACAGGGATGCAGCTTGGAGACTCCTAAGGTGGCAGAATAAATTACAGATTAATTGCCATTATCTAAGCAGTGGCAATCATAATTTATTTTTCAACAAGAGATGACATCAGAAGTCTTAAAAAAACTCCCACATCCTTTTAAAGCCAGGCAAATTAACACAGGTGTGTAATATGTCTCATCCTATGGTTATTTATAATTGCAAAACTTTCTTGACCTTCCCCTGAGATGTCAAAATTTTTACTCTGAGCTCTGTCATTTCTTAGTTTTGCCCTTCTCCAACAGTATGGCTAGATTTTTAAAAGATTTGTCCATCGCACTAAGCAGCAATCAAAGGATGATGAATTTTAGACTTTGATTGCATGTAAAGTAGAGAGACGACAATGCATCGATATTCTACTGCTCTGAGCAATGACTGAAGCCTATTCTCTCACCAGCTTTATGGCTGTAGGAGTCTGACTCAGAAGAAGGTATTTTATTTAGTTATATCACTGAGCAGGTTGTGCTGTGTATAGTGCAATGTCTGCTGACTGAGTCTTCAAGATTAGTAATTATTCTCCAAAGATGAGAGTCAGAAAAACATCACCTAATCAGTGTGCTCCCTTTATTGCACACGTTAGTTGACATTAGCAGTCTGTTTTACTCCAGGCTCTGCAGCATTCTGGACATCTTTTTGCAACCACTTCAATAAAGTTTTGGTAGAGAGCTCAGGGTGTTAAGCACATGTTCAACATTAACAAAAATGGCAGTCATGCACATATTGCTATCAGGACTTCATTTACTAATTACCTCCAAGGCTTTATATTCTAAAACAAATACATTAAGTGTAGCATTTGCCAGAAAGCACTTGAGTTTCTTTCATTCATACTTCTGTTCCAGACTCCAGACAGACCAGATATTCTGTTCGTGTCACTCTTTGATGCTAAATTGGATACAAATGTACTTGGGTAATTAATCACACTCAGTGTTTATTGTGCATCTTTCTTATTATTATGCAAGGAGATTTCATACAGCTTGTAGTTCATTATCAGAGTGCATGAAAACAGCTGATTACCTTTCTTCTCACATAATTACACTAACAGCAAGGCCAACTTCCTTTTTTCCATGTATCTTTGACCATGTGAAGTATTTGGGAAAGAATCATTGGGAAAAAAAGAGCAATATTTCACATTATCCAGATTTCAATTACCACTGGCAAACACTATGTCCAGAAATACCCAGCATTCCCATCCCCATAGGAAATAAAAAACCCACAAAAACATAGGAGTGCAGGGAAAAAAATAAAAAAAAAAACCAAACTGAAGAATAAGTCTAGATTTAGATAGATTGGGCTGAAGAAACATGTTTTTCATGGATCTGTGTTTTCATTGTTAAATGATTTAAAAAAAAGAAAAATTACCATGACCCAAGTTGTGTCAGTTCACTGACTTTTACTCATCAACCCTCTGGGTCACTGGAGCTGAGATTTTTCACCTTATGCAGGTATTGCTTTACTCTGTGTCTATAGTTCAAAAAAAAGATCTTTTGGGGCCCTTCCTTGGAAATGGGTGCTCACTTTCCAGCCATGCCACAGCTCCCTCCATTGTTTTGGCATTCCCACCTTGGGGACCTGCCCAGGCCTCTCTGTATTCCCCTTGGCCAGCTGCCTGTGTGTTCTGAATAAGATGTGGACATTCAGATCAGCAGCTAAAAGAGAGGTGGATCCCATCTAGATATAAGCTCAGCCTTTTAATGATGGATAGCATCTAAATAGCTTCAGTTAAACTTATGCTGATGATGGATATTCTCAACAAAGTAAAAGTGTTACTTGTTTAATATTATTTTTATTTCTTCTTGAAAGGATATGCCATTTTTTTTTCCTGTTAAATTAGAGGAAGTGCACTATGGGATTTTAGCTTCCTTTTTGAGTTCCCATAGTAGATATTTTGCTTTGCATTGAATCTGCATTGCATTACTATTTATAATTGCTCCATTTTTTCTGACAAATTACAGGGAAAGAAGAGGGACTTAAATTCTACAAGGGAATTGGGAAATTTGCTGGCAAAATATTAACATCATATTGACTCACCTTAGTGGTTTTTTTAAAGATGATTATTAGAGGAGAATTCATCCTCTAAACTTCCCCAAAATATATCAAGCCTCAGCCCATCTCTGATACAGAAAAATACCATTGTTATGACAAGTCATGGTAAACATAAACCAGAGAAACCTTTGTTGAAGGTGCTGTAATTGGCCCCATCCACTGAAAACAAACACAGAGCTGCTGTGTCCCAGAGCAGGGAATGAAACCAACCTTGTTCTCCCCGTGCAGCTTTTGCAGAGTTGAACAAACAGGTGAGCAGACAGATTTTCCTCCCTCAACACTGTGAAGGAGAGGGGCTGCCAACCAAGCACCCGTTTCCAGGAGATGGATGGATGATGGTAAGGGCTGTTAACAGCCAGGGCTCCTCGTGTTTGTGAGGAGACTCCTCCCTCCAATGCTGCCCCACAGTGCAATTACCAATCCTCATTTCTTACCATGTATCTTCTTTTGTCGGAAACACAGAATGCTTGAGCAGTTACTGTGCTTTATTTGCACGTGGGCATTTTACAGCACATATCTCCAACCATGTTCATCAACATGTGATTATATCAGTCCAGCTTTTTCCTGGGCTTTCCTCTCCTTCTCATCGTGCTTTCACCAGCACTAAACTTCTCTGTGCCTGCCTCTAAATTATCTTCTGGACCCAATCAGAGTTTAGAGCTTTAATCAAACTGAATTTGGACTCTGCATCCTTTCTCATTAGTTTGGTTACACTTCAAAAACTGGAGAGACAAATATCAGTATTTCTATAT
The DNA here is from genome assembly GCA_013400175.1 of Phainopepla nitens. Lineage (NCBI taxonomy): Eukaryota > Metazoa > Chordata > Aves > Passeriformes > Bombycillidae > Phainopepla > Phainopepla nitens. Next base: position 2,825,807 of record VXBQ01006036.1, on the reverse strand, counting down.
GCTTTGGAATTATTTAATTTCTATTACACTTTGGAATCACTTCTGGGATCAAATTATCTTTCAAATCTGGATGAAGCTGTTGACTTCACTGGGACTGTATGTGCAGATATGGAAACAGAGTACAATGAGACCAATGCATGCTTAATAAATTAATACTTTCAGAAAATTAGCTCTCTTCTCTGATGAGATAAAGCAGTGGCACAAAATCATGTACAAACATGTACTTACAAAAGAGAGCCCTCAATTATTTTCCTAAAGTTTATTTTTATTGTCTGTAAATTTACCAGGAGGGTAATTCCCTCTGGTAGCCCTTATGAAATTTCATAAACCTGTTATTTCCTTATTAATGACTTCCCTCTAGGATTTAAGGAAAAAAAAAAGGGGGGGGAAGGTAGGTTGTGCGCTGTTCTGCTCTGGTGCTCTGGTGTCATATACATGTTTAAATACTTACTGCTGACACACGTGGATCCCACTCCAACAGCAAGTAGGGAAGAGAAACTTTCAATTAGCTTTACAGTTCCAGGGTTTCTCTCATCACTGCTTTTAGACTTTTGTGCTAGAGGGACAAAAATGATCTTTGCTGTTAATTTCATATATTAAGCTGAGTAGCCTTTGAAATTTCTGTATGGTTCTTGTACATATTTCCTATGAACATGAATATGTACCATATTTTCACTGCTAAAATATTGGAACTTTTTCAGAAGGCAAATTTTCCATGAGATTTATTCTTGCAAACAAGAGCATTATTGGTTCCTTCTTTCATTTCTTTTCAAAAATTGGTATATGAAAAAGGAGAGAACTCTGGCCTCAGATAATTATTCAAGTAAACTGGTTTCATCTTTTATCAAAATCTATATGAAAAGCAAGCCAATAACTATGGTGCCACAAGAGACATAACCCAGCATAAATAAAAGGGGGCTTAATTACTCCTAAATTATATGATATGAAGGTAAAATCACAGGTCTCTGATAGGCAAAAGCTGTATCTCATCTTGTCATTTGTGGAAATTCAGTATATTCCTACTTATGCTGTTTGGAGCCACTATTTTAGCTTTCAGTCTTTTCCTCACTCTGCCTCCCCCCATTTTTATTCCTATTTTACCTAGAGCCCAAATTTAATTTCTTCAGAAGGCCAGGTTAGAGTAGCTCACCCTCTATAAATGTTTGAGTTCCTGTGCTGTGGGGTACTTGGAAAACACGAGATAAAATTCTATTATTCTCTCCTGATATCCCCTTGGACTCAACATACTCCGACAAATATGTTCTCAGACCCAGATTATCCTATCTGGATTAGCAGAGTTTGCTAATCTGCATCCCAGAAGGGATGGAGGCAGCACAGATCTGTCCTCTTCTTCCTGTGTAAGGACTACACCCTGGATCAAACATCCTCAAAATCACCACTCTTGTGAAAGAGCAACAGATAGACAACCACAATTTAGAATCTCTATGGAATTCCACTGGAATACTTAGCAGTGTTTCTTTTGTTGTTGTTGTTGCTGCTGTTGATTAATGGAACACATAAAAAAGTATTGTCTCCCTGAAGAAACTGAAAATTGTAATGAGTTTCGTGGTCAGCAGTGATCATATTAGCTTTCCCTAAAACAGGATTTATCCCAATTCTCATCTAATTACATTTTCAAAATGAAGTAGGGGAGAGAAAGGTCACAGCATTATAGCCAGCATATTTTGTTTTCCTCTGGAAAGAGTACAAGAATTGTTTCAATAGAAACAGTTTGTGATTATGCTTGATAATTTGTAATTAACTCTCCAGGGTGCTGTGAGGCCTAATTAATTACTTATTGGAAAGCATTTGGAGATCTTTGGATCAACGCTGCTATAATAATGCCAAGAATTGTTGTTATTATTATCGTTAGGTATTTTCCATCCCCAAATGCAGTTAGGTGGAAAATGTACCTTTATTACCTTATAATGTCTTACAGGCAGGACTAATCTGCAGAAAAGCAGTATTTAAATCTGAGAATAATTTTCTCTGCAGTGTGAAGCCAGAGATGTTTATTCTAAACCTGTGAATATAATTTATGAGTAAGGCAAACACATAAATTGCATTCAGGAGTTTCACAGTAATAACACACTTTATATTCTCCATCTGCAGATAAGCAGGTGCATCTATTTGTAGAATTTGTCTTAAGTTATGAAACTGTCTTCAGTGCTGTGAAACTAGCATATCATGAATGCCTCTGTGTGTTTAGCATCCAGGATTCATTCTCAGGCCTGTCAACAGGAACATGCCACCTGTGCAATTAACCCAAATTAATACAGAAATGGAGGGTCACGAAGAGAGGAGGATCTCCATCCAAACCAGGATGATACCTTGCTGCAAAACATCAAGAAACCAGCCCATACAATATTTGTTTTTCAAAGAACCTGGGTTTGCAGGGTGGGACAGACTCACGTGTAAAAAAGACGACAGATGCTGGCTTTTCTCCCTAGAGACAGAGAAGAAAAGGACAACTTCAAAAAACACCACCTTGCAGGAGGCTTGAGCTGGAGGAAGGAACTAACTTTTGCAGTCTCCGCTGTCCAGATGAGCTGTGGAGGAAGGAGGTGAGCAATGGAACAGAAGGTGTGTGCAAGGACTCAGGAGCCTTTCAGTATCTCCAGACAGAACTCCAAAAATGTTCAGTCTTGGTATAGAAACTGAGGAATCTGTAGAGAATTTTCTCAGAACTGTAGATATTTTTCTCTCCCCCCATCCCAGATCTTATGTTTTATGGTAGGTAAATCTAAACCAAATGGTTAAATTATTCTCTGTGACTCCGAATCATAGCTACAGGTTTATCTTCAGCATCAAAACCCCATGGAAATACCTGTAGTGAAAAAGCATCTTACAGCGCTACACTGAAGAGTCCAAGGGATAGGAAATATTCCTGAGGTTTCCTCACTGTGAAGAAATAATATCCCGGTAGTCTAAAGCAGGATGCTTTGCTATACACTGTTCAAACAAAGAAAGGCTGAAGTGTGAAGATAGTGAGTGTCTTTCAAGTACAGATCAACCCTGGAGGAACCCTGCCAGTGCTGGGAAAATGTGGGTAAAAATAGACACAAATATGCATATGATCTATGGGACTCACAATAATTACCCAGAGAAATATAGTTTACTAACAGTAAGTATTCATGCTTCTTTCAGAAGAAGAAAGCTCTCAAAATATATTGCTTTCAATATTTTTTCCCATGTAGTAATACATTTATGAATAAATCTCAAGATAACCATATAACACTGGGTTTTTTTTTAATTTATTTTTTTATGGTGTTGAATGTGTAGCTCCCTCAAGCATTAGCTGTCTCTAACAAGCAGGTTGTGGTGGCTCTCTGTTTACCTTGTCAACAGCACTCATTTCTGTTATCACTCTTCTGGAAGAACAAAGTTTCTAGATATGCCTCAAAGGTGAACATAATTACGCTGTTTACATTGTTATTCCTACAGGGATCATAAAATAGTACTTAGAATGATGTTTACAGTCATCAGCCAGGCAGAAATCACTCTGTACATACGAGGAAGGCAGAAAACAATACCCCGTCACTGCCTAATTACAAACGGGACTGTGCTGTGCACAGATCCCCTGCCTCACACGTGATCTGGGTGCTGGGTACATCAGTAGCCTGAAGCATTCAGCAATTACTCTGTCCATCAAAACAAAATTTCTCTGAGGTGTTCTCATTTGGGGCCTGCAGACAGCATGACTTACCTGTTTCTAACCTGATATTCAAGGCAACAAAATAAATAAACAAAATATAACGATGTAAGCTTCAGTGCACCAAAACTCCCACATCTTTCCTCTGTGCCAAACTTTCCTGGTTTTCTGCTAGGCTCAGCAACAAAGTAAAGTGAAGCCCAAAGAATAATTTCCTTTAACTTCAGAGTGGTTTGGGTCAGAAGTTTGCAGAGGGGCTTGTGAAAAACAGCAATGAAGTGGAAATTCTGCTGCAGGGGTGTTCACACCAAGGGAGCACAGCTGCTCCTCCTGCCCTCCACCCTGTGAGCTGCCTGTGAGATCACAGACACAGCAACGCTTTTTAAAGTTATCTCTCTAAAATACACAAGAAATACTGATTTAAGACAGCTTAGCAATTTTAATTTATGCTTTGCTTCAGACTAAAACTTAGATTTTTGCACAAAACCAGGTGTTTTCCTTATTTCTTGATTGCTAATCACCAGCAAGCCTGTTCCATTCAACTGTGATGTAATTTCATATTCACAATCTTCCTGTTGTAATGTGAAGTTTATCCTGGCTGACACTTTCCTTCCCTCATTTGGTGGCTTGGTAGTCAAACAGCGTTGCTGTTTGTGGAGGAAGAGCACGGGGGAGGCAGCAGCTCCACTGCACAGCCATGGCAACGTCAGCCACAGAAGTTCAAATTAATCAGCCAACATCATCAAATAGGTATCATAAAAACCCAAAAGCTATCACTTTGGAGAGAAGAAAAATAATAAAAGAACTACAGCATATGAAAAGCATCGAGGATGCAGCAAAACCAATTTTTGTGGGAATCCTTGGACCTTGTCGACACAGCTCTGTTGTTTATGGAGGCAATTATGGCACTGTAAACACAGCGCTGAGAGAAAAGTGCAACTTTTGAAGTTAAACAGATGGAGGATGTACCTTTGCCCTGATAACCTGGACAGGATAAAGTCTGGGACAGACATGCTGTGCTGTTGGTCACCTGTGGGTTGCACTGGAACTTCAGCATTGTCCTGGGGTGCCAGTAAAAGGACCCTGGGGCGTTGTCCCTATGTGTTGAGAACCTAAACCACAGAATCACGGAGTGGGTTGGGTTGCAAGGGACCTTTCAAAGGTCCACCAGCCCAGCCCCCTGCCATGTGCAGGGGTGCCTTTCATGAGACTGGGTTGCTCCCATACAGGCTGTCCTTGAATCCAATAATGCCCTGGAAATTACTGTCCAGAGACCAGAAAGAGTTTTGAGAGGTTTTCAGTAATTTGCCTTTTTATTTTTTTTCTTTCCTTTTTATTCTGTGTAAGATTGAGAGCTGGTGAAGTTGCTGAGCACATAACCATGGCTGACAGCGAGGTCAGGGTTTCCACCCAGCAGTGAAGCTTGTTCTTAGCACAGCACTTCCAGCTGCAAAACACAGGGCAAACTCAGGGTTACTGCTGTCACATATATTTAAGAGGTGGCAGTCATGAAAGAAAGGGCACAGAGTCCACCAGAGGGACAGTTCATACATTAGCAATTTCACAACCCATCTGTTAAATTCTTATCTCTTTAGATTTATTGTCAGCTTGACAAAATAAAGCTATGAGAAGACAGAGGCATCTTCTAATCACTCAGAAATAAAACATTTCCATATCATGGTTTGCTGTATCTTTTTTTGTCCTATTTACAGGATGTTACAATCTTGGTTACTTGTAGAGTAAAATTTAAAATTTATTTAAAGTGAACCTGGAGACAGCACTGTCTGCTTTTGTCTTAGAGAGTTTCAAGCAAAAGAACTTATCAGGTCTCAAAAAATTCAGTGTTGAATCTGGTCTCATAATATAAAAAAGAGGAAGTTTCAGTGTTCTTGTCTTTCCAGAATTTTCTTGTCTCTCCTCTGCAAATGGGGAGAAATTTAGAAGCCCGCACCACCTCTAAAGCATTGACAAAATTCCTGACATTTCTGGTTGACGTGTATGTTTTTCTTAATTATTTTACTGTAGACCAAACTCTCCAAGTTCAACAGCCATTCATACATAAGGACTCTCACTGATTGTGATTAAATTCTTTCTGCATCTCAGTAATGATAGATAAATGCTCCAATTCATTATAGAATCAACTGTTCTCAATAGCGTTATAAAGCTACTTTTTAAAAAATGCCTACATTAATATGATTTAGCAATTAGGATCAACATAACGAAAAAAATGAAAATTGCAAAAAAATTGAGAGGATCTGCTCACAAAGTCCCAGACACATGAACAAAAAACAACTGGAAGTTGAAGGCTTCACCATGGTGCTTTCACAACTTGTCCCTCTCCTCTGGACAGCCATTCTGTGTGGAAAAATCTTTTTGTTATGGCCGCAACCATATCTTAAAATTAAATTTGCTATTTCCATCATTAGTTTAAATTCTGACTACTTTTCCAAGTAACACCTTAAATTTGTTTATTGCAATAATCTTTTAATTTGTATGTGGATAAATTCATGCACAATTTCTTAGGAGGGTGAGAATTCAGTCAAGAAATTTGTTTCTAGGAAGCTCTAAATTACATTAGCAATATATTTTAGTAATGACAATCAAGCCTGTCTCATTTCCTTGGGATTGATGATTAACTGGGAGAGGTGATGGCCTCAAGTAGGAGTCATTATTTTATTAGAGGTAATTGTTTTGTTTTGTTTTTAATTAGGCAACAATTAGAAAAAAATCCTGACTTCTCTGTGTGTAAGAGAAATGAAAGCATCACAGGAGAAAATAATACAATCACTCAGACAAGGGAAAAAAAATCCCTTTAAAGTTTTTTATAACCTTTGGTAAAATAAGCAGGTTAACACTGCAATAAACCAGTATTTTCTGTGGGTTTCATCTGTTCTCTCAAGTGTTTGTGTTTCCCTGCTCCCAGTGGGGTTTTTCGTTGATGTTTTGAAAAATGAAGCATGTAGATTTTGAGAAACATTTGTAAATCTATTGTGCATGCTTGGAAAAGGTTTTACAACATAATCTTTTATGATGAGTAGCTCTGTCTGACTTCAAGTCTGTCAGCTAAAATATGTTGCAAATGAGTGAGGAAAAGGAAAACTGGAAAGTGTCAAAGAGCATTAAAACGTAAAAACCCACAAGTCCCTGGGGAGATAAAAACCTAAACCAAACCAAAGCACAAAGGAAGCATCAGAGGTTTACAAACCTGTCAATTTAATCCCTCAAAAAAAAAAAAAAATAGAACAAATAGTTAAATTAAGTCATTGCAAGTACCCAGGAGACAATAGGGAAATGAGTAACAACCAACACAAGTTCATCAGGAACTGTGACATGATTGTGACAAATTTCTTCATTGTCACTTGTGTCAACTCTTTTCCAGTATCACAGTAAGGAACTTGTGCTACTTCCATGTGCTTTTCTTACACTAACACAACTTAAATGAGCTTGTTAGGATGGAGAGTGAAAAACTGCCAGCAAACACACACTGAGAATGAAGGCAGGAGGGGCTGAGGTGTCAGAAGGTCAGAGCTGGCCGGCAGCTCCTGAGAGAGCTGCAGCATCCTCAGGTTCCTCTAGGGACAGGTTTTATTACTGACCAGTGAAGGTCAGAGCATAGACTTGTAAAATTTACACCTAACACGAAGCAAAAGGGAACAGCAAACACACTGGAATATGAGAACAAGTTTTAAAAAATCAAGATGACCTTGAGTGGTCGAGTTGATCCGAAAAAAAAATAAAGGAGGAAAAAAATCAGTAGGAATTAATTTTGTGCTTAAGCAGGAACAATCATCTGCACAACTACAGAATGGTGAAAAGCACCCAGCTGTGGGTGCTGTAAAACAAAAAATGTTGTGGAGCTCCACCAAAAGTGTCTGAGAAGTGCAGAAGGTATGATCAGAGGTTTACACTATATGCAGTTCACATGGGCACCCACATACAGCTGCCATCCCTGATTTTGCGGAAAGAAGAGGCATGGTACTGTATGACAAGGTGATACAGTGATTTCATAGATAAAGACAAGGGCAAAAATGCTCGAGATCAGATGGATTCTGAAAACAAGTTTTTCTAACTATGCCTGACCACATTGCTCTTGGGCTCCTTGGCAGTTTTCTGCACTTTTCAAGAAATGTTGTCAAAAAAAAAAAAGGAAAGGGAAGAAGCCTTCTTGGTGTGTCTGACAAGCAGGATCGCACATATTGAGTAAGAAAAACTTAAACCACTAGAAAAAACTGGTGTGCAAAGTTCAGATCAGTTTGATCTTCATTTTCCAGATTTAATTTATAAATTAGCTTAATCTTGCAGGTTTTCACTCTCCTAAAATGTGTTACTTATAACTCTAAGTGCTGTAGCTAAAGAGAACCAGTGCCCATGACAATGCTGTTTTCAGTTCAAGCACACTCTTGATGACTTTGTCTTTGTTAACTTATTTGTCTTTGCTTTGTGAAATTATCTGCCATTTGCTCATCATGTTCTGCAAATCCTCTGCAGTAATAACTACATGCAGCAGCCCTTCTGTCTAGTCAGTTGAGATTTGACAGCCTCTGTTTGTTAAACGAATCACTTCACTGAGACTTTGGAACACACTTTTCATCTCCCTCCATTCTCATTATCCAGCGAAGGTCCTTATAACATATGGTCCTATTTTCCTAATTGCATCCTCCGTTCCACGTCAAACCAAGCTAATCTTTCAAACCGTCAGGCTAATCAGTACAAAATGCATGGCCACTGTTTGCACACATGCTGGTAACAAGAGGGGAACAGGACCTACACAAATCAGAAAATGCCACTGAGTCCCAGCTGCCTTGTTTATTCCTCCCTCATTTTCTAAGATTATCTGAAATGCATCTTCTTTAGCATTTACATTTTTGGAGTGGTTTTCTCAGCAGAGAACCATTAGCACTGGTGGCTGATGTCCTGCCCAGCCAGACCTCCACCATGAAGTACAACTTTCACTAGTGATTCCCATGAGACAGACCTTTAGGGGAAGAAATCATGCTGTATAAAATGTTCTTATTATCCACAAGAAAAGACAACATATTATTTAACCACCTTTAAGGCAGTAAAAAATGTAGCTGGTGTGGCAATTACCACTCAGTTGCAGGTTTCTTATTTGGTAAAAATAAAAGGTAACACGTAGCTTGTAATTTACTTATCATAACTTTGACATAATTGTAGTAAGCCTGATCATTCCTCTGAAGTAGGTTGGCTGCAGAGAAGGGCTGGAGAGATGTTGGTTTGTACATTTAAGCACACAGCTGTAGACTAAAAGAAACAAAGACAAACTCCTTCCTTGCAGTTTAAATATATTTTTGGTGTCTAGGCCAGCTGATACATCACAGACAATTCTGTCAAAGCTGTATGAATTCAGTAGACCTGACCTAACTCCTAGTGCATCTTCAGACTGAATTATCTTTACTGATGAATAAGTGCAACAGAAACATGAAGTCTGAGACAGTTCTGAGTGAGGATTTTCGTCAACTTTGGTTTCATTCCCCAACATTCCACATTATACATTTTGCCACTGTGCCCTGGGCCCCTCCAAGAGTGTGTGAGCCTCTAACCACACACAGAAACAAACCCCAGCCCTTTTCTGTGCTTGGTCTGCAAACACTTGTGCCTGTGGGGAGCATTTCTCAGTGTTGCTCCACAACAGCACAGGAAAAACTGAGAGCATCTTCTCAGTGAGCAGCACAAGAGGTATAAATCCTCGTTAAATTAAAATATGGGTGCCAAGGGACAATTGGTTTATATGATCAGAATCTGGACTATCTTCAGGTATAAGCAAATGTTTCAAATATAAATAGCACAAATCCTCATAAGCTTACCTTGAAAATTAGTTCCTCTAAGAGCAATTCAGGTGCCACTCCCCATTCCTGCACCGTGGACAATCCTGTAACTTGCTCCAGTTACACAGATCCTGGTTTACCTGATTGTGCAACTCAAGGTCTGTTCCTAATCCATGATAACAAGCAGTGAATGAAGGAAAAGACTGCATTTTCCCACATAAAGGGAAAAAAATACAGAATTCAGGGGTCCTGCTCGTTTCATTCGCGCCTTGTGTGTCTCGGATTTATCTGAAACAGGAATTGTGGAACTGTCTCCTGTAAAAGACACCTAAGTACTGCTCCATGGAAATGCACATGTTCACACTGGGGCCCTATTTAGTGCCTTGGTTTGATCTCCAGTCTAAAGATACCTCTGAAGTAACATCAAAGCGTGATTTTAGAACAGTTTTTCTTACATGTATTACACAGAGTTGACTTTATACAATTCAACTGATACAACTCAGACTAGAAACCGAGTAGGGAGGTACTAAATGTGAGACACATGGCACTGCTAGGAGAGGCACACGGGACAGGAAAAGGCTGCTGGATCTAGATACAGCCTCCGAGTAGGGAGAGATTAAATAGGCTGGTCTGCAATCTCAGAAAGAGATGGCTCAGGTGGGATGTCACAGAGGAAAGTTATGAACAACAGAGAGAAAGTTAATAGGGAGCAATTATCTGCTGCTCCTCAACACTGAAGGGTTTGGGATGGTGCACTAAATTAATTTATGTAATTTGAGAAGAGGCAAAGGGCAGCGTTTTTTTCATGCATTCAACGATTAAACTGTGGAACTGGTAATTATAGGGTGCTACTATCATAAAGAGGTTCAAAAGCAATTAAACTAATGGAGGTAAGAAACACACTTCTGGGGCCAATCTACAGTGATGGGGATGCTGTGTGGGTGAGAGCAGAGGAGCCAGGCTGCAGGTGAGCTCTCCTTCCTCAGGCGTTTGCTGACAGCCACTGCCAGAGATGAAACCCTGAACCAGATGACTCCACAGCCCAGTCCATTCCAGCCAGTTCTCTGGTTTATATTCTGAGCTTTCCCTGTACACAGAGGCCTCTCAGCAGGTAGTTCCAACCCTGGCCATTTCAGAGCCTCTGATAGGAGAGGGCAGTCACATCCCACAGCAAAAAAAAAAAAAAATAATCCAGGCTACAGTGCTGGGCAGGCAGCAATGCTTGGCAGTAATTAATACAGGTCACATAAATATAAAATAATTTGCTTCTAAACCCATTACTAGAAGTTCACCTAATGGCCAAAAGAAAACAAAATGTAATTAAGTAAATTAATGTACTTCTCTCTGTTTTTGAGGCTTTCTGAAGAAGAGGGGGGGAAAGTGTGCTTAGAAGCTTAAATTTTCAGTTCCAGATAATGAAGTTCTGCATTTGAGGCTTATTAAAATATATCGCCCAAGAGACCAGACAGAATGTGAGATGGTTGGGTACAGAACTTTCAGAGATAAAGAGAACAAAGCTACAAGGCCTAAATGACCTTTTATTATTCCTGAATACCTTATGATGTTGGGAAATGAAGACTGTGAAACAGATGGAGCTGCTAAAGAGTTAAGGCAACAACAAGACATATGCTCAGAAGGGCTGTAGCAAAAAAGCTTGAATTTCATATTAAATACAATGGGTCAGTTAAGATCAGTCAAATGTAGAAAGGAAAAAAGATAGCAAAGAGTCATAACTTATTTTTTATTTTTAAAAGCCAGAAGATATAAAGGCTTCTCCAAATGAGCCGCCACTTTTGCTCAGCCAGGTGATACCCCAGCTGCCCCTGGTGGGCAGGATAGGCTGGGGATTTCTCAGGGGAAGGAACCTGAAACTGGTCTGCACCAGAGCTACCTGCTGTAGTTTATGCCTGAATAAGTGAATTAATCATTCAGCAGAAATCAAACATCAGGATTCAGTCAAATTCAGCAGAAAACTATGGATATTGCACCTGCAGACAATTGTTGCTTGAGAAAACTAGAAGTACAGAGTTTTGTTTAAAAGCTAAGGGCCTAGTAAGAGTTGAGATGGGGTCGTTCAGGGTCCTAGGACAGCCTGGGTCAATGCTTCTTGCACGTGTCTTAGCTGCTGAGCATGCTCTGGCTCACCAAACTGCACCTGACAGAAAGGTTAGATAAGCTTTCTGTTACATTTCGTACCCACCACGCACAATATAGAAATGTTAATAATTTATTACCATTTGTCATTAATATTGCAAAGTCAAGCATTCATAAGCTGGGTTGTCTGGGCAACCTTCTCTTTTGCTCTCTTGTGCACTGTATTGATGAGATCTGTAATTACAGCCAGACTTGCCATTATTTCTCCAGGACCCTCGACTCGTTTGGTGCACGGATCAGCCACGGCTCCTTTAATGAGCACAGCTCGTCAATATTTTATTTCAGCCCCGCTGTTAATTGTGTGGCTGCATCACATTTACCAGCACTGTTTAAACACGGTGCTGAGGACTGACCTGCCAGGCTCCCCACTGACTTTCAAATCACATTCATTATTCCCCTGGTTTTGTGCAGGGCAACTGTTTGATCCCCACACCAACACCACAAGAACAAAGCAGGAACCTGCTGATTTCATTGTGGGAAACTGAAGGACTAACAGATGAAGGTCAAAACAGTTTGCTAATTTTGAACTTCCAGCCTGGGACCTCTGGGAGGTGAATTTTTGAGAGTGCTCAGCATTATGTGACACGAGGTACATGCAGGGCACTCCTCCTATCGCCTTTATGCTGCATCTACAAGCACTCAAAATTTCTACACATCACAGAGTCAAAAACAGTGATCAAATGGTAAAAACATCAGAACTTGAAAATGCTGCAAGACTTGCCACATTAAGTTGAATTAATCAGTCTTTCTTGTTCAAATCGTGGTGTGTTTCTATCTTGTAGATATTTTACATTATTCGGACTTCCCTTCTCTTGCTCCCGCACATTCCCATGCACTGATGTCCTGATGCTACTTTCATGGAATAGCAAACCTTTCAATGGTTTTAACAGAGCCAGGCTTGGCCTGAAATGAACAATATCTAATGCTCTGCTCAATTTGGTCAATAATGTCTCCTCACAGTACTGGAAACAAGGATGAATTGACCCATGCAGTGACCCGTGTCCTCCTCTCATTCCCCTGCCTTCCACCACACAGCTGAACAAATTAATACAACTTCAAGGCATCCAAGTTCAGGAAGAACAGCAAATGGTGTGTTCTCTTGCAAACCCCCAAATAATCTACATTTGTTTTGGAACACTACCATGAATCACTTTATATTTCCTTTCTTGAGATATTTTTTGATTTCTTTCTATGAATTCCATCCTTCCCCAGCTGAACATGTCTATTCTGGGTGCATTTGAAAACTCCTCAGATGAGGGTTTTAGTCATTTGCTTTTTCATGAGTAATTGTGCTCATTTTCAGCCAGAAGGCAGTTAACCTTTTGAGACAGTCAATTGCCCTCTCTGTGTACCTACCGCTGCTCTTACGGGTGGTGGAAGGCTAAAACTTAATAACCTAGAAAAGATGAAGCATTAACTTTGCTCTGACAAAAACTCATTCTAAGTTTTAAGGCCAGAAATTTTCAAGGGAACCTGAAAGATTTGGTTCTCAGAGAACTATTGTAGAGTTGGAAGCCTGACTAACTTAGTACTTAGTAAATCACAGTCTGTATGACTCAGACAGCATCTGTGACACTTTCTTGCATTTGATTGTAATAGCTATGTGAGTTTGAAGACTATTACTGAAAGATAATGTAAAATATAGGGAGTGCATGGATGTATATATCCTTTTTATCAATTAGGAAATCTTGCTTTGCTTCAGAAAAAGAACCCTATGCACTTAAATTAAATGATGGCAATCTTTAACAAACACACCAGGAGACTGTGATTACCTATAAGCACATTAAACTTTGCACATCCTTGTAAAAATTCCATTTAAAAAGCATTATGTGCATCACATATGCAAAACAAATATTGCAACATGACACTCTTGGAATACTACATGTGATAGCAGCCAAGTTATAAAAGATTGGGCAAACCCAGCAAAGACATAAATCTTCAACACTTTTATCTGTGAAATTCTACTCCCCTTTCTGGAAAGGCTCACAGTTATGCAGGCAAGGCCCAAGTGGCCTTTAAAGATGAGAACAAGGTGGGAGGCTCTTTATCTGTGCCCCTGAAGGTGGGCTTTAAGTGCCTACAGTTCCTCCTTGTTCCTCCCTCTTTACCCTGGGGGGCCACCAGAACTGGGACAGAAAGAGACTGGGGGAGGTCAGAGTGTGATTACCAGCATTAGTGATAAAGTAAAGGAAAGGAGAGGACAAGAAAAACAGGAGGAGACAAAATCCTGGATTAGGAAGCTACCTTCTGTCAGTCTGGGAGTTCCAACACAGCCTGGGCATAGTCAGAAATCCTAGGATGTGGTTTTGAGGGAGAAGAGGTGGGAGAAGATGATGTTGTCTGTGAGCTGGCAGGAGGCACACAGGTAGAGCTCTTCTTCTGAAAGTCAAAGACAGAAAAAGAACTAATTATGGCTTTGGAGATTGGTTTTTGTTTGTTTGTTTTGCTTTTATTTTTACTTGATAGATGAAGAGGAAACAGGGCATTTCCACTGGGTTTGGAATAGATCTGTAAAATCATTCTTCACTTGACAGATTTGGTCTCCTGGGTGGGAAACTTTCAGAAGATGTTTAAAAAAAAAAAAAACAAAAAACACCAAAATCAAAACCACCAAAACAACCCAACCCAAAACTTGCTTAATATCCTCATGAGTATGAAATCCAAATAGATGTGTGCTCCTACCCCTGGCTGAGTAGGTTAATGATGATGTTGCTGTCTCAGGGAAGAGCAGATGCAAAGTTGCAGAGTGAAGGGAGTCTCTGATTCACACACTTCATTATTTCCTTGTGCATCATGAAAAATCAGACTCTGTCTATGCCATACAAAGCAGGTGTTCTTTCACAGCTCCTCACCTACCCTGCTCTTGTCTCGGTGTCTTGGCACCCCCCACAGCTTTGCCACCAGGTGCTTTTCCTGCTGCAGCAGCAGGAGAACAGCGACCCCCCAAACTGGCACATCCACAGCTCTTCCCTTATCCCTACTTGTAGGAAAAGATCTCATTTCCAGAAGCCTTTGTGTGGGCTTGCATAACTTAAATACAAATTAATTCTCTTTTTGAAGCGCTCTAAATTCTTAATTCCTCAAATGCAAAGAACATTTGCTGCTGAGAAATGTTTTATAGGAAAAGTTTCTTACTGCAAATCCGTCTGTCTGCTTAAAGGTGAAAAGTTACATACATTTCTTAACAGACCCCAAATGATATGCTCTTTTGAGGTGCCTATTTTCAGGTGTTTTGTGTTTTGCTGCAATCAAAATCACAAAAAATTTTGAAATGATAACTCAGAAAATTATATTTTTATGTCTTTTTGATCTTCCTTTCACTGACTACAAAGTCAAAATTCTTTAGGCAGTCATTATCTGGCAATTTTTAAGCAATTTCCTTGCCAAAACTAGAAAGAAATATCCCTACAAAGATACTTAAAAAGAGACAATACCTGCTTTGGTGATCACTACATGCAAAGCCTTTGTGAGAACTGAATTTAAGCAGACATGCTTGGAGCTGGAAGTCTGTCTTTGTTGAAATAAGAATGAACTGACCTGAAACAGCATTTTGGCTCCTTTTCAACCCCTTAGAAACTTAAAGGTGTAGCTCAAGGAATGTCCTGCATGAAAGAATAAAATGGAAACTTTTACAATGCTCAGTAATTTCTGCCCATACAAAAGACACACAGCCACCGAGCTCAGGAAAAATGATGATAACCCAACCTGCACATGTTGTAGCATATTAACTAGGGATGACCTGATCCTGCTGGCATGGCAATTCCATGGAAACACTGTGCAAATGAAAAAAGTTCAAGGAAGGAGGATTTTTATCAGCCAGGGCCTGGCAGAGGTGATGTCTCATGCTGTGTGATACTTGGTGGTGCCAGGTGAGCACAAACACTTCTACCAAGAACCCTGGTTGTCATTGTTTTCATCGATCTGAGAAGATTTAATTGAAAATTCGGCTTTGACCAGTTCTAAAACTTTACTTAAAATGGTTTAGTAAATTAAGCATAATTCCTGAATTTTTGCATGAAGTTATCCTGTACCTTTATAACCAAATCCAGTTTTCCTTGTAACATCAGGATCAGATGCTCCAGCCACACAAGGCCTTTTGGCCTTGTGTCCCTAAGGGCACATCCCTGGTTCCGTCCAGATCCACCAGTGGCCTGCTCTCCTTTCACAGCCTGGGCATGGAATTCTTCTTGGTGACTCCATGTTCCAGGTGGAAAATTTAGCTGCTATTTGGTACATCATCTGTCTTTGCAAACCAATAAAATACATGTATTATTTCTTTATAAACACCTTCTGCTTTCTTAAATAATAAACCAGGCTTTCTATGCTGTTCTTTTATTAAGAATGTTGTCACATTTTGTGTTATTACTTGTTGGGTTTTTCCAACTATTCCTCCTGATTCAATGCCTAGAAAAACAAAACAAAAAAACAAAAAAACACCACAAAACAAACAAACAAAAAAACCCTAAAAAAAAACAACAACAAAAAACCAAAAACAAACAAACAAACAAACAAAAAAAACCCATGAAATATGCTGGTT
This sequence comes from Phainopepla nitens, assembly GCA_013400175.1. NCBI lineage: Eukaryota > Metazoa > Chordata > Aves > Passeriformes > Bombycillidae > Phainopepla > Phainopepla nitens. The sequence continues at coordinate 2,809,678 of VXBQ01006036.1, read as the reverse complement.
TCTCCTAAGAAGCTTTGAGTATTTTTCCAAATTCCCAGCAAATCAGGCAATAATTATTAAACAATTTTCACAAATCATAAACTATTCCAGAAAAGCTCCCTTCCTTAATACATGCATGATTTAAGAGAAGCAATTATCACTGCCAAGGCTTATTTTAGGGCTGCAGCTGTAACAGACTGAGAGCACTGTGATTTCATTAATAATCAATAAAAGAGGCAATAGAAGCCTTCCCTTTAAGCATCCTATTCATCGTGAAGGAATCTTCTAGTTTGAAGCAAAAAATGCAATGCAGATGGATGATGACAACATCACTGGAAATATCTTTAGGCATTTACATATTTTTCTGATTCCAAAACACATTAGAGAAGTCAGGCACATTTTGCACTCACTTTTGAGCACTGTGAGCACCATGAATTTAATAATGGGAAATGTTCCAAGTCAGTGCTAGCGTAGTGCTAAATGCAACCTGTATTTCTCATAGTTTTTTTCCTAAGTGACAATCTTGACAAGTCTAGACAGGCTTTTTCTCCCACTTGTTCACTGAATTTCTCCCATTTTGCCACTAAAAATTTCCAGCAGCCTCTGCAGTGCAACAGTGCAGCCAAAACCAAACATAAAATGGTGTTACAAACCCTTGGTGGGGAGTGGTGGGGAAATAACTTTCTTTTTGCTACAAAACTGGTATCTATTGTAATAACTGGAATATAAGAGAGATGAGGTTTTCAGGAAAAGAGGAAATACCTTTTATTAAAACATAGCCGGAAGAATGAGGAATCTCTGTCTATGGTAAAAGTTTTGTATCTAAAAGCATCTGTTGGGGTTTAGTGTTTTTTTCCCCTTCTACTGAGAGCAATTTTCTTCCTACAACCACTTATAACTCATTTACAGCACCTATGTCAGGGAATCCTCCAACCCTCACTGTCTCTGACATTGCCAAAGACAGTAAAAATATTACTCTAAAGAGACACTCATAACTTCTTAATGGCCTTTGGGGTGAAAACTGTCCAAAAAATGGGGAGAAAAACAGGACTGCAGTTCTCTGTCCTGGTTTACCTACCTCTGGAAGTGGGTGACACATAAAGAGGAATAAACAGAGAATTGCAGAATATTCTGTGTTGGAAGAGACCCACAAGGATTCTTTGAGTCCAGCTGCTGGCCCTGAACAGGATAAACCCAGAATCCCACATGTGCCATGGATTAGCACAGAGGATGGCTGAAATGCCCCGAGGAGGACGATGCCCTGTGCAGCCTCTGTGTCCACAGGCAGGCCCAGCTGAGCTGAATGCAGTCAGGGCTTGGCACAGAGGAACCACCAGCATCTCCTGGAGCCTTCCACCAGCCCCTCCCCAGCAGACAGCGAGGAGCAGGGCTGGCATGGCACCGTCATCCTGGCTCAGCTCCTGCAGCAGCAGGCAGGACAAGGAGGAGGGATCACCACTCAAACCAACACAGCCTCCCCTAACACGGGAGGTCAATAGACAAAAAGACTAAGGGATCGCTTTAGTTGTCAAAAGTGCCATCTTTTAATGAAGATGGCAAGGACAGAGTCACTTATTTTTCGTGTATTACATGGCAACACTTGTCTCGCAGTCAAGTATGGCAGGCATGCTTTCAGCGCCGGGCTTTAATGAGGTGCTTGATCCTTATGTAAAATCAGCACCAGAGCCCTTATCCAGCAGGAACTAACAAGGAGCTATAAATGGCCCAATTACCAGACTGAAATGTCATTCACACATTTGTTATCTCCCACACCAACAAGGAAAAATAACACAGAGACACAGTAGCTGAAGGCGAATTGAAATTACTGTCGATTGAACTAGAACTTGTGAAGCTCTTCATGCAATTCAAAGCTTTAAAATTTAATGTGAACTATATTTAGTTTCAAACATTAGCTGGGTTCATTGATATTTTGTTTTATGTTTGCCAAAAGTCACAATATCCTTATTAATAATATTAGCAGCTCTGAGTGTTGCCTACATGATGATGTAGTGAGTCTTCAGAGGAGTTCTTTAGAGAAGTTACTTTGGGAGCAGCAGCCCTCAGTTCAGACCATTTCTGGGACCTGTAGTCTTGGAGGTCAGATGCTCTTCCTTCAAGTCACCATCACTTTAGGGTAAGGCATAATACCTGAAGAAAGTATTTTGCATGTTTGGTTTTTAACTGAATTTTTCATTTTAAATCTTAATAATTCTGTTGCTAAATCATATGCTGGTTAACTTTGAAAAACAGATGCTAATCCCATATTATTTAGACCACTAGATTAGTCAGTACAATAATACTGGCGCAAGTAAATAATGAAAAAATAGAATGATTTGGGTTGGGAGGGACATTAAAGCTCATCTCCTTCTGAGCCCTTGCCAAAGGCAGGGACATTTTCCACTAGACCACGTTGTTCCAAGTCCCATCCAGCCTGGTCTGGAACACTTCCAGGGATGGAGCATCCACAACTTCTGTGGGTGAACAGTTCCAGTGCTTCACTACCCTCACAGTAAATAATAAATAAATAAATACAAACTTCCCTGAATAAACAGAGAGCTGCTGATATCATCATAGTTTGTAATACTATAATATTATTTTAATAAAATGAGCTCTGTCAGGCAGTGGGAGTGACTTGGCCATGGCACAGCAGCCTCAGTTCCTCCCCTGTTCCTCTTCTTCACAGGCACATCGTCTAATCCAAGCAGAGCTCTGAAATAAAGGTTTCCCACTTCGAATTAACACAGGCAGCTCCCAGCAAGCAAGCAGACATCACCTAAATCCCTCACTGCTTTCTACAAAAATAAAGTTATTTTTCCTCCTTCCTTTCCTGTGAGCTGTGCTGTTGCTGTGGGACACCTGGATCCATGCCCATGGGGGATGCTGTGATCCCCTACAAAGCACGTTGGATGTAGCATGAAACAAAGCTTTGTGCTGAATGTCTCATTCCCCAGGTGCTCAGGGAAGATGCAGGGTGAGTTTAGATCCCAGCACTGTCAAGTTTAAAAAGCCTGTAAAGAGAAGGGAACAGTTTTGCATTTCCTCTCTTACTTTGAGCTGTCAGTAAATTCGCTAATTGGGGCTGTGAAATTGCTCATTTCTGGTGTTTTCTGGAAGGCAAACAAGGGATGGGGACCAGGAGCTGGAACAGAGGGTGCAGGTTTGAGATCCACTCAGCTCTAGACACACCTTACACAGGTGCATATCAAACGTTTGCAATGTAGTTCTGTTGATTCCCAGCCGAGAATTTTCAACCAGATTTTAATAAATGTGGTTAAATTTGCTTGCAGGAGCATGCCTATATTGCACTTTAAATGAAAACAAATTATGGTAATGCGTGTTGCTGAATGCAGAGAACTATAAGTGCTGAAAAGAATAAACATGTCTTATCTTCTTGCCTTTGTAAGTGATAATACTTCAGGCTTTTAATAGTGAAATAGCATTATTTTTACCTTTGGCACAGCATATTCATTCATTAGATTTCACTGAATTTTGGTGCAGTGAAGGGAGACAGATGAATTTTCAGTAATTTTGGTAAATCTCCATTTACTATGTATTTTACAGAAAATACTGAGCTCATCATGTTAGGGACTGATCTGAGTCATAAAAAAGTATATTTTTTCCTAACTGATTTTTTTTTTAAGTAAAGGTACTGGAAAAAAAGAAAAAAAGTCTGATTTTCATCACAATCATACACAACATGAGTGTTTTTGATGAGAATATTGCTATAAAACATCAACATCTTAACACAATAAAAAATGTCCCTTCTGCTTTTAATGCTGTTTCTTCAATTAATATTTACAACACAAGGAGCTACTTACTGCCATTGAGTAGGTCTTTCCTTCTTCTCTTACATTTTTACTCCTGTTTTTTTTCTTTTGGCTGGTCTTTTGGAGACTTTTCAGGTGATTAGGGGGCAGTGTTGGGTTTGCCTTTTTTTCTTCTCGTTCCAACTATTAGGATGGAAGAACAAGATAAATTACTTTTTCTACCCATCATTTTTCTCCTAGAGTATCCTTCGCATCAGCATTTCCCTCCGGCTAAACTCATGCTTCACCAGCTTTTTAAGCACAAGAAACAATCTGTGTGTTGCCATCTCGGAGCAGAGTCAGCCCAGCTTGCAGGAGAGGATACTACCCTGTGCTCCCTACCCTGCGCACATCACTCCCTTGGGAATATGTGCTCCTTTTTTCTGCTGTTTAATGGGGGAAGATTTGGCCTTTGGGCCAAATGTCACTTGCAACACCCATTGGAACTGTGGTGTGTGTGGTGGATTTGCTGCAAAATCCGCTATACGATGGAAATTTTCCTTAGCAAAACACTTGTCAGTGGTCCTAGAAAAAAAAAAAACCAACTTAATAAACCACAGATCGACACAGAGGAAGCCATTGGAGTGGGCAAAGCTACTTCATTTTATTACTTTTTAAAGATCACCTGGGTGAAGGTGCCTGGTTTTGGTTTGGGAGGGCTGGACACCGTGATCAGGCCACATCCTCCTCTCAAACTCTCCTCTGATCTGTTTGTTCTGTTTGTTTGTTTGTTTGTTTGGGTTTTTAAAAATTTTGTGGTATTGTTTGTTTATGTTTGGTTGGGGTTTTTTTGTTTGTTGTGGTTGTTTTTGCTTTTTTTAATATCATAGAATCATGGAATGGTTTGAGTTGGACAGGACCTTAAAGATCACCCCATTCCACTCCCTGCCATGTGAGACCTTCCACTGGACCAGGCTGCTCCAAGCCCCATCCAACGCGGCCGTGGACACTGCCAGGGATGAGGCGTCCATAAGGATTGTCACCAGTTTTGCCTCTAAGTTGTGAAAGCTTACACAGAATTTTAGTTATAAGCAAACAAGGAGGAGACTTTAAAGTACATCCCTACTTGAGTCAAACAAGAACTTAATCCCTGTGCAGGAGCAGTTCCTACTCTATAGCCTGGCTTGTAGATTAAATTCGCCACAGGACAAGAATTTTCAAAGGAAGTTGGTAATCTTGTGGACAGCTAAGGTATCCAGAGACATAATTAGTAGCTCCCAAAGAAGCTGGAAGGAAGTTCTAACATTTATATTTCAGATATTAATGGGTTGGGTTGCATTTTGTACCTTTGCATCCTGAACTTTTTACTTTTTTTTCAGGCATCTCACCACTGACAGAGACAGATTACTGAAATGTGTGGTCTTTAGGTCTCATTCAGTTCCTAATCACTGGATCCTCAGATGCAGTCAGGGAGCATTTTTCTCTCCAATCACATTACAATTTGTAGGTGAACTCAGTAACACTTTCTAAGCTTGTTTAATATTTCTAGTGCAGCTGTCAGCCGGCTTATGAAATGTTTACCTTTAGAGTGGATTTCGTGTTCCTCTCACTGAGTTTCTTCTTCGGAAATTAAAGCTATCCATGATCTTGTGCAAAGATATTGCCAGTGCTGCTGACCAGAAGGAGCACTGAGTTTCCTGAGGCCACTTTATAATTGCATTTTGGAATACAAATGAGTTTACTCACCAAAGAAGATATTTCATTTGAATTCTTCTCAACTTAATTTCTTTTATATACTCCATCATCCAGTGTTCCTGCAGTCTACCCACAAATTAAACAGTGTGTTGTGACTGTGCAAAGCAGTTCCTGTGTGGGATTCTGACACGTGATTGTGTCCCTGGTTTGTAGCCTGCTCTGTGTGAGGATGAAGGACAGATGAAGCAAAGCGGGCACAACCCAAAGCCTGTGTGATCTGCATCACTCTGCAGTGATACTGAAACTGCAAATCCAGAGTCCCTGACTTGCACAGTTGTGACTCAAATCAAAATAAAATTGGCAACAAATTGCAAGTGAATACTCTCTTGGACCACCCAGAGGCTCTGTGATGGAGCAGCGCTGCAGTAACGCTGTCAGCTGGTGGCAATTGCTCTTGGAGATGCCCCACTGTGGGGATTTGGGTCAAAAGCCTCTGGAAATGCCAGAATGTTCTCATGTTCTCTATTTCATATTACTGTTTTCTGATTTCAAAAGCAGTGCGTGCTAAACCCCCTAGAAGTTCGGAAGGGAGACTTTTATAACACTATAAATGTCTTGCCAGAAAAAACGTTGCCACAAGTAAGTGATGATTCTGTCCTTCCTGTATTCATTCTTTTTCTCTAGCTTTTGTGGTATTTCCCCCACTTAACTACAAAAACACACACTTTTGTACTAGGCAAGAGCTGCAGAAATCCTTTGTCTGTCTCCCTGCACTGTGGTGTCCCCACCAACCCCAGCTGGCCACCATAAATATCTAGAGAGGGATTTTCTACTTTGTGCTTATATTACCTGTGTCAGCCCTTCAGCAGGTTTTAACACACCGAATTCTTCCATTACCCATATTTAGAACCTTTAAGAGTTTCTAATCATGGTTTTCCTGCCAGTTGAGACATTGATAGCTCATTTTATCTTTCCACACTGTGCCTGCTTTGCCGACCTGCGAACCATTTTTAGAGCTTTTCGCTAAACTCCTTCCAAATTAGTCAACATCTTCTTGCTAATGATGCATTCAGAGTTAGCATAAAGGTGAAAAAGCATCACTAAATGAGCTCCTTTCTACGTTAGCAGTGACTTCAATGAGAGCAAGTTCAAGTGAAAAAGCTTATTTTAATGGTAGTGGTGTCTGAGCAAAGTCTGCTCAGATGTGGAGCACCAGGCAGATGAATGGCTGTGAATCTTAACAGGCATACACGCTAATGTGGGAATGCCAATAAACAGAACCATTTGGATAAGTGTTTTATGGATTCAGGAGAACTTCACAAAGATTTAAATTTTATTATAAAGGTCTTGGAAATTAAAGAATGACAGAAGAATGTTCCCTTCCCACTGCTTAAAGGGAATAGTGGTGGGTTTTTTCCACCCAAAAATATGAATTTTTTTGAGAAGGAATAGCGAGCATAGAGTCTCTATAGCTGTAGACAACGTCAGTCTTCAGGGACAGCCTGAAATATTGATTCAGTCTGCAGCAGAAGGGATATTTGGGGCAGGAGGCTTGAGGTAGAGAAGGACACTTTCCAGAATATCAGTAGGGAAAGCACTGAGCTGAGATGAACCATGACCACATGCTGTTCCTCTGTATTGATAGGCTACATTACAGCTTCTTTGGTGTTATAAGTAAGCAGTAGAATGGGCTTGTGTGGAATTGCTCAGCTTAAAAAAACTTGGTTGTACAGAAAGATGTATTTTAAAGTTAAAACTGAATATTTTTCTGTACATGCCTTGAATGTAGCACAGCGCAGAAAGAGAAGAAATTTAAGTATTAAATACATCCACTCATGAAACATCTTTTCAACAGAAAAGAGAATGCTAAAAGTTGGAGAACATTAAATGCCAGCAGCTAGATCCACAAATGGTAAAGCAAATACTTAATCTTTCGCACCTTAATTACATGAGTACTAAATCCATGACAAAGAGTCTCTGTCTGGGCTGAGAAAAATACAAGTAAAGAAACTTAGATTCAACATCAAATCATGAGAAAACTTCTTATGCTTCCCACAGTTAAGTTAGGTTAAGCTCAAAGCATTTATGGAAATTCATAAGAAAATATAACTCTAAATGAAAAGGAAAAAGGTTCTTGTAAATTTTTAATATGAACTATGCAGACAATTACATTAATAAGATTTAATTATACCATAAAATATTTAGTGTTTCTCGCTATGCTAAATATTATTTTGAACATAGTTCTAGAAAGATTAGAAAGTTTAAGAGATACCAATAAAAAAAATAAGAACAAGTATTTTAAAAAAATTAATTTTGAAAATGCATTAACGGTAAAGACTGTTGTTTTAGTTTTTACTTAAAACATGGAACCATTTTGGTCAGCTATTGCATATTAATCTCTTTATAAATACAGATATAAGAAATACTTTGTGTGCTACGTTTAATTAATAGAAAAAACAGCTCATGTCTTATAGGCCTCATTTAACAAAATCTACAATTAACATCCAAATTTTGGCAGAAATGCATAACTGTTTATTAGTGTCTACATTTACTTTTTGTTATGCCAGAACTAACCAGCCATCTATTTACTATCAACCACAACGTGACTGGCTAATTAACCTACATGAAATACTGTTTCCTAAATTGTGTGCTGTTACTATCTTCGTTGTAGGGCTCTTTGGTCTAACATCACTTCATAATTAAGGGAAACGAAGTTTTCTGCAGGAAGTGCACTGGATTCTGCCCATACTCAGCCCTGATTCTGCTGCAGTGTAGGCTGCATCCCTACTGACCTACAGGATGGCCTCCCATTTCCACCCAAATGCCTGTCCTGATGCCCACACACCTGGTGTTGGTGCTGGGAGCTCAAATTGTGATTTAAACTTATTGCCAAAAGCAGCAGAATACCCCCAGGACAGCTGTAATTGGATAAACAAGTTGTTATTCCTTAAAATGCACATTTCTAATGGCATTTCAGTCTCCCCTGTAGTACCTCAAGCACTCGTCTGTGCCTCAGACTGAGGTTCATAAAGAATTAGGTACCAGAACACCATCAAGCGAGGTTTTTCACCCTAAACATGAACAAAATGCTTTAGGTATCTAATAGAACCAACATTCAATAATGAGAAAGGGACTCCAAGGGTTTACCTGACTTCCAGGCGAGCACAGGGAAGGTGGAGCATCCAGAGCAGTGTGCTGGAAACCTGGGCAGCCCCTTGGAACATGCAGGATAAGTCCTTCCTGGGGTTGCTGTCTCCTCCTGATTGGGAATAAGTGCTGTGGAGCTGGCCCTGAAAACAAAAACATCATTTTTTAAATGGGATATTTGTCTTTGCATTTCATAGAGCCACAGAGTCACAGAATTTGGGTTTGGGTTAGAAGGGACCATAAAGATCCCTTTAACTAGTTAAGGGATCTTAACCTAAAGTTAAGGTTAAGGAATCTTAAACTAATCCTAACTACCCTTAAGCTAGTTCCAAGCCCCATGCCATGAGCAAGGACACTTTAATGCAGTTAATTCATGTGCTGACTCAAATCCATACACATTTTTATATAAGGATATGTATAACAGATATTTGCATATGGATGCAGAGCTGTCTATATGTGCACACACACACACATCTGTATGGAAGTAAAGCCTCCAACCTCTGCTCTGTCCTCCCCTCCCATCCATGCCAGAAATACAGATTAGCCTTATGTCTGCAGGGCATGACCACAATTTGAGGAAGAAAGAGGTGAGGAGCCTGTGCTGCTGATGGCACAGAGCGTGTCTCTGCAAGGACAATCCCTGCTTCCCACAGGGAAGCACCACCACAGCCAGGGCACTGTGTGATTTGAGGGGTGGGACCAGTATGGAACAGGGAAGTGGCACCCTGTGTATAGCCCCAGCAACTCCTAATGTTTTATTTATTAATTTGTCACAGGAGGAGGTGCTGTGATTGATTTTGAGTACAAAATGCTCACACTGCTTCAATATGGTGAGCTCTTTAAAGGATCTGCTCGCAGCAGACACCCATTGTGATTTCCCGTCCTACCTGGTCTCACACCAGCTGAGGCACCACAACTTCTAAACTTGTCCTTGGTGGATGGTGTCTCTGCCCGTGGCAGGGGGTTGGAACTACATGGTCCCTTCCAATCCAAACCACTCCCTAATTCTATGATGTCATTCTGTTCTCTTTTACTTGTTTCCTCTGCCCCTCTCCACCACTTCGCCCTTTTTTTAAAATTTTAATTCTCTCACTTTTATCTCTTTTCCCTTCTGCCTATGACACCTTGTTAGCTTTAACACACTATTTCACTCTGCCTACTCTGCCAGGGAGAAGCTTGGGTTGCTTGTTTTCCATTTTCTTTGGAAGCCCATAAAGGAGAGAGAGAAGCAAGCGGCTCCAGGTGCCCAGGGGCAGCACAAGGGCTGGCACGTGGGAGTCACCTGCCCCTTGTGCCACACGCTGTAGGGGCATGAAAAGCAAAGTTACAGATGGGGAGCACGTAGCTCAAGGAGAGAGGCTTCAGGGAAGATGAGGAGCCAACAGCCTGGGCTCAGAGGAGGTGAACAAATGAACCTGCCCTGAGATGAGAGAGAGGAGGGCACAGTTTGCTGCAGCTCAGAGAGAGAATTAACCAAAGCAAACCCCACAAGGCAGCACAGACCTGCAAGTGTGGCAGGGGAGACAGGAGGAGATGCACAGAAAACCCTTTTTTGCTGTTCCGCCACTGCTCAGCTGACTCCTTTGAAGATCTCTGCTTGTTTGTTTTAGATGGCAAATATTAGGCAAAAGTGAACTGAAAAAAGATTTTGTAGGTTTTTCTTGTGTCTTTTTTCTTTTTTAATTTAAAACACTCTGTTCCTTCTTGAGATCTCAAAACCAGGAGGAGGCAAGTGCAGACCATCTCTGACTGGTTTGGGATCCCATCCTATCCGCCCTGGCAGACACAGACAGGACTGGGCAGGGCTGGCTCCCTGCATAGCACACCAGGCAGGAGAAGATATTCAATTTTATAAGATCAGAAAATAATTTTAGATTTGTATTTGGTGATGGTATTTTTTTTTTTTTTAATGCCTAAAAGGGTTAGGAATATAAATCTCTCAAACTTTCCCATGTTTAGGCACCTGCTGGGGCACGGTGTCACACCTTGTGTTTAGTGAAGGATAGAATTTAGCTATAAATCAATCCTATTTCCACTCTTCCAAGCAGGAAAGTGGGCACAACGGACCTCACCTTTTCTTTATAATGTTAGGACAATCATCCATGCACCTCTTCTCACTGGCCTGCAGGAAGTTGTCCACCTTGGACCAGCAGCCTGTGGGTAGAAAAAGAGGCCACTTGCTGTCACCACAGCATCAGGCTTTGCAACAAATAATACCATATTTGGCACCCCCAGATATTGAATTTTCTCACCTCAGCCACACTGCCATGCACAAGCCTCTCTATTAGGCTAATCATGGAGAGCACTAGGTTAAAATTTATACTTTCAGAATATATTGATTCCAAAATAAGTATCAATTTACTTTGCCACCCAACAAGATTTTTCGAGGACACTAATTCATGAGCTTTACACACACACAGAATAGTTGAGAAGCCAGAGATAAGACATGCTGGTTGTATTTAAAATTATTTCTGCCATAACAAATAAAATCCTTTCTTGGGGACAGATTCTCAGATAAACCTGCGCAGCTCCTCTGAAGTGAACTGACCCATGATGTTATGTACTCCAGCTACAGAGTTTGTCCATATCAGATTCATCCTGATGGACACAAAGTCAGCCATCAAATTCCATGTATTTTCAGCAGGGAAGGATTGGTTCCGTTGTATAAACATAGTTGAGTTGCTGAAAAGATGAAGGAAGAAAAAGACATCATAAAGTTCCTGGTTTCCTAAACAGATGGGAGAAAGAAGGCCAATTATAGTGTAAAGCATCATTTCACCAAGAGAAGTGTCAGTGCTGGAAGAGCTCTCAACAGAGAAGGTTTTGCTTTGCCATGTGTGGTCTCTGGAAAACAAAAGGAAGGGTGTGACTGAAATGAAGACAGACAGAATGCAATATTTTCCTTTGATGTGTAAACAGATTTAATGCAACAAAAATCAATGAGGAAACTCTCCAAAGGAGAGTGTTTTAATGTGTTATCATATTTCACATAGATTTCATAAAAATTCAATTTCAATTATAGCACAGTTTACAAACAGAGGAAAGTGCTGTGCCTCCCTGGAAAACATATGGCCATCAAAACTTCAAACAAAATACTGCCAAAGTCACTCGTAAAAAATAAATAGCCATAAGCCAGTGTGTTATTGTCCTTTTAATGTCTGCTGAATGCCTATAACTCTCGCCGTGTCCGCCTCGGCTGTCAGCTCCTGACACTCCACTCTCCCATTCTCACACCTCCCCTTGACGAGCTCTCGGAGCAGGAGCTGCACTGTGAGCAGGGCTGGATTATTCTGGGTGCTATCTTACATCTCCAGCTGGGCTGCTGCAGAAAAGAGATGGAATAAATAACCACAAACACCCCCAGTGTAGTGGTGGAGCAGCAGCAGGGGGAGACTGATCCCAGTCACGGGCCAGCGCTGCTGTGGCTGCTGCAAGAAGAGAAATGGGCTCTATCCCAGGCAGCAGCAGTGGTTTCCTGAGAGCTCTTGGCTCTAGCCACCAGCTCCTCCTTTGCCAAATTAAAAACCCATTTGGTTTTCCCAAGCTGGATAACAAGGCTTGGTGTGGGGCAGCTCATTTCTGGCTTTGCTGCAGGTGTCAGGAGGAGCCGGGCTCCGGAACTGCGCAGGACCAAAAGAGTGCTGTGCCTACAAGTGGGGACCTGCTTTTGCCCTTTTGTCAAGGGATTGGGACAGGAATGAGAGGAAAAGACCAGGCTGGAAGGCAGAGGTGGCTGTGAAACACCATGCACTTGGCAGATGTGCAGCTTTCACATCAGCACAGTACCCCAGTGCCCATCGCTGGGATACAATTGTGTGACAAACCCCTTTTCCTGCAACTGGAATACAACTAAAGTTCTGTGGAAAAGCAGTAATGCTTTGCCCCCACCTTTAACTACTAGAAGGATCACCACGTCTCTCTCTGCACTTTCCAGCTGATGGAGAGATGAGCTTCTTCCATTAACTGTGCCCTTTTTTCCAATGCTTTTTCCTTTAAGAGCTTCCTGCTGTTGGATGAAGACCAGCATGTGTCAGTGAAGGGATGCCTCCCTGGGGGAGGAGAACATGCCCTGTCATTCCCCAAGGTTTTGCCCCTTTGCAGTACCCACAGAGGGTAAAGGGAGGGGAGAATTTCTCTTGAGACAGAGTGGGGGACAGCAGGGCAAAGGCAGCTCCCAGGGAAAAGCCAATCTCCAGGGCAACCCTCCCCAGGCCCCTCACATCCCAATTTAATTTGGAAACACGACAGGGAGCTACTGGTTAGAGGGGTTTTGCTTGGGCTGGAGGGAGGTGAATAAGGAGCATGTGCCAGGAATGAAGCAGAAGAAATAAAACCAGAAATACGTGGAAGAAGGAGGACATTATTGATGGCATTCGTGAAGTGTAGGTGTGGGGGAAGAAAACATGATGTGTGCTGGCAAGGGAGGATGAGCTCACAAAGCTGATGCATTTTCCTGGGAAGGAGAGAGAGGACAGGGCTCAGAACTGACACTTTTCTCAGCACACCTGTCTAGCACAGACTGGGGGATGTGATGGCAGCAGTGGGGCTGGCTGCACCTCCACAAGCTCTTACAGCTGGTACCTGCAAATTTTGCTCTGCTTTCACTGGAGCACAGGACAGACACCCTACATAAATATCAAGAAGAAGAAAAATCCTTTCTCCTTTCTTAATGGTAGCCTGCACCTAGGCTAGAGAATTTTTTTCCAGAAAGGATATAAAATGTATCATCCCTACCCTCCCACTGGCATTAATGTGTTGCCTCAAAATACACCCAATCTCAACTTTAGGATGTGTGGCCCTTGGAGTAAGGCCAAATATCCACACATCTGCTGTTAGGATTTTACAGGAAACCATTTAGTGGCAAAGTTTTCCCACAGGTAGTTCATCTCCTCACTAAATGAGCCATTTTGACAACTTTTGGACCATCTTTCTCTGTGAGCTCTTTGGGGCAGTTTGGAGTTAAGGCTCCTGAGCATAAACAGCTGACAGCTTGGTGGGTTTGGTCACTTCTAGAACAATAAAGACAAAAAAGGAAAGAGTGATTTTTTTTCTTTTTGTTTGTTTGTTTTTCCTATTACAAGTGATAGTATCTAAGTTCACAGTGGCTATCACAGGAATATTAAAATAGATCATTCTCCAAAGGCCTGAGAAAATAGCAAAAATTAAATGTTAAATAAAAATGCATGACCTTTTCAAGGTAGTTCAAGCCAGCTTCATCAATAAATAGCATTAGTGGGAAAGATGAGTCTCACAGCAACTCCCAAAAGGAACTAAAAATGATGGGAAAACTTCAGGCACAATCACAACAGCAATAGCATCAGGGTGCATAGGAATGCACATTTCTGCACACTAAATATTCTCCTTACAACTCTCCATCTGGGTCTCTCCTGTGGGGGTAAATTTATTCCAATAAAGTCCAATCCTCTATTTAGAGACCTGTAATGTCAAGGCAGTCCGAAGTACGAATTCACACTGAGACAAAAGCCCTGGAGAACATTCCCAGGTGTGTGCCTCCACTCAGCCTCACCAATGAACACAAAAGCCTGGAATCTGCAGCAGCTTTGGGTCAGACATAAAGTACTTTTATCATTTTGTTTGTTTGTTTGCTTGTTTGGTTTTTTTTACTTTTATTTCCTCCTACTCTGTTAGCTAGGTGCCCTTCCTGAGGATGGGCGGTGTGGTGGGGTGGGATGCTCAGGTGGGAGAGGTTTGGATCTATGTGCTGAAGAAGACAACACATATTTGGAAGTGATCTATAGAAAAGCCTTGGGCTGATACCTAAATTCTCTTAAAAATTTAACTAGTAGCCATGAAGAGAAAAGTGGCCACCTTGTTCAACCTGTGAAGAGCTGGGCTGCGTTATCTGGCAAATAACAGTGTCTAAAATGCCAAGAGGAAGGGGAAAATAAAAAACACAAACACAGGGGTAACGGAGACATAAAAGCACCTCTGTCAGTGGATAGATCAGTAGCTTTGGTCTGCATGGGAGGTGGGGCTGGAGCCTTGCAGGGATCATGCTGTGGGTTTGAAGGGTGATGGTGTTTAGGGGCTCCTCTGAGACCAAGCACTGCCTGTCCCCAGGACAAGGCTGGAGGGGAGGAGAGCAGCTCAAATGTGTCACCTCCAGATTTCTAGCTGCTTCTGGCTAAAGCAACAGAGAAATATATGCCCTTCCCTTCCAAAAACTCTCCAAGGAGCCACAACAGTAAAATTAGAAAGCTCTAACCTAACATTTATAAAGAGGAATATAAAGGAGGAATAAAAAATATTGCACTGGTGGGTAAGCAGTTGGTTAAATCAGGCAGGAAAGCCAGGAAAATGACATCCCACGTGATGAAGTGCAGCTAGGAGGACACAGCAGTGGGAGGGAGGAGTGTGGAGCTCTGACGTGGCTGAGTGGGAGCACAGGCTGCTGGCCTGGGGTGCTACAGCAGCCTGCAGGCTTGGGCAGTGCATCCATGCCTTGGGCATGCTGAAAGGAAAGACAGAAAGGAGTGAAGGACATGGTTATGGAACTTCAGGCAGAGCAAGGAGGAAAAAGTGGCAAGACCAAAACAGTTTTGGAGAAATTTGGAACTTCTCAGGTGCACTCAGGGCTGGCACTGCACCACTGCTGTGGGATCACTGTGGAGCTCCCCAGCATGAGGTGATTTGCAGAGAGCTGCAGTAACCTCAGGAGAAGGTTGGGCTGGTGAAGATAGCCTTGGGAGTGCTCTCCAGCAGAAGAGCAAACAAATTTGAGCCACAGCTTCCCTGCCCTGCCCAAGGAGCTGGGAGAAGTTGCAGTGCACGAAAGTTGTGCTGGACTTTAATGAGGCTGCCTGTGGGTGAATGCGAAATGAATAAAAGACAGCTGATGGAAACTAATCAGTGCCTTAAAGAGTTGAGTACAATTGTGTTTAAGACACAGTTATGAAAGACAGGATTGAACATCTCCAATAAAAGCTGTGTCGAATGACAGCCAAGGCCGACGCAGTTAATTAAAGCACAGTGTTGAGACACTCATGTATAGAAAGCAATAAACAGCTTTTGCAGTTGATTAAACAGTGAAGACTGGGGGTTTTAAATTGGCACAGGAGATATTTGCTGTAAGCACACCTCAGAGTCACAGGTATTATTGCTCCAAAAAGGATGGTTTTCTCAGCTTACCTTCCCCAGAGCAGGAACAGCAAAGGCAGATGAATTTTCTTCTCAGCAAAGGTGGCTGTGGTCATGAGGGAGGTTGGGGAGAGGCTGCTGTGTGCAGCAGAGATGAGCCGAGCCTCCAAAAGTGGGTAAAATGCTTGATAACAGACACTCATTTTGTGGCAGTTTATCTTCTCCTCTTCTGTTTCATGAATGCCCCTGTTGGTTTTTAGACACACAAAATCTGTTCCAGAGCTGAAAATTACTCTCACTGTGAGAGCACCTGGCTTCCATAGCTTGCAGCATCCAGCCATCCTTGCCAGCAGCAGCCAGACGTGCTGTGTGACACTGAGGATACACACACAACAGCAAAGGGCCTCACCCCAACTTATTTTTATAAACAAAAGGAAGAACAATAACCAGGCCAGAGGCACATTATATGAGATTCACAATGCCCTGCCTTTCAAAAACAGCCTCCTGCAGCCTTTATTCCTGAGCAAAGAGTTTTGCAGAACAATTCACCAGGGCCATGGAAAGCTAAAGCTGGGAGTGGGTGACTATTTTGCTTTCCACCTCACTGGTTCATTAAGCACAATTAACCCTGTACTTGAGTGCCACCAGCTGTGCCTTCCCACTGCTCTAACCTCTGTTCTGCCACACCCAGCAGTAGCCTGGAATTTGTGAGCACAGATCATATGGGACATGAGGAGTCCCACACTTGCAGAATATTTGCATGAATAGGGCATACACAGCCCAAATGAAAAAGGGTAAGGTGGTGAGACAAAATATTTGTTGTGAAATTCACTTTTCTGTTAAGTAGCAACACGACATTTCCCAGCTGTATCTAGGTGATAAACAGTGTAGGGAATCAATCAGAGGAATTCTACTTGAAATATCAGCTGAGAACTGTAAATAATGTAATTAATATAATATTATAGTGCAATGTAGTGCAATGCAAGGTGCATACAGGTGTCAGTTGACAGCAAAGAAAGAGAAGAAGATGGCTACAGGGGCTAATTAACAGTGCTAATTCTGCCTCATGAATGGATAACATATATAAAACATCATGATTTGCATAAGATCATGAATGCTGAAGGAAGATAAAACCATCAGGTTATGCCAGGAGGAGGAAAGAGACAGGATGGATTCCTAGGAAGAGACACAGATCAATGACCCTGTGCTGCTTTCATCCCAATTCTCCAGGCTCAGGAACCAAGCAAGGCTCCTTGTCCATTCTGTACTGAACTTTAAAGTGCAGAGGAAAGCAGGAGCTCAAAATGAGTTTCAGTAGTGAAGCTGCACTTTACTTCTCATAACAATGGATTTTTTAAAAGGTATGTCAAAGAAAATTGAATTTGGATCCATGAATACAGCAGTAAGTGATGTAACTTGAGTTAATTACATTCTCTCTGTCTCCCAAGAACTGGATTTTTCCTTCTTCCAGCAGGTATACTCTATATATTGTAGTCTTGGTTAAAATCTAAGTGTTCACTTTAGATCAAGGTGTTCTCCTAGTGAAATATACTGAATACATTTTGAATTTATAAAATACTCTCATGAGCAAAAACTACTGAGAATGAAGATGGGAAAGTAGACACCACATGAAACAGTTTGTAAATCTGTTCTGTGAAATTCTGGTGCATGTGTAGGAGTGCCCCTGTCCAAGCCCAGCCTGTGCTGCAGGGAGTGGGGCATTGACAGCCCCTTCCCTTGGGCCAATACTTTCTATAGCAAAAAACCAAAAAAACCCAAAGAAACAAACAAAAAACCCCAACTCCATCAATGCATGAAAGATCCCATGGGACCAGGAAATTGCCAAACTGTTACTTGCAGTAAATCACGGAATGTCCTGAGGTGTACATTGGGGGAAACAAGATTTTCTCCAGGCTTGGTGGAGACGATGGTGCTGCTCTGACAGAGTTATGGTTCTTATTTCTTTTTTGGCCTTTGGCCTGTGACTATCATTTCACATCCAGATACCCATCAGCAGTGTCCAAACAATGTTCATTGAGGTGACATTATTGTTATTGTTGTTGAAAAATGAAAGTAAACAAGGGGCCTGGACATATCCAGAGGGCAACAGGGTTTTACAAGCACTTTAAAATACACATTTTTCAAATTTTTCACTTGAGTACTCTCAATAGCAATACAGTGTGTTCTTACATGGGTTTCAGCCTGCAGATTTATGCTCTAGGGTGAACTACATTTCTACCTTCAGCTGTAAACTTGGTTCAGGAAAAAAAAAAACAACAACTCATATCCCCTGACTGCACAGTGAACCTAAAAAAAATCCTGTCATTAAGAAGCAGGTTTGCTACACAGCATTTTGAACAGCCTTTAATTTCCACTGTACATTCATATATACACTGGATGAACTGCAAGCTCACACAGGAAACATCCAGAGAAGGGATTTTAAAATCTAGAGCATAAAGAAACTGATTTAATCAGCTTAAAGCATGTTGATAAAACAGTTAAGTAGATTAGATTAAAATTCAACAGTTTCAATGCTTCATGAGTAAAGCTGTTTAGTCCCTATGAGGTGGCACTTTTTTTGCCGTCATTTAAGGAAAGCAAAGGACACTGAATACATGTCACAGCACAATAAATCCTCCGTTCCTGGCAAACTTGGAATTCAGAGCACTCATAAGAACAGGTTATGTAAATGTCCATTTCCTATTAGAAATTTAATTATGTGAGACCACGCTATTAAAATCAGAAATTCTCTTCCTGTCCATGTCCCTGGACTTTAAAAGACATCCATGTGTCTCTGCAGCACAATAGTCTCAAATATTCTGAAATTCCTAAAAATTCCTAAAAGCCAGCATCATCACATCTCACACTGACACAAAAAATACTTACAAAAGTGATTTTGGTATTCAAATAGGAAGCTAAACAGCAGCATGAGCAGAATCAAGTAAAGCAGATCCATCTCTGTGGTGGTTACTGCCAAATTCCCCCTAGCTAAGCAAGCAGAACAGGTACAGAGAACTCTTAAAAGCAATCAAAACTGAAATTACAGGGGAAAAAAATGTAGTATAACGGAGCACTTTGCTTTGCAAGGCTGCTTTAGGTTAGGTCAGGCAGAGTTTTCAATAGAAACAAAAATCTCTAAGCAGTCACAGCAAAGAAAACTGAAGTAGGAGAGGCCCTTATTATCATAAATATCCATTTCCTTCTGTAGCCTTTAGAAATACAACTTTTCATGAACCTCACTACTTTGTAAGGTTGTCATGAGCCCCGAGGAAAGTGAGCCAGTGCAGCCAAGCTGGCTGAGCTGTCTGTCCTCTGCAGGTCGTGAGTGGTGCCCAGAGGAGGTCAGCACAGAGTGGAGCTGAGAGAGAATTCAAGAGCCATCAGGAGGAGAATGACAGAATTTCAGTTCCTCGGGGCCAGAGAGCCTGGTGGCAGGGGTGAAGAGTGATAGGAGGGAGCTGGAGTGCAAGTTAAGGGCTGCTGAAACCAGCTGGACAGAAAACAGGAGTGATCATTGCAATTGCACAGAACAGACCTAATGCCTTACACAACCACAGCCTCTACAGAGAAGCATTTTTCTGCCCTTCAAGAAGGAAATGTGGGGTCAGGGCCTTCCTGGGACTGTGCTCTGGTGTTCACTTCTCTTGCCTTCTTTTCTGTCTTCTGAAATCCTCTTTTTAGCAGCTAAGCATGCTGAAGGGGTAGGTAAGAGGAATCCCAAACAACAAAAAAATCCCACCTCACTAGAGCACCTGGGAACATGACAAGACACCAGCTATTTGAAATGGCATCCTGGAGAAATCTCTTCTTCATTCTACCAGCATAGACCTTCCTTCAAGCCAACAAAGCTCAGAGAAATGAGCAGAAATGATTCAGAATGTTTGTAGGCACAGAGCTTGCTCTTATAGACATATTGAAATTAGCTACATTATCATAGAAATATAGAACATTCAGGGTTCCAAGTGACCCACAGGGATCAAGTCCAGCTTCTTAGATACTTACTGTCTGCATGACTCTCTGATGCCCAGAATTTTGCAGAGGTATCGATACAGCCTCGTTTGTTTGGAGTTTTTCTCTGCTGAGATATGAATATATCTGCTCACAGTGCCAGTTCAGTTTGGGGGTTAGTTCCTTACAGATCATGCCTGGCATCAGCAAGGGATCAATGCTCATCTTCACTTACAGAACAAGATTTAAGATTTACAAGCAATGAAGCGACATTTCAGAGCTCTGTGGTCACTTGGACTGCAGTTAGAAGGAGAGAGAAAGCAAAGATTGTCCATGAGTCCCTCCCTCCTCAGATATCACACACAGACCATGAGGTGCAGCAAAAGAGGACAACAAGGCCCCTGTGGCCTTTGTGCTGCCCCACAGCCTGGCTGGAGATGACATTCCAGCAGCACCCTCCATGCTCCTGAGGTGTAGAGCAGGTCCAAGACGTGCCCATCAAAATGGGGTCATCTCTGCTTCATTTTAACTCTTCACTTTCTTAAGGGCTGTACAGATTAGGATGGTTTGTCCATGATGGATTGGACAAGTGGCTTTAAACTTCACCAGTGAAAACTGAGATATATACATGATTTTAAATAAATAAATAAAAAAAAAGGACAGCAAGTGCTGAAATTGGCTGATTAAGGACATTGCTGTCACTCTTCAGAAATTCTGGAGAAATGCCTATGAAGGCTGGCTGAGCTATAGCTGATGCTGTTGGGGAAATGTGGAGAGGGTAAGAAGACCCCCAAGGTACTGTCAAGCCCTGTGATTCTGTACTTGTTATTCTTAATTAAGTAGTTCCCTCCCTCAGTGCTGTCCACAGGGTTTCTGTCATCTATAATGAGTACGATTCCATTTTTCTGTCATTCAACTCTTCCAAAACACCACAAGTTTTGAAACTTCAATTTGAACTCTGAAATTGCAGGAAATATAAATAAAAGGAAAAGTTCTGTACAAAGAACTCTATTTCTTATTTTCTGTACCCATGTAAATCCAGTTAATTTCCCTGACTTTTTTCAACCTGCCAGGGAGTAGGAAGCAAAAACCCTATGAAAACATTGAAGAAATAGAATTGTGTTTGAGTATTTTGGAATAGGAATAAAGAAGGGTTAAAAATAATTTAAGAAATAAGAGGCTTCCAGTAACTGAGTCCTACAGACTTTGGATACACATAGTATCTATAGAGATAGATGCTCTCTGAAATATCTGAAAACAAGAATTAAAAGAATCCCATCAGATATATAAGGTGTTTTACTGGCTAGACTAATTTGCCATAACTTCCTGTGAGGAGTTATTATCCTGGACTTTGACATCCCTCAAAGTCCCCTCAGCCAGCTAAATCTAAACAGAATTATTTCTTCATGATATCCACATTTAAAATACACTACATAGTTGCAAATGAGCAACCCCCACCCCAAATTCATAAGTCTCATTATTTCTCCTCTTTTTTTTTAGCTAACTTGTGTGTAGCTTTCCATGTACCTCTTGGAATCCCCATCATTTTGCTCCACACCTCTTAAGCAGCACCTCTGGAGACAGTTCCCTCTCTCAGCACTTGCTCATGGAGCCAGGCAGATTTTGTGAGCTCCCCAAAGTCTCGTCCCAGATCTAATCATGCTCTCTTGCCATTACAAGACTGTGTAGGTGCTTTTCTTAATTAAGAAGGGCCTCATTTCCCTTCCTCTGAGACACAGCTGTTGCTTTATTAGGTCAAGAAACATCTCCTTTCCTGATGGACTAATTAACTGCTCGTTGTCCCAGGGAAGGTGACGCTTCCTGTCCCTCCCCTTCGGAGAGTCGCCGAGCTCGTCTCAGGGTGAAAGGTCCCTCTCAGTGAACTTTTGTATTTTCCATCAAGCTGTACACACAAACACACTTGACCCAGCAGTGCAATGGAGTTTCAATGTTCACAGGTTATTGCCTGCTCCTGGCTGATATGGAAGCAATTAACCACCCGAGGTGACCTAGGGGTAACTGACCTCAGCATTTTTCTCTTTGGTGGACTGTAAAAGTTGTTATGATATTAATGATGTCGAGAAAAATAGGATGTGATGCAGTAATATGTTACAAGATCCAGGTTGTCATATTGTATTCATGGGATATGGTTATTTAAACAGACAATATGATTGCTGCTTTTCAATTACATTTTCATTATGGTCAATGGTTTGCTGTTTCATTCACTGCTACTATGCTTGTTAATCTAAATTATTTTATTCCTTCATTTAAACATTAATTGAAAAAAAAAAGTCTTTCTAAATATCTACTTTCAAAAAGGTATGTAAGAAGAAAATTCCTTTAAGTTGTTTGTAAATATTGAAATGGTAGCTACATTTTAAAACACTTATAGCAGTAGACGCAAACTGCAGTGGATGTATGAACTTTTTACTGCAAAAAAGAGGTTTTCCCTGCTGATTATGGACCATTAAAAGTAATTTAATATTGTTTCTTTCAATTTTGATATTCCTAAAATAAGGATACTTTTGTCAAGTCAGATGTGCTTAATGAGGATTTTTTCAGTGACAAGAGATGCTGTTCAATCCTTTACAACTTATTAACTTTATAACAAAATGCTTGAGAGCTGTCATATAGTTTGCCAGATATCCTTAAATCTTAAAGATAATATTTTGGTGAGGATTATGGACAACTATAACTGTGCAGAGTGATTCAGTCTGGGAAATAACCAGCTAAGAATTTTGTTAGTCTAAAGAAGTGGGGCCAAAGCCCATGGTGGTGGTGGTGGTCCTTCACCCCATGGGTCCTTCAGTGGGACACAGGGAGGGGTAATCCCAACTTCCCTCCCAGTCCTCCCGTGCCTGACGTTGCTTTCCAGCTGCTGCCCGTACTCGAGGATTACTCACAGCTCTTCCCCTTGCTGTGTCCCCGTGCCCTTGCATATTTAATCATAATTGGAAGTCAAGTGACTTTTACGAGATATGAATGTTAATTACCTTTCAAATTGCTGGAGAGGGTACTTTGCCTGGAGTTCCTCTGATTGGGGTAATTAATTAGTTGTGCGAGGTCAGCCTCCTGTCTTGCACAGTTCACTGAACAGCGTCTTTTCAAATATTTATAAAGATGTTTTAGTACCTATCACTGAAAGCTGCATTAATGTTTTAATTTAAGCAGAAAAAAAGCACAACTTAATCCTGTCAGATACAACTCTGGTAGTATATATACATAATGGCAATTTCAAATTAGGCATTATGTTTTATTTTATTCAAGTTCATTAAGAATAGGGGAGAAATATATCTGATTCTGCATTGTAGGAAACACACTAGAAAAAGGAACTAAAGCCAAAACTAGAAAAATTTACATTAAAGTACTTTTCAGGGCAATGAAATACTAGGATTTAAGGAATTTCAAGATGATTAAAATAGCTGAATATATGCAGAAAATCATCACAGATCTTCTGCAAAGGCTTAACATCTTCTGGAAAGTGTCAGATAAGACACGTCAGGGCAGAACAAGGTCTGAACCCAATCATGAACACGCAGACAAACCCCAAAGAAGGTCACTCTCTCTTTGTAACAGACCAATTTTCAAACTGCCTGTTGAGCTACAAAGCCCTACAGGTGAGATAGGTTTTGTTTGTACCACCACAGCTCACCACAGCCAGTGGAAAGGACACCAAAAGTCCATGGCATCTCCAGCCTGGGGGAGCAGGGGCTGCACATCAGCCTTGGGGAGCTCACACACGGATTTTACTGCTCAGTGACTCTGGTTCTGCTGTACAAAGAGCCCTGGTACAGTCTTACCACAGAAAAGAGTTCCGATGACTGCCAAGCTCTAATTGGAATATTGTGACTCCTGAAGTAAGGACAGACGTGCAGCACTGCTAGTCCAACAAAGCTGATCACTGGAGAATGCACTGGACACCTTTAAACTACCCAGTTCTACTGCCCAGTGCACTCCTGCTCTGAAAAGCAGCAGGTAAGACCAGACTTTTTAAGTTGAACGTTTACAAGTGTACACAAAACTGCAGGATATGCATATATTCCATTTTTGTGTCAAGTAGGAGAAAAGAGATGTCCAGAATTACAGACTTACCTGGAGAAGGGCAACCTTAACATTATACATAAAGAAGATCACTCATCCCATCCTGTTTTATTCTTCTTGGAGGACATCTCTCCTGATGTATTATTATAAGACATGGCAGACTGCCTCTCAGTATGTGGGAATATTACTTGAACATTTCTTCCTTTTCCTTTTAAAAAGAAAAATTTCCTTTTTAAAAAATAAAGTTGTTTATGGACCTCTAAAACCTCAAAGTAACAGTGACAGTGATTGCATTTCTGTAATCACTTCCTGATTTACCAAGTAGTTAATCTCATATTTCACCAAGTGTGCAGAATTTCTGTTGGGCAGCTCTGGGGATACCTGGCCACACTCTCTGAATGTGTGGAGGAAAGGCAGTGTGTGATGACCACAGCACAGCATGAGGGCTGAGGTGGAAGGCAGAAAGCTCTCCCTGATGCTCCCTGCCACAGTTTTGCTGTCAGCTGTCACTGTGCTCTTCAGAGCTTCATTCCTGCTTTTCTATTAGACCAGGGCTCCACCCTATGGGATACCCCAAAGCTCAGAGTTCTCAAAGGAATTAAAACTTTATCCTAACATTGCCTGCGGCTCTTTGGACAGAGCAAGTCCATCGTTGCTCCAGCCCTGGTTTAGGTGTTGGTCTGTCACAGAGCTCAGTGAGCCACTCACACACACACACAGGGCACCAAATTTAAACACCACCAGGTGGAAACCCATTCCTCAAAGCTCAAATGCAATCTGTGTCAACCCCTTGAGCTATTCAGGTGCCTGGACACTCACCTGTTGAGCAGGCCATCTCTTCAGCAAGTGTTCTCATGAATATGCACAGACCTACCTTATCCTGTTTATCACCAACAAATTATCAAACCCAACTCATGTGGCAGAATTCTGCCTGTGCGTTACCACATTACAAACAGTGAGAAACTATTGGACTACACAGCTTTTTCCCTGAAATCTTCTGAGGTGCCAACTCCTGTAACGTTCAAAATTGTTTATTTAAGAAATATTTTAAGAAAGCCAGCGGCCAGCTTCTATAATCTTTTTTTTTTTCCTCTCTCCAGCATGAACAGATACTTTGAAAGAGCTTTAGCAGTAATTCTTAATTAATATTTAATTTGAGCTACCATGGTAGTTTCAGCCCTTCCTTCCTATTCACCTTTGAAAAATATTTTTTACTCAGAGTAACTACAGATGATTTCTGGTACTATACACACTGTGTATATGTACATTTTGTAGTATTTTAAAGTTTGTTTTTTAACCAGAAAATGGATCATTAGTAGGCTTAGGAGCAGCAGTAGAGGTCAGCAGTATCATTAGCTTCATTCCAGGGAAAACTCCTTGAACATCCTTTGAGGCCAGCAGACAGTTCCCTCTACACAAGTTAGACTTTGAACATCACTGTCAGAGGTCATGAGAGGCACAACATGTACCAAGTGATGTGCAGCTGGCACAGGGAAGCTTTTTTCTTCCTTTTTGTCACCTTAAAATATGGGCACTAAATGAGAAACCTTTGCTTCCATGAGATCTGTATTTCACATGGGGAGATGGTGAGCACGATAAATTAGCGACCTAGGATGATAAATTATCCTTCCCTCCATCGGCCATCCTTCTGTCCAGCTAAGACTTGAAAAATTCCAAATGCCTCAGTACTTTTGCAGAGATGCCCAGGGCTGGACAGACAAGATTCATTGTTGGTCTGCTTGTTCCACATGAAAAATGTCTTCACTTTTAAGGCTGATAACCTTGAGGACCTTTTATCATCACTGACATTGCTTCCCTATATCATCTTCTCTTCCTCCAAAAAGTGGATGCATGAGAAGATACTTGGTTCTATTCTGATACATTGGGCACATTCACAAATTTTCTGAAATGTTTACACAAAATTCAGTCAATGTATATGACTGCTCTGATTCTGATAAAAAATAAAACAAATCCTGCTACATTAGGAGTTTCTCAGCAATCTCACTGCTAGGTGACAGACTGAAGTAGGAATTTTCAAGGCATTCCACCACAGAGCTTTCCTTCTACAAACATCAAACACCCTGACTGTCTTAGAAATGAGAAAGAAACAATTAGAATATGCACAGTGAAATAAATATTCTCAAAATAAATACTCTCAAATCTGCTTCCCAGTGTGTTTATCAACAGGACCGCATTGATGCTGGCAATCTCAGCTGTGTGGAGTGACTAATAAGAGTACCAGGAGCGTCACCCTCTCAATTTGCCATTTAGAATTTTGTTGTCATCATTCAGAGTTTATGCAAACCCTTGTAGAGACCAAGAGGCCAATCACAAGGCAGAGACTCCCCTGCACTATCATGTAAATAAACTAGACTAACCTCTGTGGGGAAATAAAAAAATATCCATTAGACAGAACTGTAAAATTTTCAACAAATCCTTTTTTTTTTTTTTCATATTTTGCATAGAGATTCTCCATTCAGCAAAGAATTCTAGAACCTAGTTTGTGATGGAGCACATCACGTCCCACTTAAACTTAGATTTATTTTTGTCATCTAATGAATGAAAATGTGGGTATTCCTCAGCCTAAGAGCACAAAGTCAATGAACAGATCCATTTCCATAAATAATTTTAACACCTGCTATTTGTGGAACCCACAGACAGCTTCACATTGCCAAGCAAAATCATTACTACTGTGGGAGAAAAATTTTACCCCAATGAATTCTGTGAAATAGTACAGAACTGGCATTTCACCTGAATGCTCACGGAATGCTTTCACAGGAAAGCAACCAGGAGCAGCCTTGCAATTACACCCTGAAGAGACACATGCTTCTATCTGTGATGCAGCCAAATTTTTTTTACTTCTAAGCTTGTGTCAACTTAAAACACACATGAATCTGTGCCCTTAATAACAGCAAAAAGCTGCGGGAATGCAAAAAGTTAAATATTTTTCTTGTCCCTTGTAAAATTTTATAGAATTTACTTCCTAAAAAACATTTTATTGAACTTATGAAGATGCAGATATAAGTAATTGAGCAGGTCCTCAGTCTTTCACCCTTCAGCTCCTGGTGTGTTCTGCCCACCTAGAGAACCT
This sequence comes from Phainopepla nitens, assembly GCA_013400175.1. NCBI lineage: Eukaryota > Metazoa > Chordata > Aves > Passeriformes > Bombycillidae > Phainopepla > Phainopepla nitens. The sequence continues at coordinate 2,782,933 of VXBQ01006036.1, read as the reverse complement.
GCGGATTCTGGGGCTGTGGAAGGATTGTGGAAACAGTTCCTGTGGAGAACCTTGGTAAAGTAAACAAACAAACAAGCAAAAACCCATTGTGATTATTACACCTAGGTGCAGTTTAAAGGTTATTGAGTATGGCAGTGGTAGAGCTCAGTATCTCCATCAAAATTCTCTCTACACACTTATGACCTCATTCTGATGTAATATTGAATATTTAATAGCTCCACTAACATCAACTGTGTATTTATAAGGAAATAAACTTATTATTTATACAGTAATTTACTCTCAAGAAAGTGTAAAGTAAATAAAATGTCTCAGTGAAGGGAAACTCACACATCACAATAAGTAAATTCCTCAGGCCTGCGTAAGAATTCATGTTTTAAAACTCATGTTACTTCTATACCCACCAGATAAAATTTAGATGTACCTGAGTTTTGAAGATAAGAGATTCTCTGCCAGAAAATAAATGGTAAAGTTTCTGAAATGTCCAACTACTTATGCCGCATAACAACTGTAATTGTGGGGAAAAAAAAAAAAAAAAGGGCCTAATCCATCTCTGATGATGTCAGCAGAACAAAGGCAGAACCTGTGGAATCGTAGCTGTGTGGTATGAAACTATTTAATACAGTATTTTTATAGAAAAAATAATAGCTTTAAAAATCTATTGACATTAATATACAGCTATACACCTAAGTCATCCAAACACGTGCAGAGCTGCAAAAACATTCAAACAGAATTTGTATAAAAAGCAAAAAATTTCATTAAGAAAAGGGATTTAGCCATTTGTACAAAGTAATGTTTTTCTGCTTCAATTTGCTCTTTTTTAGCTTTCATTTTCTAAGTTAAATTTAAAAATTAGTCAACACACTGAATTAAGTATGTAGATTTTCATTTAAATAAATCAGTCAACAATTTTTTTTATAAAGTATTTAACACTTCATTGTAGAAACATAGGCAAAATGACTATTATAACCAAAATGAAAAATACTGTTCAATTTAAAAAAATGTACTTAAACAAGAACCTGAAAAAGTTTATGATATGCATAACATTGTTCAAGCAAAATTGCACTAGTATTACAGAAATCAAGAGTTTTATAAAGGCCCCAATATGGCAAAGTTTAGAAATAGGTAGTATGCATGCACAATAGTACAACAAAAATCTCTTATAAAACAGCAGTTATTTTTGTAATGCTTGTACAAAGGGAATAAAGAGCAACCACAAACATATTTAATCTGTTAGGTTAATATATTATGATAGCTAAAAGTCAGTCATGTCTAGCAGAGGAAGGAAGAGTCCTCCACAGTATATGTGTGAATACGTCTTTTGTGCCTTTAAAGTTATGTATAAAATATTCTGATTCAGTTCAAACCTGAAAGTAATTGTATTCTTTATTTCCATCAAAATTAAAAAAGGTGAGTCGGATTTCGCCTCTTAGCAACAACAGAAAACGGGCCAGGTCAGAGAAGTGCTGGAAACTGATACTGATGCTTTTCCCTTTTGATACTTGGACTTTGATATTGAACCCAGACTACTGAAACTTGGGCTTTGCTAAGGTTTCACTAATATGCAGTTTGGTTCCTTTTATCTCCACAATACCACAGTTTATCTTAATTTAAAGAAACTGCTGTGTTTTGAATCTTTTAACATCACTAAACAGGTGTGAGGGTTTTGTTTGGTTTTTTTTTTGTGATTGTCAAAACCGAATGCTGTGACCATCTGAGTGTGCTTAAGGTTTGGGGTCTGGCTTTTTCCCTACTGCTCAGGGAGTTATTAATCTATAAGAAGTGCGTGTGATTAAGTGAATAAACATGTAAAGCATGTGTAGGCAATGCCCTCTTGTGCTCTAGGGTGGCTACTGTCCTACAGGACTGTTGGAGTTCGTATGCTTTGTCCCACAGCAAGTAAGGTTTCAGCTTCCAAGATATATCGTTACTATGTTCTATAAGGTTTTAATAAATACAAAGCTTGTTTACATGGTATATATGTTTAGTATATCATGTACAGTCACTGAATTTCTGAAACATAATCATTGTGTTCATGCAGATCATTAGATGTTCCACTTCTATAGTCTTGTTTACTTCTTGGCAACCTAAAACTAATTTAAAAGCAAGTTATGTTTGTTTGTGAAAAGTTATCTAGCTTCATCAGGATCTGAAGAGAAGTTCTAATGGGCACAAAGAAGAGAGTAGACCATTCAATCATTCTTTCACCATTTAAAATAAACAAAATTACACACTGTACTACAGCTTCCAGACTACATAATGCAAAAGTGCAGATACCATCTTCATCGATTAAGTAGAACCAAAAAAGTTCATAGAAAATAGATTGCTCATTTTCACGCTACAAACGAATATGTTGTTTGCCATTTTAACAAATTTAAAGGTGTGTTATTTCAGCAGCATTGTTGTAAGTTGTACCGTAGTGCAGTTTCTTTTTCATAAAAATACCTTACAAATGGTCAGTCAAAAGTCATCAGCAAAAGAAAAATCCAGAAAACAATCAACCAAACAAAAAACAGAGGTAATGCTGATGCCAAAACAATTATAATACTGTTGGTACATAGAAAAGTAATCCTTATATTTTATACATTTATACAGAGTATAAAAGGTAACAGCAGATTATGCCACAGTCTCCCTTATCCCAATATCTATTTTCTTTGGAAGAAGTTCTCTTCTTTCATCAACACTTGCTAAGGAGTTTCGACAGTTTTGTCCATCCACGTATAACTTTGCATATACTGGATTGGCGTAATTTGTTGGCTGCAGAGAAATTAAGCAAACATTAGATCAGTGAGATTGAATCAAAATTAGCATTTATGGAAATGGAAATGGCTTTGTTAAAGCAAGAACAAGTACACATAAAATACAACAGGACATATACAATAGATACCTGACGTCTGCAAACCTGATGATGAGTTAATTATTTAGTTGAAAATTAAATTCATGATGAGACATGCTATTAAAATAACCAATGACATGACATGCAGCATATTATGATATTAAAACCATAAAAACATTGACGAAAATTAAATGAAAAACCTTGAAAAAATGTCTCTGAGGTTGACTTGTCCACCTTATTACACTGGAAGATTTCAGAATAGATATGAAGGAGTTTATAGAGAGGGTGCACTGTGAGACCATGTGACAAATTTAACAGTAGAAAACTGCAGCCAGCAGTTTCCATATATTACCTGTTCTAAGACATCAGCATCCCATCAATAGCTGACCATGTTTTCGAATTCTGTGGCCCAAATACACAACATGATTTGACCAAAAAATTCAAGACTTTTGTCATGTAAATTAAACTTTAATAATAAACCAGCATAACTGTTAATATATCATAGTAGCTACAAATTGAGAAGACTTTTCTCAGCAATTTTGGTGGTTTGAACTATAATGAAAAACATCTGTTGGAATGAGTGGCACTTCAGCACAGGCCAAGTCCATTTTTAATGCTGCAAAGCACTTCATTGTGTGAGAAATCCCCTGAGTCTCCACTACTTCCTTCATTCTTTGTGCCTGTATTGTCTCTAGAAGAACTATGTTATCCAATTAGGGTTCAGTGTTTACCCATGGTAACAGGAAAGGGCAGCTTGTAGTCAAAATCCTCCTCTTTCTACAACTAATTTATCAGAACTGCTTTGCTTGCACAAATACTAAGTGGAACACCAACAAGCTCTAAAAATGGGAAATTAATTTGTTTGGTGTAATAAGTGGCTAAACTTTGAATTGGCCAAATGAGAACTGGGTAGGTTTTCCTGACTTGAAAACACCCTGAGTACATCCTGGGAAACAAGGAATGAAGGATGGCTTTAGTTTTAGTTCTTCCTTTCCTTGTTGCTCAACTCTGTTTCTGAGCCCAGGATTCAGATATTCCTGAGGCTGGATAGCTACAGAGCTGCTCAGTGAGTTAAAAGCTGCCCATTCCATCTATTACAGAAGACAAAGTGATTGCCTCATGGTCCAGACTTGCTTGGAATGGAGGTAGAAAAAAGTGAGCCACATTCATTTAATTAAAAAAAAAAAAGAAAAACAAAAAAAGAGAGGGGGAAAAAAGAAAAAGAAAAGCTACCCTCAGTTCCACCTGTCTGTCCCCATAGATCTTTTGTGGTCATGATTATAATCAGAAATTTAGTTCTATTTCAATTGTCAGGATTCTTTTACTTCATTAACAACCATTATTAAGGATGATAACCACAACAGAACAGAGATCCTTGACATCTATGCAGTGCCTTATTGAATTATTAAAATTATATATATCAGTAGGGTCTGCCTGATGATTCCTCTTTAAGTGGTACTGATTGTACAAAGGACTACAGTGAGGTACAGAAAGAAGCTGGAGTGACCAGAATTTAAGAGAAAAAGTTAAAGATGGGTGAATATTCTGGCTTTCATCATCCATGGTTCTGTGCTCAATCAGAAAAAAACACACCCCATAAAAATTATTAAACTTCCAAATACAACATATTACAATCATGCAAGAACGTGAATGGCACAAATGATGGATATAGATTGAGGCACATGAAAATGAATGTCGTACTGATGTCCCTTTTGTATCTTAAATCTTAATGTTTGCAAACCTCATACTAAGATGTAGTAAAAAATCTGATGTTTTAGAAGGAGTTCTTTTATGATTAAATTCCATTGAAATCTGAATAATTAAAATATGCCTTGCAAATATTGAAGGAAATTGCTAATTTTTATGTGCATCAAATTCCTCTAAAGTAAAAACACTTGTTTCCATTATTTGGGACCATCTTTCATTTTGATAAACTTCACTAAATGCCTGTAATTACATAAAAATTGCAAATATACCAGGATACATGGCTGTGAAGACCATGTTAAACTTGTATTACGCAATGGCAAAGCATCACGTTGCTTACTGTTCTTCCTTTGCAAAGACACATTTGCAGTTTTAAATAACCTTACAATGGTGTGTACAAATGAAATTTTGTATGCAGAGGGGACCCTTTATTTCAAATAGAAGATGTATTATTTACTGTCATTCTTCATTCCATTAAAAGAAGAAAAACAAAAATAAAACCAAACAGAAAATGCCTCTACTCAAAAACGACAGACAAACTTTCTTTAGAAAGGGGCTGTGGTGGAATGGAATGGACTTGGAACATCATTTCTCACCCCTGTTGATAGTGGTCCTTTCAAGTCAGAGTTTAGGTAGATTGATGGAGCTGTGTGGGGAAGCTTGAATGCAGTGGACCCTCCCCCTATGTATCTGGCCTGTATAAACAGAAAATTTCAGTTTCTGTGCTCATAGAGCATTTTCCATCTCTACAACACTGTCAAGTGAACAGTGCACCAGCTAAAAACATTAGAGTGATCTACATTTATAAAAAAACCTCCTTCCAGGTAATCCCCAGCACGAAAAGTCCTTATATTGAACAGGAGAATAAAATTCAGCATTTTATGACCATTTTCCACTGAGGATTAGGGCCACGCTTCACAATAAGCACTGGCTCAGCCACTCTGCCTCCAGTGAGTAACTCCATTTTCAGCTTACTCCCTGCACTGAGCTGTGTGACGCAGTCTGACATTCCTGGAGCTATCAGTAATCCCGTTACTGCTTTGTCAGAAGTGGCACAGAGTGATGGCTGCCCTTTGGTGTGTGTCTGATTAGGGAGCTCTGGGAGAGATACCGCGGCATTACCGCGCTCGTGCCGTGTCACATCACTCAGGGCCTTCAATCACTGCAGAGCTGCTGCAGGACTGACAGCATCTCTTACAAGGAAGTGATAATACTTACTAGCTTTGTGCAAACATTTAATCTATCTGCCCCGTCAGGAGTCCCAGCTCCTTGCGCCTTGGGAAGTTTTCACATGTGAAATGAGTTAGTCTCATACGTATGCATGCATTCTTTTGTGCTTCAGACAGGGGCTGGGCAATAATATATCTCCAATTTTAAATATTTGCCACTAGGCTAAAAGGGCAGGTTGTGATTTGGCAGCTCATAGACGTGTCTGCCTTGACCAAAAAAAATCACAATCATTTTGTAATTAATTTCGAACTCTATTTTGATAAAATACAGGCACTAGGAAAAAATGACCATCAGACAGCATCGGACTACAAACAGCTGTTAACATATACATGACATTTATTCTAATGAAATCTAACTTGGTTTTATATTCATTAACTAAATCTAAATGTCATTGTTCTACATTTCTATTTGTTACATTTAAAGACAAAACCTTTGCAAGACATAAAATGGCTTTGCCACTAGAAAGAGAAATTACCTTTTCTGCATTTAGAGTAAAATCTGAGGCTAAAAGACCACCTTCACTGTGGTCATGGCCCACCTCATACATGTTATATGATGGATTGCCAATTTCTACATTGATTCCTCCATTTATCATGGGTTGTCTTCTGATAGTTTTTGTCCTGTAATGCATAAACATACCAAAAAAAGAGAAGATAGTGAACTTTCAAGCAAGTCGTTGGGTATTTTATTTCTCTTTAAGATCAACAGGATGAAAAAGCATTTCCTGCAGAGACAATCGTAAAATCCTTCCATTTTCCAAGCAAAGTAGCAATCTGAGTCTACATATAGATCTCACAGAAGCTGGAAGCAGGATTTTATTGCTTTTCTCAGTTTGGCTGTAGTGGAATGAATCCACACAAAGTGCTAACTCGCTGTCTACAGCCCTGACTTCCTCCAATTATATCCAGATTTCCCTCACTTCCAAAGAAAGCCTTGCAGATCCCCTGCAGGAATGAAGACAGAGAGAACATGGGTCATGTCTCCTTGCTCATTCATTCCACTTCTATTTCAAACCAGTTGCCCAAAGTCAGCTGTAAACTGAGGACAAGCAAATGGTTTCATCATGATACATTAAAAATGTATGAACTTCTGGTCGTTCCAGTTTGTATTCCCTGCCAGCGGTGACTGGAACACTGAAGTTCAACTTGAATTTTCTTTCAAGCTTTAATAAAAGACAGAGCCTTATTTTTAACCTTGAATTAGGTATCAGTAAAAATAAGTGATTGAGTTGAATTGTTTCGATTGCTGAATTCATTTCTTTTAGCTAAGGAGGTGATTTCAGCCTGAGCAATTGAAATAACCTCAAGAGGGTAATTTTTTTCCCAATGCAATATGTTCTCTAGAATTACAAGGGAATAATAGGGAGGTCACAGTCAGGATGGTAACAGTCGAGTCCTCTTGTTGGCTGAGTAAGATGCAGCCAGTGTGTGAAATCCAATATACTAAATGATCTTTATTTTTCAGAAATGTCATTGAAAAAATATTTCCTAAAATAAGCACTTAAAAGTAGCATGCTAGTGTTGAACAACTGCACCTAGTTTAATACTTGACAGTCTTCTCCGAAGAGACAAAATAACACTAAAATGCCTTTTCAAATATAATTTTAAGAAGACAGCCCTTTATTGAAGCTAGTTCTATCTCTCTACTGAAAATCTATTATTTAACAAGTGATTCTCAGTAACCTAAATAATTTACAGAACTGGTTTCAGGATTTGGCTATCACTAAATTGGTGTTTTAGGTGCAGCAGCAAATAATGACATCCATGGAGTCTGGCAGGGTCAGCATTACTAACAGTGTGGTCAGGAAATGTATCTTATTAGCTTCACAAAAAGGTTTTAAAAATTGATGTTCACTAGTTTACACCAAAATTTGCAGGGCAGAGAGAAGCTGCATGTGATGCCAGATCATAGAAGCTTAAAAGGTTCTTTTAGCCTGGAGCACTGGAATAGTCTCGTAAATGGCCACGTCTGCAGAAACAGCAGATTCATCCCTTATTTCTAAAGGACTTAACAAAGAGACATTCTCTTGGTTTCAGATGTGGGGTAACAAGCCCCAGGAGGAAGGAAGACAGCTGCTCAAGGCCAGTGAGCAGGACAGCTACAGGCCTCAAGTAAATGGTTTGCTCTCTGATTCCCACTCTGCCTTCCCTAGTGGGCCATGTCCTTATTACCAGCAATCTTCCCTTGCTAAATCTGCATCCCCATCAGCATTATGTTCCTTGGACATGTGAAGGGCAGCAGATCTCTCAGGTGTCTCATAGAGCAGAAGCAGTCCTACCTCCCCTGGCCACCAAACATGGCCTTGGAAGAAATGCCCAAAGTCAAAGAGTCAAACACAAGCTCTTTATCAGCTCCAAGGCAGCTAAATTCACGACAATAAAATATTCCCTGCTCAGTGCTGGAATTTGGCTTCCTGTGCAAGATACTAAAGGAACACAGCAATGAGGAAAAGGTTTGGGACTCGACAGTAAATATTTTGAGTATTGTTTACATCTTCAATATAACTTGAAGATGTAAACAATACTCAAAATTGGAATATGTGGTTTCAATGAAACATATTAATTCTGTTAAGTTCTCTAAGTCTCTGGATAAAGTTATTAACACTTATACAGCCTTGTCAGGACCGAGCAAAGTGGGTAAGAACCACAATTTTTTATCTACTGCATGAGGAACATAAGTATCAATAACAGACATGGTTGTTCCAGCAAAAACCAAAATGTAACTGATTCACTGCCTCCAGAAACAAGTCTTAGGTCATTTGTTGTGTTTTCTCACATAGAGTGATTTTTTGTATATTGGAAAGATAAAAATGCTGTAAAGATTTTTCCTTTTTTTTTAACTTTATGAATCAATATAAAATTACTTACCTTCGTTTTCTTTTGCAAAGAAATAGTCCAATTACAAGAGTAGTGATCAAAGTCACCAGTAAAACAAGAGGAACAATGATTGCTATGCTTCCTAAAACAGAAGGAAATATCATTGAATAATCATGGCTTCACAGCTGTAAAACAGTTAAATTAATTAAAAGAGAATAATTTCCCACACCAACAATGCCATTTCATGTGATGAGCTTCACTCATCAATTTCAGATTTAAATGCTGATCAATAAAAACCCAACTTCATTACAGATGATAGTGTACACACAAGTACTTTTATAAACAAATCAGGAATTTCCTCTTTCTGGATACCAATATGCTTCAGACTAATTCCCTGCCCTCATTTGCAGCAATAGTCCATGTAAGTCTGGAATTGCTGGACAATTTGGACTGGAGTGGCATGGCCACTGACTGCCACCAGGATCTTCAGCAGTTTAGGTCATGCAATTATTAATTTCAGATATCCAGTGGGCTTGGCTCTAGTTCAAGAATTAATTAGTTAATTTATTAGAATAATTAATTAGATAAGTTATAGGTATCTATTATCTTTATCTGTGGGAAAATAAAAAAGCAGTGAGCAATCTTCATTTCTAGATGGTTGGTGCATTCCTGCACTTTGCTGCATTTTACTGCATTGTACTCGAGAGCCAACAATTTTGTTGTGTTGATCTAGGCAATCACAAAGACTACAATAATGCTTAATGCAGCAGAAAAACAGTGCACAGTTCAGACAGCAATGTTAAAGGAGAGGAGGGAACAGGGAAGAAAGAAATGGGCTTCACGTTATTTTGGCAGATAATTTCACTGAAATGAGACTATCTGCAAAAATAAGGTCAGCAACTGTAACCTTTATTTCTTAGCCTTACCTTAAGTATCTGCTCGTAAAGAAATACATGCAACAAAATAATTCTATGTTATAAACACAGGACTTATAAAAGCGGGAATCCAGCATAAAGCCAGTGTGGAGTGGCATGTATTTTCTTTAATATCACAATCCTTTACTGTTAGAAAACAAAAATATTGCTGGTTGTTTCACTGACAACATTTATTGATTTATTAAAAAAAATAAGCTGCTGGCAGTGTCTGCTCTACATTAAGCACCAAGTCTAAATAAAGAATTGAAAAATGTTTTGAATTCTGCCTGAAGGCTTTCTGCCTGAAATCCAAGTCAGGTTGTCAGAGACATGAAATGAAGTACTGAATAAAAACTTGATGCATCCTAAGTTCACTTCAGCTTATGAAGATTCAGCACAAAAAGGATATTACAACAAGGGTTTTTAAGAAAACATTTGATAAATAACTGGATTAAGTTCTACTTAAGTGCCAAAAAAAAAAAAAAAAGTTAATTTTGTCTTAGTATGTAAACACTCAGGAAAAAAAACCCTGAAAAACATCCCACCAGGCATGAGTTGTTATTTGGTGGCCACGGTGTAGCCTGGGGTCTAGGAAAAGCCCATTCCCCAAACTGCAGCTGTTAGACCCTCACAATGAAGCAGTGATCCAAGTTTTACCTGCTTCTTTGCCTATTTCCAGCTTGTGAGTGTCCTTTCACTTGTGTGGGTCGCTGGGAAGGTTTTGTCTGAGCACAAGCCGACCTGAATAGCGGGCAGCTCATTGTGCTGCTCCAGTTGGGCTAAATGTGACCAAGGCAGGTACAGCAGGGCACCAGCAGCACACTCAGCACCCTGCAGGGAGCCTTGTCCAGTTTAAGCTGCCAATAGTGCAGCAGTGCCATCCTTTCATGCTCACAGACGTTGTTTAAAAAAATTTGGCAGGAGCTATTCTTACTTTCAGGAAGATTTTCACAGTAGGTTAAATTCACCCCTCTGCAGATGGCCAATACAAAAGTTATGCACTACTTACAGCTCTATTTTTGATGCTTTCAGTAGGATTTAAATGGTCAGAGGTCTCCCACTAGTTCCCTGCACAGGGCTGATATGGCCAAATGCTTGTCACTTGATATGCTTTCCTTAAGAAAAGTGCAGCTAACCCTTGTAGCAGAGAGTATAAGGCCCAAGAACTGCATCCAAACCACCTCATGCAAATGGCAAGCAAAAAGTCAATAAATATCTACTTTTTTTTTTTAAAAGGAAAAGATACAACTGATGAGCATTTTTCACTACAAAAACTCACATTTTAAAATAGCACAAGGCTTAGATTTCTCGAGTGAGCCAAATTTGACAGGTGACAGCAGTTATTGGAAGTACTTACTGGTACTGATGTTGTCAGACTTGCTGCTTTTGGGAGCTGGCCTCTCACACTGTGTGCCTGACCAGTTGGCTGAACATCTGAAAGGATCCAATTAAGATGAGAAAGTTAATATGAAAGTTAATGCCAGCTATTAACACAGTAACCCATGAAAGAGAGCACCAGCATCTTCTCAAGAGCTACACAAATGACGACAGTGCTTCCTCAAAACCAACAAGAATCCTCCTGGCAGAAGTCAGCAGGACTCTGCCACAGCACTGACAACATTCAGAGCAGGGATTTAGTTTAAAACTACACCTTTCTATGTTTGATTCCTGTTATTATCACTGCAACCTTAATACCAGAGTTCTTTTCTGATTTCTCAAATGACAAAACAGGCTTAATCAAAGGTATATTAGCATTTTAACTTTTTAAACATTGAACTTTATTACCAGATATTTATTTGCAGGAATATATTCACTTGTGCGTGTGTATGGTAAGCAGGCAGGAGAGTCAAAGAATAAAGAGTTGTCCCAAAGGGACAGGAGCATCTCCTGGCCTCAGAAAGCCCTAAATTCTGTTTATATTCAGAATATGTAGTCCAGGAGCCAGGTGCCTGGATTATACATGGATATTCTGCTATAATTTCCTTGTGTGAATATCAATATGCAATTAGCTCTTCAGTCGGGATTCAGAACACTCTCCATGCATACAGGGAAACACAGGGAGTCCATGGAAGCAGACTCAGCAAGTCCATCAAAAACTGAAACAAATACCTGAATGAAATTCAATTGCTTATTCAACCTGCTGTAAATATGATTAAGTTTACTACAGACTCTCAAACTCTCCTTGTGGAAATGGCAGGAAGTAGTCACTTTTCATCTGTCTCTGTTGCATATTGTGCAATGAATCATGGTTTTTCTAAGTATTTTTGAATTATTTATGGATTTCAACATGAGTTATCTTTAGGGAGGTGCAGTAGAGCATTACCCTCATACAGTTCCAAGAACTACTGCCATCTGATGCTTTCCTAAGGATTTAATAAATTGCAAAGTTTAGAGGTGGTTATGCTTAACAACTGATATTGTTCTAGAATAAAAGAAGTTTTGGAAAGATACCAAATATTCTAGACAAAAATAATTCCCTTCTCAGAGAAGAGCCTTGCTGGTGATGCTTTGGGCCCTCTGTTGTCTTTGCAGATCACTGCAGAGGACTGGCTCGTTCCTCTCCTCGCTCCTAAGTCTGTTCCAGCACAACCTGACATTCAGATAAATCTCTACTGGGTTTCATATTAAGCTTGAACTGCTTCTGGGAAGTTAATTTAATTTTTGGTAGGATACACTATGAAAGTGGTTAAGCTCTAGAGAGGGAAGGCACAGAGGGTCTTTAGAAGCATTATTGATTTTTTAAAATATATTGATTGTTACTGCTAGTTGATTCATAAATTGTCACAGACTAGCTAAATTGCATTATAATTCAGAAGTTCTTCATGTTTATTGAAATAAGTTTGTATACTTAAATAAATATGGTAAATGCACACTTAGGTTTCCTCACTGCAAAGAGCCCCCAATTCCTAATTCCACACATGATTCACTGGGATATATTTTATAACTGAACCCAACTGACTTTTCCACCTGCTAGCCATCACTCCAGCACACTGTAAGTCACAGGGAACACAACTTTAATCTTTCAAAAGATGCATCTGTTCCTTTTTCTTTCCAGATCTCGTATTAGCAATTATGTAAGATGGAAATGCTTGCACTGACAGCTTACCTTACTAAGATCCTGCTCAAGGAACTTACTTTTTAAAAATATCAATTTTCAACATACAGCTGCAAAATAAGTGTCTCCATTCTTGTAGAGAAACACTAATATCTTTATACTTAGAATATTCTACTCAGTTCCAAGCTGTTGGCATGTGACAAATAAGAAATAAAGTCTTTATATTTCTTACTGATATTTTGCATCATTCCTGCTCAGGATTCAGCTCCTATAATTAAAACTTGTGATGACAGGCAATTTGCATTTAATACTACACTATTGAATGGGAAAAAAATATTCTAGAGTTAGACATATCTAACTTTGAAACTAAATTCTTATATTAGACGTTTCAAATGCTTCCACTGTAGAAAAAATCATTATGCTAAATCTGTTATAAAAACAGTTTAGGGAACATAAGACAGTGAGACCAGCAAAAGAATCACCATGAAGCATACAGGTACAAGCTCATGAGAAAAACTGTAAAATGCACAATTATATTCCTCAAAACCTTATAGAAGATATGATATCACAACAGCTGGTGAAGAGAAAACCCTACAGCTAGATATGCAGTAAACAGAGGAAAAAAGTAAGGCAAAAATATTAAAAGTTCTTTTCCTATCTTGTCATTCTAATTGCAAAAGTCAGCAATATTGAAACATCTGAAGCATCTGATAGAAGCCTCATAAAAACATTGTTAGTTGCCACTACATTTAAATTTTTTTCCAAATGCTTGCTTTCTCCGATAAACTTTAAAGAGATTGAAGCTGGAAGGATGGCAGTAATTTCCTTCTGCACTTTGAGGTGAAATGGTTGCCCTTTGGTAGTCCACCAAGGTACTAAAGGTTTGTCTTGGGCAGACAGAAGACAAAAAGAAATAAAGCCCAGGGGAAAGGGAATTTGACACAGAAAATCAGCCATGATCAGGCACATGAATAATGATGGGGTTGGGACAGGGACAACTGTTCTTGCAGGAACATGGGAAATGAGCAGATCTTCACCAGTTTTAATTGTCTGCAGAGAGAAATTGCTCTTAATGACAGCATTTTCTGGTATCATGATATTTAAATTCAGACTGCTCTGTTCCTAGCGCGGGAACTGACTCCTGGCTCAGCTTGATGCACAGTAGTTTGTCCTCTTGCAAACTCTTTGGTACCAGGAGCTGCTGTTCTGTGCCATTTTCAGGGGCTGTGTGGTCAGACAGGACATTTGCAGTACGAGCAAACAAAAGGGCATTAATGAAGCAGAACCACACAAAGCCACTTGGCTTCATCAAAGATGTTCACATCATCACAAACTCAGGAGAAACAACAGTGGAAATGCCTAATTTGAGTCACTCACAGACAAATACAGATGGGAACAGATGGGGAAGCTGACAGTGAAGGACAGGCTGGAGGCAGCTGTGTGGTGCAAGGTGCTCCAGAGAACATCTCAGGTGCAAATCTCTGGTTCCCAGCAGAACCAGAGACAGATCAAAGAGCAGCAGTACCACAGGGGATGCCCATGTGGAAACTGAGAGTGAATGTAATAAATAAAGGTTGTACACGTTCTGCTGCCAAGGTCATTAATAAAACTGCTACAGCTCTCCCTGTAACAATTTAGTTCTACCTTTATAAAGAGATGAGTGCTTGGGAAGTGCCTTCTGAGGTACTGAATGCCTGTGCCATTGGAATTATCTATTTTGAGGGAACAGCATTGCAAAGTGAGATGTCTTAAAAACCTTCCAGTTGAGACTGTGGAGGTGTTGCACACAGAGTGAGGAATGTTTAGAATAAAGATATTTACATTTCTGAGATTGACCATGCTGTTGTTGCAGAGTCTATTCACGACAGAAAACGTCTCTCTCCTCTATTGTGTATAACCCTCACAGGTCAGTGTGATTGAGCATTCTAAACTCTGTTATACAGGTACCTGACCACTTGACTATGAAATGACTGAATAAATAGAAAAAAATAGAAAAAAAAAAAAAGCTAATTTGGTGGCAGTGTGCAATTTTTAAAAATTTTTTTCTGTTTTTTTCTCCCTTTTTGTTACATTACAGTTATTTACTATCTACATTAAATTGCATTGAAAGAGAGAAATCAAAATTCCCTTTTCCCCCAAAACTCTGTAGGATGCCAGAGGATGACAAAAGCCCAAATCATTAAACTATTCCTTATAATAAATTTAGGAATACTTCTGCAGATATGCTTTGTTCATACAGGGAGCTGATATAATAAACCCACTGATAAACCCTCCAAAGTAAAGCACTTTCATAACAAAGAGACCAAAAATCCCACCCCAGGACTGATCAATAATTGCACATTCTGTAGCGTCCCCTCTATTGCAGGGTTTCATTATTTTCAAATCATAATCATTTTATACATGGACAAACCACCATTTTAGTAGTTTTGTCTAATGAAAATCCCTCAACATCATAAAAAGAAAATAAGACAGAAGCTAAGGGACAGGAAATTTATACTTGTTACTTGAAAATGAAATACAAATCACCTTGCAATCCAATACATTCAGAAGAGGATAATTACATCATTCAAAAGAAGGCAAAAAAATAAAAAATTACTTTTCAGGAACACCTGAAATTTAGTCACAATATATGTGGAAAAAAAAAAAAAGGTTTTTTTTAATTTGGGCATGAAATTACTATGTACAAAGCATTATTCACAGTTGCTGCATGATGTTCACTGTGAAGGAACAACTTCCAAGTTGTTGCACTTCAGCTTCATTCACCCCAAGGTAAGAAAAAGAAGAAACTGAGAGTCATTAACCACCATGCAATTAGCTATATGTGTACAGTACAGAGGCCATACAAGTACTAAAAATAACAACAGAAGATATATAAAAGCATGTCCAGGTGACTACTATTGTAGCTGAAATTACACTAAAAATAACAATAAGCCAGTAATAAAACAAAAGGAAAAGAGATGGAAATGGTAAAACTAAAAAGGAATGTGAAAAGCCAGGGTAAGTAGGTAGATAAAAACCCAAGCATGTTTTTCCCAAGCAGTGATACACAGCAGCAAATACTGTGCAAATTTTATCTGAACAACTTTAAACAGCCTAGTTACTAAATGCTCCATGAAAAAGATACATATTCCTCTTTTCCAAGATCTTAAAATTTCCTCCTCTGACAACCACTTTTCAAACACCTGTTTGCATTTGGGTCTTGCACTAACACTAGTTTGTGGTACAAAGCAGATAAAAGATCTTTTATCATACAAAGGTATAACCTGCGGATTATATTGAATTTCAAGACATTTATAACAAAGATATTTTTAGTTGAAAAAGAAAGCTCTCAAAGGACTGGCAGAATGCTGTGAGATTCCCGTTGTAATTGCACTTGGGGAGCTCATTAAATATACCCCAGGAAATCATATGGAAAGCATTTATTGCAGGATAGTTGATAAAATTTCCTGGTTTGTGCTTCTTCTCAGGGTTACCAGGGCCTTCTCTTAGTCAGGCTTTTCAATCCTGCCACTGTTCTACATCACAGTGGCTTTTTCTACTCAGCCTTCAGAAAATGCCAGTTAGGGGCCTGCATGCTATGGCCCACAACTTGACCATGGATGTACCTGAAC
Organism: Phainopepla nitens; assembly: GCA_013400175.1. Lineage (NCBI taxonomy): Eukaryota > Metazoa > Chordata > Aves > Passeriformes > Bombycillidae > Phainopepla > Phainopepla nitens. The sequence goes on along the minus strand of VXBQ01006036.1, from coordinate 2,766,770 downwards.
CTTTTTTAGAGCAGAGATTTGCTGTGGTGATGATTTTATTTATTACAAACCTGTGTGTAAGTGCAGCACTTGCACAAGCCTGCACATGCATTTACATAAAAACTGTCCACATTCAAAGATTTTTCAGCAGGAAGGAATGTCAGAAGGAAGGTATGGCATCATAGGCACTTGGGCTGCAGGGGAGCTCCTCACGAAGAGGAATGCACTCCTTTATTCCTGAATTCTGTGACCTAAACACACACACCCACCTCTGTACACACAGCTGCTCACCCCCACGCACTCCCCTCACACCACGTCCCTCTCCAGCCTACTGGGTGGAAAGCTGGCAGGAACAACTTGGCAACACTGGACCAGGTTTCCCAGAAAAGCTGTGGATATCCCATCCCTGGAAGTGTCCAGGCACGGCTGGGTGGGGCTCTGAGCAGCCTGGTCTCGTGGAAGGTGTCCCTGCCCAAGGCAGGGGGGTTGGAACAAGCTGAGCTTTAGGGTCCCTTCTGACCAAAACCATTCTAGGATTCTGTAAGAACAGCTCTCCTGTTTGTTTAACTCCTGCAGGAGCTATTTTTCCTAATTTATCCATATCTGCACTTCCAGGTTCAAACTTTGTAATCAGTTTTAAGTAATTCCACAACTTGTGCTCTCCCCAGCTTTTCACTGTCTTTAAGCTGTTACTCGACCAGAATTCTCTATTAAGAAATTAAGTAATTTATTCTTTCTCCACCCTTCACTTTTCAGTTTCCTCTGTTACCAAACTTAGCCTTTCTTCCAAGCTCCTGCATGGTCTGTGCCTTCTTGTTAACTCTCCAGGATGTCTTGTTCTTCATTACAGAGGAACTGATGTTTGTTCTAATACTGAAATACAACACACACTTGAATCCCTCTGAACAGTCAGCACATCCAGCCACAGGCAACTAATGCAATGCTGGACTTTGTCTTCTGATTTTTGTATTTCTATAATGCCTAAGGGGGTTGTGTTAGGGAGTTATGATTTGATCTCATTTATTTGCAGATAATAACAATAGAACACATCCATGTGCAGGTATAAATAACAATAGTAATACAAATAAAAAGATGGAATTATAGCAACATATAGTTATGATGAGGGTATAAAAGAAACAAAGCTGAGATAGAGTAATATTCTGTGCTGAGGATTCTGTAATAAAAGCCCTGCCTATTCAACAACCAGAGCCACTCTTGAGTACTTGAAGGTTTAAATTCTTTCTAGTTCTCTTCACTGGTATCATACAAGGTGTAATCTCTCTCTAAACCCTGCTTCTCTTGCAGGAATGTATATACAGGTAGGTAATTAGTGAGAAAGAAACAGAGACATAAATAAAGGTGTTCATTAAAAAACAGACTGATAGAACAGATGGAATGAACAGTTTGTGAAATATACAGAAAAAGCATTTCTTGATTATTTCCCCCATGAATCTGATCTCCTGATCATTCTTTTTTTTTAATTGATTTGTGAATTTACTGGTGCAATTCAGGCCTATCTCACATGCTTCTACTGTTATGCACATTGGACACAGACCCCACCCATTAGTGAGCAGTGTTAAAGAGAGTCTTGAAAATGCAGTATGGGAATACGAAAATGACAGCACTATACATCAAATTATGCTACTTTAACACACTCTAAGTGGAATATTTTTCAGATAAGGTCATTACCCGAAATTTTAATATTCTGAAATTCTCTAACAACCTTTGTAACTGAGCAAGAACAATACTGTGTGTGCGTGCGAGGGGGGAATAATAATCACCACATACCTAAGAATAATTAGAAGAATTAATAATCTAGATTGCACAGAAGTCCAAAACCAAATCACAGCTTATTCTGCATATTTTAAACCCTGGCAGAATGTTCACTGAAACTGGCAATGGCCTTCATAAAACTTTTTTTTTTTTTGGTGGCTTATATGAAGCCACAGTAAGACCTTAATTAATTCCGAAAATGGTTAGGTGAAAACCACAACTCCTCCTTCCAGAGTGCAACTGATATTTTGGTCATTTAGTGCATTCAGCATTAAAAAGACACCTTGAGACATAAACATAAAAATGTACATTAGCAGTACAGGTTGTTGAAAGGAGAGTTTGTTCTTACAGGCTTAGAGTTGCTCTGTATAATTATGGCTTTAGGATTGACCTCTGGAACAGCTAAATCTTATTCTCTGATGTTGTTACTGAATGATAATAAGGGCTTGATTATGTGTAAAGTTTGCATTCTCAACTGATGCTGGCTGTGAGGGAGAGCAGAGTTCCTGCTGAATGACAATAAACCCAGGCATCTCCTATTTCTTCTAAAAATCACCCACTCCCCAGTTAGAGACTGGTTTAGAAAAACATTAGCCCTTGGGCAAGTGGCTCCTGGAGCATTTGAGAGAAAAAGCAGGAAAGGTCCATCCAATGTGTGACTTTATGTGTCACAGAATGTGACATGCTGTTCTCAGGGCTGCAGGACTCTGAAAACACAAGTATGATACATGGAGATAGAAAAAGTTCCAAGCACCAATGTCCCATGCACTGCTGACTACTCCATGCTCTTGCAAGGCTAATAAGTGGTAGTTAAGACATTAATCTTGTTTCCAACAGATTCATGGTACCTCAAGCCAGAGAGTTTTATTGAATGAGAACAGTGACAACGCAACTCAGATCATGTTAAAAACAAAAATAAAAATTAGGTTATTCACCCTAAGCAGTCACTGTCTTTGCTACCCACCAGACTCCCACATCACATCTCCACAGCATTCTTTGTCTTCCCAAACCATTCACTGAGATAACCTTAAATCTGTGTGAATTTTGCATTTTGTCCCAAGTCTAGGTCTTTGGTTCATGATTTCACTACTGACTTTTGCATCACAACCACTGAGTGAAGCTATGTTCATCTGGCAGGTGTTTTGTATCCCTCTGTAGATCTGCCTTGCAGGATTTTCAAAGACTAAGTTTGTTTCTTTTCCTGATGAAGAATAAAATTTTCTCTTTAAGAAATAGACCTAAAATCCTTTAGAGAAGTAGAGAATACAAATGTAATTTTCTCTTTTAACCAGAGAAACTAACGTTGCGATGTCACATAATTTTTTTGAACAGGATTTTTTTACAGCACTATTTCTATAAAATTAACAAAAAGACTTGTAAATACAAGCTTAATTCCTGAAGTAGCACCTAAATAGCTGTTCAGTTTCTATCCCTGTTCAGATAAAAAAATAGGAAGTCAGGTTTGGACTACAGAACATGTGCAAAATCACTGTTCACTAAACTTTATGCTGTGTAGGATTAACCTGGTAAAATATCTCAAAACATGAGCAACAGAAGCCAAGCGTCATTTTCAGGATTTTCCAATAAAAATAAAACTTTTTATTTCTTCCTCTAATGATACACACACTCCAAATGTATTTTTAAATATACTCATCAGTGCAACTCTCAAAGGGTAAGTGTGTATTATAGAAATGGTCCCCCAGATTAAGTATATATTGTGAAATGTATGTGAATGTGCATGACTTGAACCAATGAACTGTGGCCTGGAATGATGTCACAGAATGTGCAGCATTAAGTGGAAGGTTAAACCTACTTGCATCTCGGTTCATTAAACGTGGTTAAAGTGCAAATTCCCTCATTCTGACAGTAGTAATCACAAGGGTTCACTTTCTGGTCACAGCGCTGACTTTTAAACCCCACAGAGCATCTGCAGAATTTCAGTAAAATAGACCTACATAAATATTCTGCCTTGTGCTGGACAGATTTTAAACGCGTTAAATATAACCATGGCAAGACACGCACACATACACGGGCACACACTCACAGAAGACAAAATCAGTATTTTTTTTTTTCATGGAAGGTCCATCTGACAATACTGAAAAGTTTGCTCATGAGTGATGATCAAACAGTTTTTAAAACAATGGGCCTATGCTGCCTGGAGCGTTCTCAGAGTATTATTGTCAGATGTGCATTTCTGTCGATTGATCCAGATTGCAATGGCCTTAAAAATGTTTATTACCATTTCCTTAGCACTGTAAATTGTGTGGGTGTATGCATTTATAAATTGTAAATCCACACACAAATTAAAGCACAAAACCTTTTTTTTTTTTTCCTTGAGATGCTATGGTGTTCCATGTTAATTGAAAAAGAATATGACAGTTTTATAAGAAATTTAAGAAAAGTCACAGACTTCCAAAATAGCCATTCTAGGTGTTTAAGCAAATGAATCAGCAGGCTTAGTCAGCATATTTGGGCCTTACATATCATAGCTGTGATACTCTCTTTTTGTCAGGATTTATCAGTCTCTAGTCCTCAACTAAAGGCATTTAAGGTAGCATAAATAATAGGCAAATGGTAGAAACAGATTAAAAATGAAAGAAAAGATAAGCACTGAAAGTATTAAGGCTACCATGTAAAACAAAATTACACTGTCTTCAGCCCTAAACCTGCAAACATACATTGACAATTTTTCAATGGTAGGGCCACTACAGTTGTGTCCTTTTTCTCATGCAGAAGTGCTTCAGCTCTCACAAGGAGGAACCCTTAGCCCATCTCTTCCACTGGTCAGCCTAACAAAATCTAGGCATTTATGAAACTCCTCAGAGTCTGAACAAAACCCTCCTTCAAGAACATCTGCATCAACAAGATGAAGGAATGGCTGTATCTGTATTCCCCAGATTGTAGTGCCAGATGCCTTTGGGCAACAATTTGCCCATGTCACCCAGGGAATGAGACACTCGTGTCCAATTCTCTCTTCCAACACCTCCCTCTTCCAGCCTGGAGGATGCTCTGACCTCCGGGTTGTTTGGAGAAGTGGAAGACCATTGTGAAATGAATCTTTTGAGGAAATAAATAAATAAATAAATGAAAAGAGCATGACTAAGTAGCTCAGAGTAACTGAGAACAGGAAATAAATTAATTTCTTGCTACAGTGACTACTTCAGTATTTTATATTGAGCAGCTGAAAAAGAAGATACACCATAGCTCTCAAGAAAGGAGTAGAACGTAGGCTTTTCTGCTTACAACACTGCTTCACTTCTAGGCTACAGAATCTGAATTTCTTTGGTATTTTATGTCTGAGGTTCAGAAAAGCACCCTGAATTACTCTCTTGACCATGGCACAGGAGGGAGAGCAGTCTCGCCCCAAAACAGCCACTGGGCAGTGGGAAGGTTAGGGCAGAAATGCAAAATACATGAGCAGATCCCCATAAGGGAAATAACACTGACATTATTTTTCCTGTTCTCCAGCCATGAGGAGGAAGGCTTTGCCTCCAAATCTGACCATCTCTGTAGGAGAAAAGACTTAATCCACCTCTGAGAAGCAGGGCAGACAACCTCGAGTTTTCATTCCAGAAAAAAATGCCTGAACAGATCTGAAATTACTATAAGTCTCCAAAGATATATCTATGTATCTGTATGCATTCACAATAGAGCCTTTAGTTCTAAATTTCAGCACACATTTTGCAGAAAGGTATGCAAAGTATGAGGTTACAGAAATAGCCAGAAAACAAACACTGTAAGTTGAAACTGCAACCAGCACATTATTCATCCTAGAGAGACCAAAAATACAGATACATGCATAATAATTTTATTATTTGTTGTCACACAGGCATTTTAATGATCTCCAGGATGCAGGATACTCACAGACAGACAGGTATATTTGTCTCTGGGTCCAGCTGACAGGTGCCACCATTGTAGCAGTAGCCATCACACAGCTGGCAGGTGGAGGCAATCTTTCCATTAGTGCAACTGCCATGGTTTAAAAAAAATAATGAAAAAAAGCAAAACATAATCAGTATTTTAGTAAATCTGAGTAAATTTCATTGTAAAATCAGTATTTTAATATATTACTGTAAGTGTACTGATTGAAAGAATTCTAGGTTTCTGGTTTGAAAAGTTAGCACAGGCAATGAGATTATTACACAATATATATAAATCTTTCTTTTCATGAAAGTAAACTATAATAATACAAAACAATCACTCAGCAATGGAGCAGCACATTACCTATGCCCCTAACAGTATTTAGTATGTCTCTATCACTGTCACAGATAATGCAGAATGAAGAAATTTCGACAGAATAGAAGAATTTCATTGTTAACTTGATTAATTTCAATGTTTCCAAGTGGGAAGCCATTCAGTTTTAATGTGCTTCCTCCAGTGAGGAGTGCCCCACGTGTTGGTTTTAAAAGCCAGGAGTTAATTGGTTTTGTATGGGCAGGCACCACAGAGAGGAACTCTCCTGATGTGCCCACTCCAGGGACAAGCTGCTGTGTGAGAGATGTGAAGGATAACGCAGCGGAATCGCTGTTAAATGTCCAGCTTTGAACAAACCTCTCCCCTCACACACCCACTCACTTGCACACCACGTCACTGCTGTCCTTGGTGGCCATGCAGCGGCCCCCGTGGCACCTGAGGCACTTGTCCACCTCACACTTGGGGCCCTCGAAGCGCCCTGGGCAGACGCATTGCACGCTGCCATCCTCGGAAATGGTGCACGATTCGGAATTCACGCAGAAATGGTGGCAAACGTCTGAAAGCAACACGAGACCTAATTACTAAAAGACATTAAGGAGCGTTATAGAAACAAATAATATATTACTTTCACGTTATAGAAGGTGCTATGATAAACACAAAATAAAAACTGAAGCCGGTGACTCACTGGCAACCACAGGAATCAAGAATAACCCATATACAGATATGTAATATATTAACAATGTAATCTTGGGTAGTGAAATGGAAGCATAAACTCTTAAGAGGGTTTTTTTTTTTCCCCTTCTGGTTGTCTAATCATTGATGGCATCATCCCACATAATATAAAGACTCTTGATGAGAAAAGCAGAGTAATGTTAATGTATTTAATGGGACATTGGCTGAATAAAAATCTTCTGATACATTCACATTACCATTAACAGCATTATGCTAAACTGAAATTGAAACGATATTTTGAAATAATTAAGTTTTATTTTCATTTATACACATATTAAAATTTCATGAAGTTCTAATAATAATATATAAAGACATAATCCACAAGTTCTACAAAGTACTACATACATGCATAAGCTTTACAGACTGTACAAGACCTCATTATGGTATTTAACTGTTTAAATGCCAGTAGGACTGAGATTTCAAGTAGTGAATTCTTTAACTCTTCAGAACCACTGTAACTGTCTTAGTTTTCATCCCTTTTAAAAAATCAAATTGCCTAACTGAAGAAGCTGCCAAGAGCTACAAAATACCGGTATCTTAACATTTTTGTTAATTTTTATTTATGTGATAGTGAAAACTTTATTTAGTGGGTTTTTTTTTTTTTTTCCTTTAAAGTCATAATTTAAGCTCCTTAATGGGCACGGCTACCTTCCCCTATCCCAGGTTTCTTCAAGCGTCATCCAACCTGGCCCTGAACACTTCCAGGGATGGGGCAGCCACAGCTTCTCTGTGCCTCACTTGTGAGGTATCTCAAAGTCAGAAACGCATTTTGCTGATGCTACTCTGTGCTGTTTTTCCTCCTCTCCAAGGAGTGAGCACTGCTGGAAGGGTTTTGCTGAGGGACAGAGCATGGCTGTTGGAGGAGTTATTTCTGTTTGAATATTCATTATATGTCCCCACCTGGCTGTGCAGGCTGTAGGCTCAGCTGCTTAAGGAATCAGCGACCAGAGCAGCTTAAAAGACATGACATGAAGTTGTTCATTCCAGTTCCAGGTATGGAACAGCAAATTGCAGCAGGGGGGCTGTTTCTGGAACAAAAACTACTGCAGTTTGAAAGCTAATGCTGACAGTGATTTTATGTGAGAGCAGTGCAAGGAGCATATGTTTGCATATACATTACGACAAACAAAAATGACAAACCAAAGCCAAAAACCACAAATACGTAGAAATAGGAAGGTCATCTGTCAAAACAATTATTCGTTTTTAGGATTGACTGCAGTCACAAACACCTTTTGTTATCTGCTGTATCTAAAATGTTTATGCTACATTTGGGCTGAAATGACACAAAATTATTTTTTTTCTCCTAGAAAAAGGGATTTCAGTTTCAGAGAAAGTCACAGCTTGTGGGATCGCTGTATCCCTTTTAAATGACTGTAACTGCATGAAAACGTTTCCTTTTTTTTTTTAGGTAGTTTGGGCCTTAAATGATACAAAAAATGAACTTTAGCTACCCTGTGTGTCTTTTTTCTGGAATTTAAAGCAGGGAGCAACATTCAAATACATCAGATTTATGTGTATTTAATAACATGCACAGTGTTAGTAGAATTCTATGTAAATTCAGTCACTTAAATTTATTTCAGCCATACCAATGCCTTGACACGGAGCACTCATTTAGGTTATTAGCCCTTATGTGAGCTAATCACGGGAGAAATTCTGCACTGGGTAATTGGAGACGATAAGTGTGGGCAAAATAAGGTCTTTGCAAGCTGCTAATGCTGCAAGCAAATGTCTTCTCCCTGCTATAAAATCCCACTAATAATATTTTAAGCTTGGGAGCAGGAGTAAAATACCTACACACATTCATGTGCCATCCTTTGCATGTGAACTACCTTCAATCACAGCAAAGAGAGGCCGAAAAAGATATCTGGGAGGCAACCAATCTTTGCAATAATGCCATATTAATGTATTCCAACTGGCATACAAAGTCAAGGTAATTAATAAAACAAACGATCGTGCACGTGTGTGAATAAAGCAAAAAAAAAACGAAGAACCAACAGATGTGAGTTTATATACACATTATTAACTGTAGACTGATTTAATTGCACAAAACTTATTGGTCACAAAAAATACTCTAAGAGACTGTAGGACTTTTCTTCCCCTCTAAACAACTTAAGTTTTAAATCAGTAAAAGCTTAATTTTATTTTGTATTTTATAATGTCTTCAAGTCTCTGTATTGTGGCAGCTACCCAGATAATCCAAATCTGATAATAAGCACTATTTAGAAAGTGCCCCTAAATTTACATTTAAATTAATTCTCTTAAAAGAAAAAAAGAGAAAAAAGAAAAAAGACGTTTGCAGAAGCATTCAACTAGAAACAATTTGTTTGGTTTTAGGTAAGCCTCAAGTAAATATTTTTCCTTAATCTGTGTGTCTGTCTGTGCATGATTTATGTACTATACTATTTTCAAATACCCAATTGTGTTTGCAGGTACTTATTTGTGGATTCATGCAGTTTGTTTAATACCAAGGGGGAGAGCATCACAATTACTGCTGGTTTTCCATTCAAAGGTTTCAATTTATTTCATAGTCTCCCAACTGGAAATCTATTCAGTTTACTTCAGTACAAATCCTATTTAAGATACACACTATCCCTTTCCTTGTTTGACAGACCTTTCTCTAAAACTAAATCCTTTTTGTATCTTGTAGATAATTCTAAACCAGACCTTTTTAACAGCTAATTTCCCATCCCTTTTTTTTTTTTCTTAAGTCAAGCCTTCTTCAGGAAATTCACTGCAGGTACAAAAGAGATGATGGCCTTCATATTTAATGTTCTATGACAAACACTAAGACAGTCTAACAAGGTTATGACAGCCCTTGCCTTTAGAAGGTTACAGTCAAAGCAAAGCAGGAGTAGAAAAAAAGGAGATGATTAAAGAACATCATTCAGATCTCAGTGAAATAATTCCTTCCAACTTAAGGAAGGTTGCTTGTGAGTCATCATTTTTGAAAAGACATGGGGAAGACAAACTGTTATTTTTAAATGACTGACCAAAAAAAGAAATTCAAGATTGTGTTCAAATGCCTTGAGTTACCGAAAGGAGATACTGGTGAAAGAAAACAAAAGCATGTCAGGAGAAGAAATATGAATGAAGCAACAGCAAAATGCCTATTTGTTGATAATCTACTTTTCTTACTCCTCTGTTAAAGAAGTGAAAAATTAGAGAAAGTCATAGAAAGTGAAAAGAGCCTTTCTAAGGGCATAGGAACCTTCAGAAAACTATCTCATTGAGAAGAGACTGATGGGTCAGTGGAATGAAAATCAGGGAGAAAATCAGATGCAAAAGACAGAACCTAAGTCTTGAGAAGTATACAAGAGAAACATTCAGAAATCCTTCACAATTTCAACACCAGGATAGGGCAGAAACTATACTCAGGGTGATCTTTGAGCAAGTTGAAGGAATACAGCAATGTGAAACTCAAAGCTGTCCTCAAAGTGCTGCTTGCTGGGGCTAGAAATAAAACACAAACGTAAAGGAGCAGTTTAAAAGAGTTTTTGGTCTGCAAAGATTAGAAGGTTCTTTAACCAACTATGTCAATTCATTACCAGCATAACAAAACATATGACAAGTTGTAGTAGAAAATTTTAACACAATTATCTCATGGCTACTGACAAAGTCATCTGTCTTGTACCGCTCCACTCTATGGTTCATTCATGAAAACAACAATAAATCATTCCTAAAAAGGCTCTTTCTTCAGCTAGCCATGCAGAAGGGGGAAAAATATGCTCAAAGATCACCTGAATCCACCAGATGACATTGCCTCAGCAGCACGAATAATCTGGGGCTAAATTTAACAACGCCATAAAAAAAAAAAAAAAAAACAATCGCCCACGCGGGCTTTAAACTTCCACTGCATAGAACCTTCCCTGCAAAGCCAGGTGGAATAATTAGTGGAGGTTACTTACAGTATTGGCACCTGTCCCCTGTGTACTCGGGCAGGCAGGCACAGAAGGGCTGGTTGCCAGCAGTGACGCTGCAGGTGCCCCCGTTGTGGCAGAAGCGCTCGCACACCGTCTGGTTGCAGCGCGGCCCCGTAAAACCCAAAGCGCAGCTGCAGGTTGGCCGGCCTGTCCAAAACAGATAGAGCTATTTTATGATAAAATTAAATACAAATTAAATCAATAATCAGCACTTTCTCAACACTGATTTGTCGTAAGGCTAGGAAGTTTCAGTGTCCGAGCCCAACTGTGTTTCTCTAGGTGCTGAGAGAATGTGCCTTTGCAAACATTGCTTGAATGAAGAACTTTTGAAAAGTAAAATTGGCTCTGGGAGATAGGGGCACTCAAAAACTGCATCTGTGCATTTTTACACTTGTGCATGTGCAGTGATTGACTATTTTACGAGGAAAAAGTCATCATTTAAAATATACAATCATTTCAAAGGTGGTCCTAAGCAGGAATTTCAGTTATGACCGAACTCTTCAAATCATCCTGCCATGCTGGGCTCCTCCTGTTGCAGAGGATAACTGTTTGTATCATCACCACTGGTGTCTCTTCAGAGTGCACTACATTATTCTCAAATCTACAAACCTTGATATATAATCACGTGAAATACAAATATTTACTAATGCACTAATAGCTACACTTCACAGAACAATTTTTAATAAACCACAAGTATCTGTGCCTGTTTTGTTATGCCACCCCTCTCAGATAATGAAAACTGTCACATAGAAATTGCTGTCTGGCATCAGACCAAAGATGCCTGTAACATCAATATTCAATGTCTGAAAAGCAGTTAACACTTTGGGATGAACATTTGCACACAATGAACTCCTAGTCTACAGCTCCTTTTCAAAGGATTTTAAAATAGTCTTTAAAACCCAATACATTTTCCTCCTATGATTCTTCTCTATTGTAATTTCCCCATTTTTTTTTCCTTATCTAAATCTCATGTCTAAAGGATTTATAGCTTTGTTACAATTCCACTGTTTTATTAAACCCTTCCACTTTCCTGTCTTATTTTCTTAAGGCTTATCTTCTTTAAAACAAACTTCTAGATCCCATTAATGTTTTTCCATCTCCTGACTTTGCTTTTCTATCTCATTTATAATCTTCAAGTAAATGACCTGATGTGTCCAACCAGCCATCTCTTTTCTCATTTCCTAATAAACTATTCTCATTCTTGATTATCCCTTGCAAGACATTACTCTTCCCCCACCCTCCTATTCACTTTCTTTTGGCTTTAGGGATTTTCTTAAATTTATGGAGAGCCAAGTTTAACACTTTTATTTTTCCTGGCTTCCCAGGAAAAAAAGAGATGAAAATTCAGCAGGACCTGAGGACCCTTCTGAAATAAAAGGGCAGACAGGATGGGCTGGAACAAGATGAGCATTAAGGTTCCTTCCAACCCAAAACAATTCATGATTTTGTGTTTATTAAGTTAACTACGTAATGTACTTGTGTGCTATGCAGAATCCCTTTGGACTGGAATTACAGGCATAAACAGGAAAAACAACCTCTCAGATCTTATCATTCACAACCCAGTGTATCCACACCTACTTTCCTACTTGACTCCTGATGTTCACCACAGCTGCATCTGAAACTCTGAGGTGTGCAGCTCTGCTTACCTTGCTGGTCTTTCTTCTCCACTTAGCTGGCTGTGTTATTGAGTAACTAAAATTAAACTCAGGATTCCACAAACCCCACAACTCAATTTTTTCTTCTGGTCTGCCTTTCTTTTAATCCTGTGCAATCATTTATAATCAAATTCATTGGAGATTTTTTCAATGCAAGTGAAGCACCCTCATTTTGTCTCCTCTCTCTGACTCATGCAGAATGATTTATTCAATCTTTTTCCTTCTCTTACTTCTTACCCTTCTAACACAACACACTTCACGTAATTCTTTTCTGTATTTTCTATTTTAAGCTATGCTAATTTAAAGTGTTTTGCAAATCATCCTAAGGGCCATGAGATCAGTTAGTCTCTTTCTCTAATGAGTGCAGCAGGAACGAATCCATTGACCTAAAAATAGCTCCAACTATTTCAATATGCATCAGCCTGGTTATTCATATCCATCCTCTGTGATTTAAACATTAAATCGAAGATGTTGAACTCAGTTGTTAGCACAGATTCTGCTTGTTTCCCCATGTATACAGTTATATTTAAATTTCTGCCCCCAAGACAGGGGGTTTCACATAATCCTTCATCTGAATCAGTGTTTCAGTAAAAAAAGATAAAATAGTGATAGAACATAGATCTGGAAGTCTGAAATCAGTTTTCATTATTAATACTCCTATATTTGTTAAAATGATGAGACGATATTTTTCTAGTTTGTAGAAAAGATTATTCTATTCTTTACTAGACTTATAAATATGCCAAACTGCTGACAGCTAAATGAAAATTTAATACAGTATAGCCTAAATCCTATTTTTGTCACTCAATTTAACATGACTTTCAGTAATGTTAACAGTCCGTTGCCTATTTATACACAGACTGTTGACACCAGAAATAATACTAATAATGACATTTTCATTTGCCTTATTCTCATAAATTATTTCTGATACAAAAAAAATAGTTCTAGGAACAGTTTAACAAAACTGCAGCATTAAACAATGCCAAACAATGCCATAAGGTTTTGTATCATGGAATCAGAACATAGATTTACGTTTGCAAAGGAAACAGTCATGTAACCAAGATGTCACATAACCCAGCTAACAGAAATAGAAGGATGAGCTCGTGCACAGAGAGCTCCAGCACCTTCCCTGGTCATGAAATCTCAGAATTAGAACTCTACAGACACAGAATTAAAACTTCCTCTTAATTCTTGCCCCACTACCACAGAAAGATTCACAACACATTAGCATGTAGAAAAATATTCACATGGAAAGTGATTTATGGGATGCTAAACTGCTTCAAATGCAGAACAGAATTTAATAGAATAAAGGAGAATATATTACGGTGACTCTAAGACATAAGTTATTTTCGGCAGTAGCATATGACAAAAAAGATGATTTTTTTGACATAGAAATGAAATGAAATTTTGCCCTTTCTTACAAAAAAAAAATCTTTAGGGGAAAAAAGAAAGATAGCAGGGATCAAAATCTTTTAATGTTCAGTTAGGTTTGGATACAGAGACTGTAGTTACTCCTGGTTTGTCAATTTAATGTGCTACGTAATAACTACTGTCTATATAATAAACTTTCAAATAAACTTCAAAAATTGCACAGAAATATCTTGGTTTACTCTCTCTGTAATATGTGGGTGACTTATTTGGGGAATTCATTCATATATCTTAAGCTTACATTTACATTTATTTCGCAAGGATCAGAATTCTAAGGAGATCAATTTTCATTCATGATATTGCCTAAGCAACAGAGAAATACTGTGCATTTTCAATAACCAAATAAAGTTTTTTAAAAAATTAAAACCAGGTAAAACTTAGGTTAATAGCATTCTTTTTGTAAGCTTTCTGCAAGTTTTGGAAAATGGGACCATCCAGATGAATGTCTTCACCAAAACCTACATTTTTTATTTCTTCTAGTCACTGGTAAATTCACAACCAGCAATGCATGCTTTTAAGTAGTTATGTGTGAATATGCACAATTAACTTCAATATTTAACTTGCTGTCACTATTAAAGAAAACAAAGTGGCTCTGCATGAGCTTTCTGCAAACAGTATCTTGTCCTTTGGAGTCGTTATCAGCAGTCTGTGAGAATCACAGTAATTCATTTCTATGTGGCTGATGAACCATAATTTTCTTTACTGAAACAAGAGGAGTGGAGAGAAGCTGCATTACTGAAGATAATTAGTAGGTGAGCTGATTGGGATCTGCCCCAACAGATAGAGAGTCTCTCTGTGTTACTGGAAAGGAGAAAAGAACAATTTCTAAGCATCTCTGAGCCTCAGGGATGGCTCTTCCCAGCACCCAGGGTGGTGGCTCTGTGGGACTCGAGATCAGCTCCAGTGAAACTCCACCCTCATCCTTCCCACTGTCCTTGTCCTGCTAACAACACCATGGAGAGCTCCTGGGACTGCCGTGGCAGCAGCAAAACAGGTTCTTCACTGGCAGTGTTTTCAGCAGACACCAAATCACCTTGTTTTCCTCATAAAGTAGAATACAAAATAATATCTGCCGCATACACAATGATTCTTTCAGAATATTTCATACATTTTCATTTAGAGGAAAGAAAAAAATTTTTTCACTCATTTTGATACAAACATCACAAGTCTCTATGATTAGACATGTCTTTTGTATAGTACGAAGGGATTTATCCGATTTTGCAAACTAGTTAACTTAGTTAATGTGTTTGAGACAATCAGCAAACTATTGCTGCAATATTTTTACTTTAAACTACATAGAGAAACAAAGTGTGTTTTTATGGTAACACGGACTTTTTTTTTGCCCATATTCCCATTAATTTGGCTTACTGAAAAGTGTTCATTATTACACCCAAACTTTTAATTACACGTCTCAGATGTGTACTTTTAATTAACTGATGACATTTTCTTTGTTCAATTATTGTAGTTCAATACAACTGTCGTAAACTTATAAATTTTAATTAAAGCTGCTCCAATCTCTGGCTATATAATGTTCACATAGGAATTTGCCAAAAGGCTTAGCTGTAAGTAAGCCAACAGTGAATAATCCCTGACTTGCCAGTGGGATTTGTTTAACAAATTAACATTTGTGAGCAGATAATGAGGTTCTACAACTTAACACATCCAGCAAAGATTTAGCACAATCATGTTTTAAAAAATTAGTAATACTCTGCAATTTACTTAATTAGTTACCACATTACTATTCTATATTAGATGGGGAAAGAGAAGAGGATTTACACATTCACTAGAACACACACATTCACCAGAAGAGTATTTTGTACGCTGCATTTGTATGCATTATTTGGATCAGAATATGAAGCGAGGTTCATTCCCAGGAAATCTCCTCATTTTTTGAGCCAGAAATGATCAGTCAGGAAGTTCCTTGACTCCTGGGGAAGCTTCCAGCGGTGGGGACCATTTGGAAGCATCATCTCATGAGGCTAAAATTGCTGGCAGTCCCTAAGCTCTCCAGAGGCAAGTGTACAAAATGACACGTGTGAGATTGGCTGCATCAAAGCTGTTAGAAGAATAAGTGAGAATTGACAAGGGCAATTCAAGCCTCCAAGAAATAGAGGGTCAAGCAAGATGAAATGATCACAGGTCATTTATATTTTGCAGGTGGGTTTAGATTGGCACTGGCACACGTATGGCTTCTGCAACTTCCAGAGGAAAAATTGTCATCATTTTGAACAAAAATATGCTTTAAAAAAAGGCAGCATTGGGGAAACATGTAGAACTTGATTGCATGAGTTTAGCTGGTCATTTTGATGAGTCAGATGTGTAATGGATCAGAAGTATGAGTGCTGCTTGTTGAGGAGGTGTTTGTGAGCGCTGTAGTACAGGGGAAGCATGAACAGACAGCAATAGCACAGCAGATCAAAGTCAAATGATACTGAGCTGACTCAATTTTAAAACAGTAATCTTATACTTTACAGAAATCAAGGGAGTTCTTTACCAAAACCAGTCTGCAATATACCTACTGGAGCACAGGGATTTAAAAGATGTGTCAGCTGTAGACCTGGTTTAGTGGTGGACCTGGCAGAGCTGGGGTAAGGGCTGGTCTCATTCTCAGAGGTCTTTTCTAATGATTCTATGATTCTGTTGCTGTCAGACAGATCAACCTGGTAGGACACACTACAAATCTAGACAAAATATAAAACTGAAGTTCTAAAACCATGTATGAGAAACTGAACAATTCCTGGTGATAAAGAACGTTTTTATCCCCGTGCACAGAAATGTGCAGGAATAAAGTAACGACAGACTAACAACTCTCACTCTCTCTCTCACTAACTGTGAGCCTGGCACAGCAGATCGGCTCTGCCTGGAAGGTGAGACAAGGAGAAGACTGGTCTGGATTTCACACCCTCAGTCCAACTGCAAAGGGCTTGTGCATCCCCTGCAGCTACAAGTGCCCTGCCCAGTTCAAGGACTGTGTATTCAACTGGAAAGACAAAACGGTTGCTGCAAAAACTCTTGAGAAATTAAGCTTTCCTGGTTTAATTACATTTTTCAGGGCTTTTGGGGAGTTCAGTGTAACTTCTCTCTGTAAAACACATAACAGCTTTAGTACATCATGGGTTAGACTAAATTGTGATAAGGGGCATCTCACTGGCATGCTAATTTGTTTCACTAACACATGATTTATGGACTGATAGAGATAAGAAATACAGCCTGATAAGAAAGAGAGATTTCCTCTGAATAGAATATTTGCAGGGTCCAGGAATTAGGCATGCAAGTAAGATGAGATGTACATCAACTTGAACATTTTATCTGGAATATTGGATGGAGTTACTGTGATTTAGAAAGATACAAGGTCTTTTTTCCACATTTCCAGCACATGAAAGTTATGATGTGGGCTTCAAGGCACAGAGACCCTCATGAATTGTTAATGGCAGATAGGACTTCTGGTTAACTTGAAATATGACTTTTAAAAATTTGATGAAACTAAAGGGACCCAGCACAGCAGATGAATACTCCTGTCAATGGGTGTGCACAGGTACAGCCATCAGAACCTGTGCTGGTCTCAGCTCTTAAAGGCACACTTTGGTCATGTGTGCTACAATAAGCCTTAGCTGCTCTTAAAGGTTCAGATTCCCCCAAATCAGGCAGTTGAACAATGAAATGTGGACTGTGGTGACACCCAAGCTGCCTCTCCTGATGCACTTGAGTGCAGACACATCATTCCATTTGGGACCAAGCATCAGGCTGATTCCTGCCCTCCCCAGACCCACCTTAAAAATTCAACAAAGTGTAGACCCTGCTCATATCTTGCCTCTACCCACTTGTGGCAAAACCTGCTGCACTAATTGTTTTAGCAAGGCTGAGAGGTTTCAGAGGCTGGATTTAGCAGGAAAATGAAAATTAAAAATATCCCTGCAATAGCAGAGCTGCGTGAGCACAGCAAGTGTGAGCTGCCTGGGAGAGGGAAAACAAACTGCTGGAGGTGAGCAAGCCCTGTGGCTACTGCCAAAAGAAAAGGATTAAATAAAACCCTGGGGTCTCTGCAGGACTCACAACAGAGCTGAGTTCCAGGAGCCAAGTTATTAATTTTATTAAGCCTTTTAACCCCACAAAAGAATCAATTAGATGCCAGACATGTAAAAATGTGGGAATAAACATCCTCTCTTCAGATGATGAGGAAGTTCTACATGCCATTTAAACCATCCCTTCCATTCACTTGCATGTCCTCACTTAGCATTTATTGATCTCTCTACATTGATAAAAATCGCTGCTTATCATTTGTGTCAGTAGTTCCATCAGCTGTTAGGAGCACTTTAAAGTCTAATTCATCAACTTCCAGTACAAGTAATTCTCATTTTCCAATATTTAGTCATTATTATGAACAACATTATTAACCCTCAACTATTCAGAATTGAAAGAATAAATCACTAGACTTGCACTCACTTGGAATTTTGCCACCACACCTCAGTCAATGGGAGGAGACTCCAGAGAAGCCAGCAACTGGGACTAAATTACCAAACTACATAGGCTCATGTTAATTAGTGCTGAGTGCTGAGGAAATCTTTACAATATAAGCCCTCTCTGCCACAGACTCAGATACTTAATTCTGCTTTATAGGGAGGAATCTCTGGGATGAACAGTCAAAAACTCACGGTCAGGTGCCTGGACTTTTTTACAAAGGGTGGTGGCCACTTCATGACACAGGAGAAACTGATTCACAGCATCTTAAGCAGATGAAAGCTTCTGAGAAGGAGGCAGCAAACTCTTCTCCAGCTCTTGTATTTTGAATCAAATATTTAAATATTCCTTGAAGCAGAAAATAGAGTCCTGCTTCTCCTTTCTCATAGAATTGCTACATTTTAGAGTACTTCTTTTTATACTTTTCCTCTCTAGCCCAAACATTATACAAGATACGAGAGCTTATGTGCTAGAGACAAAGACCAGTTGTCAAATGCCTGCTTTTTAACAGGATAAACCCCCTGAACTCAGGTGATGTGATTTCAAATTCCTTCAGGAAAATGAAGGATATGAGTTTTCATCAACAAAGTCTTCCTGAGAATTAGATGAGTAAAATTCCTATTTGGTGAACTTCAGTAAGACAAAGGTAAAGGACTGAGGTCAGATATTTAAGCAAATATCTCTGTGTATGCACATATAAATTTAGGGGGCGAACTGATATAAGTTTAGAGAAGACGATGTATGGACTTGTTATTGATGTAGTTTGACTGGATATTTTCATTTTGCAATTCCACTGCTACACCTCAACATGTGAATCTTCACACTGAATATCTACTTATATTCTCCCTTCTCTGGTACACGGTTTAATTGTTCTGAAACACTCAGAGAAGTAAATGAAAAGCCTATTGATTACAAAGAATCTGTGTTGAATATACTGCTATTTTGCATATTATTGAAATACAGACAAAGAAAATAAAGAGAAAAAATACCACAAAAAGGAACAAATTCAAACATTTAACGCAGGTACAATGGCAGGATAGAGCTGTTCAGAAATACTTACCAAGGAGGGAGGCCCCACAGGTTCCTCCATTCTGGCAGTAGTTGTAGCAGTGATTGGTTTCACACCTCTCACCAGAGTAGCTTGGCCAGCAGTGGCATCGGGGATCCCCCTTCTCATTTATAATGCACTTCCCTCCATTCTCACAGGTTAATTTACAGCTGTCATCTGCAGCAAGAGCACACACACACAGAGCTTCAACAACCCCAGCTTCATGGAATGGCAAACCAGAGCCTTGCCCCAAACACAGCCATGGATCTCTATCAGTCAGGGGCAAAATAGTACTTTTCAGCATGGGGAAAGTGAACTATCCCTTCTGTTTCCACAGTGACAGAAAAAAAACCCCTCACATTTCAAGACCATAAGCCCTGGAAAGGCTGCCAGGAGCTGTAGAGAGGAGCCGGTGGGAGCTCCTGCATGCCACAGCAAAGTTGGCCTCCCTAGGATCTAAGTTAGTAATAACAGTATGAATTCTTGTTTGAAACTATAATTCCTAGTTTAACAATTGGAAAATTTAATGTTGGTTTCCATCTGGGAGACCTCAAAAAACTTCTGGTGACCTCAGCCCTTTTTTATTAGCCTTTTTTGGATCTCTCTTCCACGCTCTCTGCTAAATAACAGCCTTAACTAAGCCCTGTCCAAAATACTTAAAAGGTATTTATTTAGCCTTTAAATACTCTTCAAAAATTGGTATGTGCTTACAAACTTGTTGCTCCTAACTCATATTTTCCTTACAGTTTCTTTATATTTTTTTTTCTTAATTTTAATTTTTTTTTCTAATTTTTCTTTGCAATTTTCTTTCATAATTTCTTTTTTTTCTGCTCAAACTGTAAAATCCATGAGAAGGGAACCTGCCTGCTGCTCTGCAATCACGGTTCTTATGGCAGCAGTGCCACCCTCTTAGTGATGAGGTATAAGGGGACACAAACTCTGATCAGGCCAGATTCAGTCTTCATGTAATACTCTCTTGTACTTAGAGTTGTGCCTCTCTTGGAAACACTTTGAGCAGTAAACCTCTATTAATTTCAATGAACAAGAGATAAAATCACTCAATAACAACAATAATTACAGATGAGCACACATACAATCCTCAAACATACAGACAACTGCAATCCTAAGCAAGCAGAAAAGCATCTTTCCAGTCCAAATCATGCTTTCAGCAATGAGACTTCATTTGTCACTTAGCAAAACAATCCTGTGAAGCCAGACTGCTTCCTAACTAATTGAGAAATTGAGCCAACATGGCTTTAGACAAGAGGGATGCCACAAGTACCGAGAACTTTTCAATAATACATCCACCAGCTGCAGAAGTGTTGTTGAACTCATCTGCATTAGTCAAACAAAATTCATGCAAAAGAGTCAAAGTTCCTCTTTGTCCCTCACTGGGTGAGGTCTAACACTGACTGGTGCAGCACAGGCAGAGAAGCTCCTGTGAGACTTAAAGAAACAGGTTGTGTTGTAAGTGCAGAGTTTAGGGATGTTGGATGTTCTCCAACTAAAGATTTCTCTCCAAAAAGAACCCTGTAAAACCCAGGAATGCAACTGTGCTTATGCAGAGCCCCTTCTTTGGATGCACCCACATCTCTCTTTCCTGCCTGTGTGCATCCCTCCTTAGCAGGGTCTGCTGCCTCCTTTCACAGTCTGAGATGGTGCAGACACAAAATCTGGGGTCAAACATATTCAAACAAAACTTCTGGAAACTGTCATCTTCCAGATAATTGTACCTTTCTCAAATTAAGCTGCAACTAGGCAGCAAATCTTAAATTTCCCATGATGGACTGACTGGCACCTCATTATTTCATGTGTTTTACAATAAAAATATGATATCCTGTTTGCACTTGATTTTTTGTTATCTACCCTGTATATATACAATTGCTGTAAGAAAGCTGCTTTGTATTTGGGAGTTTGAGGATGCTTCAGTGTTTTATTAATTTGGGTGGTTCATTAAATCCTTTGATGTTCCATGAACCGTTCTTCAGTTACTCATTATAGAAGTTGTTTGAATGGATAATGTAGCATATCTTATTGGAGAGAAGGTCTATTTTTGTTTTGCTTATCTTATCTGTTTTACTTATCATTAGTCATGAGTTTATGGAGCAGAACTTGGCAAAAACAGAATAAATAACAGTGAAGTACAGACAGCTACTCATTTTTATGAACCTTTCTGATAGTGCATTAAAAACAAGTTCTATTTTAGAGCAATTCCACAGAATTAAGATATAAAAAATAAAAAATAGAAATGACTACTGATTTCATTCTCTATGAAACATTTTAAATTCTAGACTTTCAGTACAACTCTAATATGGAACAGAAAAATGGTAATCCAGCAATTTTGTACTTTCAATAAGCTAAGAGGATTAAAAGATGCAATGGGAAAGGCAGTTTTAAAATAGTACATTAGACTTGAACAATATACGGGGTTTAATGCTGCTGCTTTGTTGTCTGGAGGTGAATACAAGAAACAAATTACACTGATTCACATCAAGTGAGTATAAAAGGGGATGACATGCCCGCCTTTGTGGGGAAGACATGAGCAGAATGGTTCCATAGGAGAAGACAGGAAGAAAAGGAATACAGGAGAAAAATACAGAAGAATTAGTATAAAAAGCTGAATACAGTTAATTGGAGTTACTGAATAAATACCTCAGAAAGAAGAAGTGGGAGCAGGCCTAGCAAGTACCCACCCTTGGAAAAACTTGTTAAAAAGACAAAATCAGAAAAGTTTCTAACTCCAGTCTTCAGTGATGCCCTGAGCTTGCTAAACTCAGACTTAAAGCCCTCTCAGCTACTCTTTTCACTTCTGAAATGACAGAGGTATAGCATTTCACTTGCTATCCTACCCCTAGTCTAGTTACCAAATCTCTCTAACATGAAAGAAAGAAAGGATTACAGATCATGTAATTTTATGTATTCTCCCCTAATCAGGATATTTAGTCTTCTGCTGCCTTGTTTTGCCTATTTCAATCTTAATACTTTTAATACATAATCAAAGAAATTTGACCTACTGTTTTTCTCTTATGCTTTTTTTTCCCAAAAAAACAGTTTGACACAAACATTAATAGACTTTGGCTTATCAGCTTCATCTTTGACTCTTCTCTTTTACTGGAAGCAAAAGGAAAATCTTAGAAGAAACACTGATAAAATAGCAAATGAAAGCTTTGTGAACTTTACTGGTATTTTTTTCTTTCACTCATTCAATTTTTTGATATTCCATTCCTCTCCCCCACTTACACAGGACACACCTTTTATTGGCATTTCTATAAAAACCCTATTCTTTCTTGAGAAAAATGCACCTTTTTGGTACTGTCTCCCTTTTGAAGTATTGCCCAATTTCTGGACTAGACAAGTGAAATGGACAGATGAGGTTGCAGAACACAAGGCTCGGGACCTGCATTCTTTGGGACAAGAACAGTTTCCCTCCCCACAGTGGGAAATATTCATCCCACAGGGCTGAACATTATTTGCTCTTGGCCCTCCCTTGGACAAAAGTGGAGCTCATCCTTTACTGAGCTGAATGCACCTAAACCACCAAGAACAGAGTTTTAATGTTCAGGGAAGGTTCTATAAATCTTCTTCCAGATGAGACTCATACTATACCTGCCAATTTTCCAGATGCTGAAAAGTATCAGAAAAAGTTGTTCTCCCCAAATCTTGTCTAAAGGCTGTAAGACAAATGCCCCTCTTTGTTTTCCCTTCACATTATCTTCCCCTCTTAAAAAACCTTAAAAGGATTTATTAATTAAAAAAAAAAAATTAAAAGGAAGAGAATGGCTAAGAAAAGGATGCACAGTGAGAAAATCTAACTGGCACCCATTTTCTTCCATCCTGGGGAAACAACCCTCCCAACATTAACCCCTTTGTAAATACAGAGGAAATGCTGTAAACAGAAGATTGTTTTTTTTCAAACCAGAAGCAGATTTCTTTGTGGTTTTTTGTGTTTGTTTTTTTTTTGTTTGTTTGTTTGTGGGGTTTTTGTTTGTTTTTGTGGTGTTTTTTTGTTCGGGTTTTTTTTTTTATATCTAAGAAGTCTGAAAAAGCAGCACAACCCCTCAAGAAGATAGCATGGACCAGACTGCAGTATCTCCTCCTCCCTGAGGCAGATTTTGGGGTTGAAAAAGAAGGTACCCAGGGATGAACCTTTCCAACCCCAGCCAAAGCAGCTCTCTGCCTGGAATCTCTGTATGCAGTGGGCAAGTCCCCACAGAAACGTGCTGAAGGAAGCCATGTGGTAAATTAAATGTTTCATCTCTGTTCAGAAGAAGCAACATCAGTCCTGAGCCTTTGGAATTTTTTCCTCAGGCTTTCCACTCAACCAAAAGAGCAGAAATGTTCCCCTGTTAAGAGGAAAGTGATAAACGTGAGGCTCCAGAACAGGGAGCTCCTGGAAGTGTTCATTACTCCTGTTTGCTCAGCTGTGGGACTCAATGTCTTCCTCCAGTGCAAGTCTCTCCATTTTCAGCCTCTGGGTGCATTTTTAGCTTCATTGTGCTACAGACAATTAGATACAAGAAACTGAATGGATGCAGATCCAGGGCTTTCTTTTAGGAAAAGGAAGAGGTACTCTGCTCTTTCCTTTAGGAAGACTAAAGGGTAGCTTCTGAACTGAAATGTCCAGCCTGTTTTAGTCGATAAATAAATAAGCCCCAAAAAAACTCTGGTCCAGTCACAATCATCCAGGGAGAAATGAGATGGAAGTTTATCTCAGAAAAAACTGGAACTTGTACTCACTTTGCTAAAAAAAAAACCAAAAAACATTCTCAATGATGCAACACACCCATATGTTGTAAAGACTCCAGCTTGAAAACTCCAAATCAAACCCAGAAGCTGTTTCTCAGCAGTTGCTCGAGGTGCTGGGGAAACAGCTGTCTGAGGCAATCTGGAGTCAGTCCTACAGAAAGCCACTGAGGAGTCAATACTGAAAATTCCTCACTTAGGACTCATGAAGGAAAATAACACAATGGACCAAGCCAGGAGTAACTGTATGCAGAATTTTAGGACTCAGCTAATTTTCTTCTGATTAAAAAAAAAAAGAAAAAAGGAAGAAACTGAACAATCCAATGAACAAGAATCTGAGTCTTTTTTTAGGATATAGCACAAGGAATAGAGCAAGACTGAGATTACCCGGCAGTCACCAACCTTTATGGTAGACAGACTAAGAAAACATTGAATTGAACTGGAGATGGCTGTCCCATTTTGGTTCTGCCAAGTCATGGAAACCTGTCACTAGCTTCCTTACTGCATTTAAAAAGACTCAAAAAACACTCAAAGGCACTCAAAATATTATGAATATTCAATATTCTACTATTTTCTATTGTAACTTGAATTATATATTATTCAAAAAGTACAGTTCAACCCTACTTGTTCTTGATATCCAAAATTGCTACTATCTCCTAAAATTAAAAGACTTCTTACACAACCTAAAATAGCTGTGTGCAAGTACAATAAAAGCAGAACATCTCAAAAACCAAAAGACCACCAAAATCAACAGGAATATTTCGACTTTGAATCAGGATTTTATTACAGACCCACAGAAAAAAAAAAAAAAGTCTGTATAGCCTCCCTTTGAATTGTCAAGTCACTCTTCAACAATATACAGCCAAGTAAGGGAGGGTTTTCTGTTTGGCATTACTGACATCCTTAACTGTGCCAAAAATATTATGAATACCTTTAAACAAGGTGAACATGTGGGGTCTGGAATATTTGATACACATTTTATAGATCTTCATCAGAAAAGGAAAATGCAGCTCCTTGTTTTTTATTCCATACTGTATAATCTCCTAAAGGAAAAGAACCTGATTTACAAATTGATTTTTCTTTTGTTTGTGGGCTATTAGTAATCTGTTAATGGAAAGTGACTGTCAGTCAGCCTTCAATTATAAACCTGTATCAGTTCAAGATGCTGATTTTAGAGTCAACTCTGATCTTTCCAGAAACCTTTGCTGGTCCTTGAAAGCTCAAGTGGAGTCTCAGCAAGAGACAAACGTTTAACATCGACTTACACTTTAAGAAAAAAACCAACAAAACAACTCCAGCAAAATAATGCAAAAAAAATCATTAGAGAATATTATGATACAGAAATTTCAATTCATTATTTATAATCTGTGATACTACAAAACTTGCAGTCTACTATTACAAAAATAACATAGACAAAAAAAAGAAAAAGCCTATATTAGACATAACTTGAAATGTAATTGTAAACAAAAAACTAAGGAAACACGTATTCAGCAGCCCTTTAAAAAGTCATAACAGATATTGCAGCCATGGGAAGGTACTGAAAATTATCAATATATTAAAAATGCTTCTCTAGGCATTTTCTGTCTATCCATAAAAATTTATAACAAGTCATTTAAAAACCTCTTAGATCTTTCTTTAATAAAAACCCACATTCCTGAAAACATTACCACAGCATAATCCTTTGCCCACTAGTAAAAATGGAGCATTACTGAAACTGAGTTCAAACTGGTACAAGTCAGCAGAGAAAAATAAATTTCTTTTATTTATCCATTCTTCAACACCTAAGTAGCAACTATGGGTAATTTGAAATAATTTTTAGGTGGTGCTGTAACAGCAGAAATTCTTGACAAGAATCCACCTGAGATGGACAAAGAGCTGACACTTATCGGGGCAGGGAGGGTGTTCAGGCTAATTTGTGTCCAGAGTTGGCCAGTTCTATGAATACCACTAAAACATAGTCCTATTAGTGAAATATTTAAAGCCTAGGTAATATGAATCAGTGAGATTTTCTCCAGAGAATTATGACATTTCAGGTAAATTAATTTAATTGCTAAATTGAGCACTTTAAGCACAGATCATCTCACCAAAACATCCATCACTTGCACTTCTGAGCCTGGAATTAAACATCAGAAAAACATCCTAATACACATAACACACACAAGAAATGCTATTCCGTGATTTC
The DNA here is from genome assembly GCA_013400175.1 of Phainopepla nitens. NCBI lineage: Eukaryota > Metazoa > Chordata > Aves > Passeriformes > Bombycillidae > Phainopepla > Phainopepla nitens. The sequence continues at coordinate 2,740,661 of VXBQ01006036.1, read as the reverse complement.
TAGAACATTTACAAGTTCAAGCTGGCTAAGAAATCATTCCAGCAGTGTGACCAAGCTGGGTTTGGCCTAAATTAGAGTGAAGACAGTTTTAAAATACTTAATCTTCTATGGAAAAGATTCACTCCCAATCTCTAAAATACAGCAAGAATTATAGGCTCTTTTCTCATGAAATCTGGTTTCCTGTGTCTCAGTGTTAGTCATTATAGAGGTTCCCAGAAGATATAATTTTAGCTAAAAATGCTGCAGGTTTTTTTTATTTTCTTTGACTGTTACTTCAAAGCCATTATTATTTGCTATGTTGCTCTCACTGCCTTTTCACCACTGCTGCAGCGTTTTTTCTCCTAAATGACTCATGTTTAATTTGGGATCCAAAACACCTCAGTGCTGTTCAAACTTCTTTTGGTCAGTATTTACACCCACTCAGTATTAAGTATCATGTCTTATCAGTTCAGCTGAAAGCTCATTTTTCATTTTGATGAATATTAGCAGGAGAAGTATTTTTTTTTTAATCAGACATTTTGTTTCTTCGCCTTTCCTTTTGGTTTCAGCTAAGTAACATGTGTTTTGAACAACATCACACAACTCTGCACTCACAGCCTGGCCTTTTGCAAGGACCAAAACTGACCAGCTGTTTGTTTTCTGGTTTTCCTGCAGTTTTCAGTACCTACCTAGGAGGCTCTGATCAATGCATGTTCCATTCATCAGTGACTTTCCTTCTGGACAAGCACACGTTGCACCAGAAGGGTTGAGTAAACAAATGAATTCACACGTCAGGTCCAAACAGGGATTAGGCACTGTTTAAAAAGACAAAATATTAGAAATATTAATTTTTATTTTTTTTTATTTAAAATGATTTTGAACTATGTTCTGAAGCTAAGAAAAGATAAATAATCAGATACAAAAATTCTGGTACGCTTCCACTTCCCAGGATATCAACAGCCTCAAGCCTGTGAACACACTCCCTCAGACAGCAGTGCAAGACACACAGAAGGACAGAATTTATTCCATTACCAAAAAATGTATTGGTAACATGGAGTAAAAAATTTCATCTGCTTCTGGCTAGAGGGATTGTTATTCATCTCCTTTCTAATTATTTTTTTTATATTTCAGTTACAATACAGGTACAAAAGGCATTTGTGTACAAATTTGTCCAGTGTCCTTTCAAATGAGTGAAAGTTCATCAAAATTTTACAAAGAAATATGACTAAATCTATTTTCAGTTTGTACCATCAGGCTCTGGTTTATATTTATACAACTTGGTTACTTTTTTTCCCCCCTGAGGTGATATTGAACTTAAAGTAATTATGCTTACTCACAGTCCATTTGTTTGTAGCGGTGAAAAATCAAGGCACTTTTTGCTTTATCAACATCCATGCTTAGATATTCTACAAGGCTCTTGCCAAATTTGTGCACTCTAAATGCACCATTTTTGGGGCCTGCTCCATATATGTAATCCTCAAAAATGTCAATTCTATGTGGATGCAATAAACCTTGAATAAAAATGGATAGTAAATACAAATACATATTCATATAATACACAACTTTTTTAAATAAAAACTTCAAATCATTACTATGATTAACACCTAAGGGCATTGTTTTTCAGTGAGCTTGTTTGGTCCCCACAAAAACTACCTTTAAAAAAGCAATCTTCCTCAAAGGAATTCTTCCCATTTTGCAGACAACTTAAATTTCAAGCTTTTTATCAGTTTTCCACACAATTGAGCCTCAGAAACTGGCTGATTATTGAAATAAAAGGAAATTCTGAAGTAACAACTCACTAATTAGAACAGACTTGTTCTACTTCTTTTACCTTAAGTACAACACTTTAACTAGATGTGTGTGACAAGGAAGAAAGAGGTCATTTTGCTTCACATCAAAGAAATTATTCTGACAAAACATTTCTTCAGCTCCTTCCTAATGTATTTGAAATGCTAGTTTTTGTACTACACTTGTTTTAATTCATAATTATAGTAAATTAATGCAAAAGAAATTGTTAACTCTACCAACTCCTCATTTTTAAGAGCTTTGAGGGCCTATTAGGCTATCAGTCAGATTTCCTGTGTACAGCTGGCTGTGGAATTTTACATTTACCCTCAATAAGGCAATTACTTCTAACTAAAACTTCTTTGCCTGAGATGCATCTCTTCCTGAAGCCATATGGAACAGAATCTATCATTCCTTGTGATACCTTGTGCCTGCTATTTTCTCCATTTACTCTAAAAATGGTTTTGTATTTCCCTTGTATTTACTTCATTTCATCAATCAACCTTGATTCCTTCCTATTGTTCTTTCATGCTATCAATGCTTGGTACTCACTATTTCATTTTCATAAAAAATATGTATGAATTGTAATTAATTCTTTTAGGCTTGTTTAATTCAATGACTTGAAGGTTTTAGTCTCATTGCAAAGCAATTTCTAAACTCCCCCAATTTTCCTTTAGTCCAGTGCTAGAGGTTGTGGTCAGATCCCTCCACTCAAAGTGATCTCTCTTCAGATGACTATCTTCATGTATATTGATAGAAATTGTGGAATAAAATGCTTTTAGACCAAAATAAGTTGATTTCAATCTTGTCCTGCCCAATTAGGATTATGGGAGATTCCTCACAGTATATTCCAGAGTATCCTGGTGAATTCTGGGTTAAAATACTCAATAGCACCAGGTCTAATAACACCCTGGCAATTCACCAGAATCAACTGCCCACCAAGCAGTCCTCTCCAAAAGTCTACTTTCAAATATTTTTTAATGTGTTCCTTTTATTTTCTACTCAAATTTCATAAATTTCTTAACAAATTGTTCAAAATCCATTGTGCAATTGAAAACATTTGCTTCACCAGAATCTCCTTTTTTATCACAAGGAGCTTTCTTCATTCACATTCTGTTAGCAGAATTCTGTGATTACTCACTGACCTAAAAGCCAAGCCCATTATTGCTCCCAGAACTGATCCAGAACTGTTCTACAACCCCTAAAACTCCAATTCAGTGCAGGCAGCTCTAATGTAAGTCCAAATGAGATCAAGCCTAAATATTAACCACAATGTTACTCAGTAATACCTAAACTTGGAGATCTGCACATATCATTGAATCTCTGTTCCCTTAAGGTAATTTTATTAGATTATGTTAAAGCTAAAACTATCTTATCTAAAACACCTATTTAGATAATGTTTGAAGCATTGCCCAACAAAAGCACAAAATATTACTCAGTAATCACTGATTTTTGCTTACATAGTTCCTCTGAATAGTGAAACTTCAGCCAAATAAAATAAAATAAAATAAAATAAAATAGGAATCATGTTATGCCAAGGCTCTCCATACCTTGTTTGGTGCTCACAGACACAACTGAGTCAGAGCCATCAAAAAGAACACTGCCAATAACAGACAACTCAAAATCAGCCCAGAACAAGCGCTGGCTGAACTGATCAACTACGAGACCTACAAAGGAGATAAAGTTCAAATAGGAACATAAAACCTGAAAAAAAATTAGTATTTTTATATAACTCCACATTTTTATGTCATTCATATTCTTATGTACACAAAATATTGTGGCAATGAAAAGACTAGACTGGAAACCAAAGAGAATGAAATACAACAGCTCCCACTTAAACCTCCCCCTTGGGGCAATCATGTTTTTTTACTTTCTTTACCTTTCTCTCCCCAAGGTCAGCATCTTTTCTAACCCATTCTCCTCAAGAGGTAGAGATAGAAATACCAGGTGGGAATTAAATATAGAATCAAATCCTTTAACCTGTCCTCCCAAACAAAATCTAATATACCAACTGCACCAGTGTGATCCTGTGTTCAAAACAAGGCATTCAGAATTCATGGAGTCTTTGCATCCTGTTTCCACACACATTTGTGTTCTCATTTTTATCACCAATATTTCCCATGCAGTCTTACAGAATTAAAAATCAGATTATTTTAATTGCATTAGTGCAGCAAGACTTAAATGGCAATATTGGCAGAAATATATATATATATATATATATATATAAAAATACATATATTCATCTGTATATGAAAAGAAAACAAAAGAGAAAGAAAGATCAGTGACATTATGAATACTCAGACTCTAGGTAATAATTAAATAGTTAAATCAAGTAGTCCATGCTTCACAGAGGAAGATTAAATGGTTAATATGCCATTTTAGATCATGCCAAAAACTTCAGCCTGAAGAAAATATTGGAACCATAAAATAATTTAATTCTGAGCTTTTGAAGTTGCAGTGCATCTTTAATAAGAATGGGAAAAGGTATTTTTCTTCCTATTTATGTAAGTAGGTAAGTCAGAAAAAAATACATCAAAAGAAATGATACATAACAGTGAAAACACTCCTCTTAAGGTCATAAATTAATCAGCCGCAGATAGATGAGAGGAAGTGGAGAAAATCTGACTCATAAACCAGTAAAATATGTTTACATTTAAAACTCCATTAAAGAAAACCCTCTTTAAAAGAAACACTGGCATCCAGGGAGATGGCTACAGAGAATAATTTCTGGTAAAAGGCAATCACAATGTGTCAGTTCTGGGTGATACGTGGCACCTGTAAAGGACATGTTTCAGAAGCAGTCCCCACTCTCCAGTGTTAAATTATTCTCTGCATTTTAATGAGAAGATTTAAATACAAATTAATGAATAGCTAACATTCTCAATGCATCTTTCATGGTATCACAGATACTCTTTCTATTTGTTTTATACATATAACACTCCTGTAACAGTCATTTCTGTGTAAGTCCTATGAAGTCAAGCCCAAAAGCTCAAACTCACACTCCCTCTTATTTGAAATAGGAAAGCCATATGTGGTAATAAATTTAAGAACAGCATAAACAGTATCAATAAATTCCTATTTGGGAGGAAATATTAAAGGTTTAAACTCTTTCTTTGCATTCCCTGAACGTGGGCCTGTGTTAAATATCTGACAAAAGAATTTTAAAAACTCTGTGAATGTCTATTTTCAGCCGTGAAGTAAAGGAAGAAAACATGGAAGGATGTTACTAAAATATTTCAGTAAATACAGGAAAATGCCCATTCCTCGGATTTTTTTGTCTTGGTTTTTTTCCCTTTTTTTTTTTTTTTTTAAACTTAGAAATTGAAATCTTCCTGAGTTAGTGAGTACCAGGTATTTGGGAAAAATAAGGTGTTCACCTGTAGGCCTTTGCAGGTTCTTTTGTACCAGTATCCTTCTCAGAGTACCATCCATAGCTGATTCCTCTATGTGAGACCGATCCCCAATAACTGTCCAGTACATCATCCTGAAAGCATTAAACAAAAAATTAAGCTGAATGCCTGCACAGAACCTCAAAACACTTCGCTGATGCTCAGTTGTTGTGAGCATTGTCTGGCAGAGATCTTGGTTCATATGTAGCTAAGCTGACTAGGAAATTAAGCAAACACCTTGGAAAGGTTTAGACAAAATTGCAGACATACTTTTCTTTCCCCAGCTCCGCTTTGCAGTTTTATTTGCATAACCAAATCAGAGAGATGTTGAAGGATACATACCCCTTTTTAGGATTGACAGCAATTGCATATGGTTCTCCTGCAATGCTGGTGAGGAGTCTGGTGCAGTTTGGTCCCTTCAGCTGCCCCACGTTGATCGAGTACCTCAGGCTGGTCCAGTGCGTGGTGTAGTAGCTGAACCAATGCATTCGGGAGTGATCGGTCCAGTAAACATTCCCAGCCACCCAGTCCACAGCAATGCCCCTGGGCCTTTTGAACTCTGGGCACTAAAGAGAACAGATGTTGCAGTCAGATCTGTGGAAATGGCCTTTCACAGCAGCTGCACAGCCACAGATCTGTGTCATCTTTTCAGGAACACTGCATTGGAAAGACACAACCTGCACCTGCAGGAGCTGAGCTCTCAGGATCTGCTGACACCTCCATTCCACGCAGAACAAGTCCATGCTTCAGCTTCAGATCTGTTTTCTCAAGTTTAAGGCTAGCCACATTATGGAAAAGTCACTTTGGCATCAACTACTTGAACTATTGACTCTGAAGCAAACAAGTGTTATGAACTGTAATTTGAAACCGAAGGAAAAGGAAGTTTTAAGCTCATACAGCTATTTTATTCCATGCAGAATGACAGGATGATGTTCCATCCCAAAGCCCTCAGTGAAAGAAGCATGAGCCCATCCTGAGGAGTGGCTGCCAAGGGTAGAGAAACCACTGCATTTAGAAAACTGCATAAAATCTCCTCTGTATTCATGAATATTCATCTTCACATGTAAAAGAAGCTTGACTGATTATAACATTAAATTTACCAACTGCAGGATCTCCATCATGATTTTTTTTTCATAATCATGAAGGCTTAGCTCTAAAAGATGGTCCTAAGGACTAGAATTCATATCACAAATAGGAGATCTATATGAACAAGTTTCTCTAAAGTTTACTGGAATTCTTGCAGAAATGAGTATCACCTCTAAAGTAGGATTACCCAACTCTTTCTAACATAAATGCAGTGTGTCATAAAAACCTCAAGACTAGCATGAGCTAAATACACATACAATTGTTTGCCTATTTACTTAAAATGACATCTAGTTAAATTATGAACAAAAAACAGATATTCCTTAAAAAATGAAGCAATGAAATGCTACCAAGCCACATAACTGAAAACCAGGAAAGAAAATCCTAAAATAACTTGTTTTTCCTCAAGTGTCAGAGTTCCCTAATATCACAAGACACTTGTAGATAATTTGCATCATAAAACAAAGGCTATTTCATTCTTTAGGTGAAATAATAGGACCAAAAGGGTGAATTTAGACAGTTCGTTGCCCATAAACTTTTAATTCTGCAAAAATGCCACAGAAGGTATGTTTTATAGATATGTAGAACTTTCATTTTCTATTTAGAGGAATAGTAAAGCAGCAAAATCAATCACTGCATTTGCAAGACAGTATTTCTTTAAAAACAGGGTCACAGTTGATTTTTAAAGAAAGTATTGTACTATAATTCTTTGGTATGCGATGATGACTGTGGCAGCACATGCTTCCACAAATAATAGAAAGATTTTTTTTAATAAGTGTAGCATTTTTAGATACCAAAAAAAAAAAAAAACCAAACCACCACAAAAACCCAAAAAAACCAAGGGATTAAAAAATTTTATTTTGAATCCAAACTCCTTTTCATTCTGCAAAATATTCAGGCACCTGTGTCAAGTAGCCTCTCACACCTGGAGATCTCTTTGAATATTGCAAGGATTAAAGGCACTTGCTTACAATGCTGCAACCAAAAGTAGAGCAGCTGTCATGGCCAGAAAAACTTCTCCCCTTTTTTTTTTTTTTTGCCTATTCAAACCCACAGTTTTCAAAGGTTTTTTGAGAGCCTGGAAAGACCAAGATGGGAGTTACCAAGCAGACTGAGAGATAGCTCCCAAACAAGGTGGTTCTAGAAGCAGATGAGCCATCCTAAAAGGGACATCCTACAAAAATTCCAGAACAAGGACGGGTTGTTGAAGAATACGGACCCTTTCTTCTCAACCAGACAGGGAAAGTGAAATTCTGGCAATGCTGGGGGGAATATTAAAGATCAAATGAAGAAGGAGACAAGCAGAAGAAATATCAAGGAGCCATCTGGTGTAAGAGATTTAAAAAAAAAAAAAAAAAAAAAGGAGGAAAAAAACCACTAGCTGACACTGTGGCTGTGTAATTTCCAGTTGTGTTCATTAAGTTTCAGCTACATCGTATTTCTGAGGTCTTATGCATCTTCTCACACTGTCTAGTAAAATTACTAACTGGAAATGAGCTCTTACCTAATAGCTTATTTGGATTATGCTAATTTTGAAGAATAATTCTGCATACAAAATAAGGATGAAAAGACAGGAAGAAAATCACATTAATGTTTTCTACAGTGATTTTAGCCCACTTTGATGCTAATTATAATGTACTACAACTTATTAGAAAAATTGAGGTTTGAAAACTAATTGCCTTTCACAATTTGGAAGCCTCTGCACAGCTACAGACCACATCAGCTCAATAACTTTTGATCAGAGCTCCTGTCTTTTGTAAATTCTGTTTTCAAGGTAAAGAATTAATAACAAAAAAATCCCAACAAACAAACAAACAAACAAACATAAAAAAGAAACTGCAGTAACAACTTGGATCTGGAAATCCTTTTCATATAATGGCAGATTACAGATTTTCAGCCCCTAAAGTTGAGTTTGACTGAAGAAAATATGTTGCACATGCACTAAGAACACATCCCTTTGCAATGCTTAACAAGAAGACTAAATGACAAATCAAATTTGTATCATAAGCACATGTGAAGAAGTAATTTATCTTATTTATTTGCAGATATTTTGGGTATGGAATTGCTGTGGAACAAAGCAAAGGAATGTTTTATTTTGCCTAAAATATCTTCATTAAAAAATAATACATTATCTAATGTTATATTACTAGAACAGTAAAAAGAAATTTAAAACAAGAAAACTTTTAGACTTTGGCCTACTGAAACACAATATTTTTGTTGACAGATGACATCCCAGTGGGTGCAGTGATTCACCAAACCACCACTTGTATTACATAAAGTAGGATCATTTATAAATCTCCAACCAGCTGATTGCAGAAAGAGTCTTCTAAGTATATAAACTTCATCCTGACAGAGCTGCAGCTCCGAGGCAAAACCCTAAACCCCTGCTGTTTAGAGAAAATGGGCTGGAAATGGTTTGCATTCCCAGGGATGCTCTGGGAAACACGAGTGGATGTGTCACAGGAGTGCTTCAGTATTCTCCTGAAGCTCTCAGAATGCTGGGGCTGGAGCAGGCTGCCAATAAACTGGATACCCTACAAACCCTATGCTTCTCTTCCTGTTATATGGTATCATTATTTTAATGCTCATCTTTTTGTCCTCTTCCACAAAACAAAGCACTCGAGTTGAAGTGTGGGGTCGCTCGTGTTGAGTATTCACCTCAGATAACTCCTGCAGCTCTCTCCAAGGATCAGGCAGCAAACAGCTGCTCCAGTTATCACCAATTCACTTTGACTGCCTGACCTCCACGGGGATGAAATCCTCTTCTGCATCTGTCAATAAACTCTGAAGAGTTGATATTTACTATTTCCTTTAATGCTTGAATTTGTACCAGGCTTAAACCCCTTTTCACAGAAAATCGGAGAGCTACTTAAAGCTATTCTCTGAGGAAGGCTCTTGATATGCTAATTCCATGGAGCAATTTCGGTTGAGATGGATTTTTGCATTAATGTAATTACCTGAAAATGCAGGTGACTTTGTTCAAGTTTACTGTCCTGATTTACATATCAAAGTCTAGATATAAAAGTTATAATGTAACCTTTGAAAACTTACTCATTAAAAAAAACTTGGGTTAAAATTAAGGAATTCTCAAGCTTTTTAAAACTAAATTTCGGTGACAATATTAAAACAACACTATAAAAGCAATTAACCTATTGATCAGCTGCAAATAAGGCAACAATATTTGAATATTAATGAGAATACTGAGGAATACGCTAGGAAAATAACTAAATAGTTAGGCACAATGAGAAGCAAATGTTTCAAAAATATAAATGAGAAGTGTCCAAGATATATTCAAATATAGTCTGTGCATTTTCCACCTTCAGGTTTGTTATAAAGCTTTGTCTGGTTTGGATCAAGCATTGTCACAAGGACCTACCTGCACTGAAGAGACATGGGGTATAAAGAAAAACATCATTTTTTCAATATTTTTGAATTGAAAAGGAAGTGACTAAGAAGTATTCTTGGATAATAGTGAAAAAGGGATATGAAAACCAAAAAGTATTTCGGTACGTTAGGAAAATAGTAATTCTAATTTTCTACCTCTGTTAGTTTAAACAGGCAGACAGTGACAAATCAGCTGGGAAAATTTCAATCCCTGGACTATAAGGATGTCTGAAGGAAGCTTGTGCCCAATTTTATGGACCTCTAAGAAAGCATTAGAGAAGCTGGGGGTCAGCAAACTGCTCTTGCTGCAGAATGCATCTGCAGATTACCCCCCAAAGAAAATAAATAAATACCACCACCACCTTCTCAACACCGACTTCACAAGGCTATACACATTCATTATTTTCCAACGAATAATTCAATACAAAGACCTGTTTATCAAGATTTTTAGACAGAAATATACACCGCATTTAAATGAGAAAAACTCCACAGTAGAATTACTCCACATCTTCAATACAGGTATCCTGCAAAACTCAAATGACAGAGCTGACCTACTAGAGATCCTAGGCATTACTTTGTACTTCAGATCTTTCTCTTAACAGAATATAGACATTTCTGCTGGGCAGGTGGAGGTGTTGGCTTTAAACCACCCTTATAAAATGCCACAACAGACTCAAGGTATCTTCAGGGTCCATTGGTGCCTGCATCCCGAGCCTTTTTTGCCCTGCTGGTGTCAAAGGTCAGGAATGTCACTCATTTGGAGAGGAAATATCCTTGGATGGAATGTACTCAGAAGTGGTTTCAGAAGTGTATGAATTATAGATGAAAGACTGGGCTACTGTTGCTACTCCTGTTTATTCTGCTGGCTATATAGAAGAGGTCATCACTGTTACCTCTCCTAAGTTTAAGGAAACATGAAACAGCCAGACAGGCGTTTTTTCTAACTGGGCAAGAAAAAAAATAAAAACTCTACTCTGCTATCAAATTCCATAAAGACTAAAAACCCCAAAATCTATATTTACAGCATTTTAGAAACACCAATGCAACACATCAGTTCAGCAATATCACTTCTAGAGAATTTTGTAAAAATATTTTAGGCAAAATGAGTAACAACCTGCATTTATTTTATTTTCAAATAAAACCATTTGAAATTACCCAAGCTTATGGAAATCCACGCTTCTGTTGCGAAGTCCAAACTTACATTTATGCTTACTCTAAATAAGATACTATGCAGTTCCACAAAAATGGGAATAAATACTAATTGTTCCAATGTTTAAATATATGTCATAACTTTGCCAATATTATTGTTTATATGATCACTGTAGAAATAAAGCTTGTGTTAAGCCTATCTGCATTTTCTGTCTTCCAGGGATTTGAAATTCATGGCTTTCTTCTTCTATGTATTGTATTCTTCCCTTTTCTCCCTGGAAATAAAAAATCTTGATGGTATACAGACTTCCCCAGCTTCTAATATAGTGATTATTTCTCTGTAAGAAAGTTTCTTAAATCCTACAATTGTATTGTCCCAGAGACTCTACCAAATCTGTCAGAGTCTTGAACAGAAAGGCTTTAGTAGCCATATACATCACTGAAATAAAATAATTCTCTGATAGACAATTTACTAAGTCAGCCCATGCTATTATAGAAGAGTCAGAACAGAAAAATGAATTGAATGAAATTTGTGTGATTTAATCTCTGATTTTGATCACTTACTATGAAGCCACTGTTACTCTGCCTTCTCTCTCTGTCGTGGAGTTTTCTGTAGAAAATCCCTCCTGGATTAAACTGAGTGCTCCAAACAATCATATCCCCTTGAAAATATGCATCCATTCCAGTTATCCTTGAATTGTGTTCAATATGTGATATTTGCTGATGAGCATCACTGTAGTTGAATGGATATGCAAAACCCAGGATGTCAGTGTCATTAGCAACATAGAGAACTTGATCTTCAGAGCCTAGGGATTATTATAATGAAACAAAAATAAGGTAAATGTCAACTAATGCAAAATCAGTGTGTTTAACTCAAGTAGCTTTTTGGTGTTCAGCTGATATCATTTCTGATGTTAAAATTATTTCCTGGTTGTCTGAAGATTGTAGAAACACCTACACTCTGGGCAATAAATGCAACTCTTGATATTCTGATATCAACGTATCAACTTCAGTGCCCTCCAAGCACACCCTGAGACACCCAGGACTATATTTTAAGGAGTATGTAACGTTAAGAATTTGAACATTTTTAAGCAGTATACAAAAATACAGGATATTATGCATTCAGCCCATATGAATCCTGTCTTTAGAGGGTCCTAAATGTATATATTAAAGAACACCAAGCTGTCAATGAACATGTTTTTAAATTGCTCAGTTGGAAATGATTTTATCTTTAGTGAAGGCAGTGAAGTTTTGAAATTGACTGCAATAGAACCTGTGTCTTACATCTCCTCATTTCAGATAGCCAGATACCATCTTGATCCAGATGTTGCAAAGTATATTATTCATAAGAAAATGGTCCCTAGTATCAATTCATTGAGTTTTGAGAAAGTTTAAAATATGCTTGATAATTTAGAATGCATTTGGATTATTTTTATTTCCCCATTCATGTCACATTTATCCAGAGAATCAATTTAAAATATCTGTCCAACACACTTCCTCCTTTTGAGTATGAAATGTCAAACAACATTTTTTTTCCCCTTCCTCCTGATAAATGCAAGAAGAAAAAGGAGTTTTTTTTAAAGCAAAAATCAGAGAGGGAAAGAAGGAAGCATGGACTGTATTACAATGGCAAGGAAGCTTGTGGACAATTCAGATTTAGGATAATGATTCCCAGATTTTTAAATTATAAGCCCTCAGAATTATATCTGTGTTCCTATAATAACAAACCATTATCTTCAATTAGTAACCCTGTTTGTTCCCATGTCATAATCTCTTTAGTAACAGGCAATGATGCCAAACCCTGAGAGAGTCCACGTTAGATGTGAAATACTAATGACTCATTAATATGATCTTCCCATGGCAAATTTGCTTCAGAAAACATGGATAATCCATATAAGAAATGACTGCACTGTCTATTTTTATTTTTACAGCCTTACCTTTTGCTATGCAACTGTTATTCCTCTCCTTATAATTTTTCTCACATGCACATCTGTAAGAGCCCTTTAAATTATAGCAGTGCTGGGAGCAGGCACCAAATACCATGCACTCATTGATATCTGTGAAGGAAAAATTGGAATTTATATACCTGTAGTCTAATACACCACTGTTTAACATGTTCATACAATCATGGAACAAAGCAGATGAACAAAGGGAACTTATAAACATTTTCCTGCTGACCGGTATGGCATCATACATTTTAAGACTACATTTTCTAAGGAATTTCACCTTCTATCTGTTCATATTGATTTCAGTTTTGTATTATGCATCTTCATTATTTTAAATGTCTCAAAATATTCTCATATGGCAACCTCAACACCAGTGTTAAATAATCTACTAGACCTTGAAAAAAAAAAATCCATTTATTCCTTAAATTATTTAATAGCCTGACTTGAACCTTTTGACATTCACAACTAATGTTAAATCTCTCATAACCTCCCCAGATAAAATGTATGAATCTACATTTTGTAAATGCTTTAGGTTTCTTTTTTTATTATTATTTCTTATTCCCATACCTATCAAACAGCTTTTATTCTGGGAAAAAAAAACAAAAACCAACCAACCAAACAAACAAACAAAAAAAACCACAACAAATATGTACCTCCTTCTCCAGCACAGAAAATTGACTACAGAATTGACTTTTAATACTTTACAACAAGGGAAGATGAAAAATATCTGTACCTTCACATTGTCTATTCCTCCTGTTTCTCTGAAATCCAGGTTTACACTGACACAAAAGGGATGCTTTTGTTTGATTACAGAATGCATCATCTCCACAAGGATTCACATTATCTTCACATGTATATTCAGCGACACCTAAACATAAACAAAATGTCAAAAAAAATCCCTGATAGATCTGTTTCAAGTGTTAAAAATGAGACCTAAAGTAACAACAACAAATAACAAATTCATTTTTCTGTTTAAAGAGCATCAGGTAAGTTTTTAACAAGTGACATTACAGTGTTTATCTACATCTGCATAATTTAATGTATTATATTTTATGTAATGATAGTATTTAACTGAGATGTATTTCCCATCAAGAATACTAAAATTTTTCTTGTTGCAAATTTGAAACAAAACACAATCAGCTTGTACTTAAATTTCATAAAGAACTCGTAACTACAGCAAAAAATCTCTACACCTTGAATTGCTATAAAATTTGCCTTGCTCTTGGGGTACAGAATTCCATCCATTTTTAACTAAAAGAAGGAACCATGTTAAACTGAGTTCTATATTGTTCAACAAGCCTTGCACAGATGAATGTCTCAGTTAATTCTTTTCTGCTACAATCAAGAAAAGAGATCTTGCCAGCCCAACTCACTTATTTTGCAGTCTTGCTCATCTGAGCCATCTCCACAGTCATCAAACCAATCACACTGCAGCTCCATGGGAATGCATTTCTTGTCATTGCAAGCAAACTCATCTTTTTTACACGGCCTGGGCTTGTACGTGATTTTATCTACATAATTACAGATTAATAAGAGAAAAATGAATCAGTGTTTAAGATTCTTGGATTATTTTAGACACATACAAATGGGAATGACCGCGAAGCATTAAGAAATTGGAAACTATTTCAAGCTTCATTTCTTTCAGTTTCAAATTCTGATCTGCTAAGCTCACTCCAGTTAAGCTTTACTGAAGGACTGTGTAGCAAGGTTTGCCTTCAAGGTGCTTTCTCTGATCTGAATGCCTTGAAAGGTAATTTCACCTACCACAGTGATCTTCATCCGAGTTATCCCCGCAGTCATCGACCTCATTGCAAATCTGCTCAGGCCGCAGACAAACCCTGTTGTTTCTGCATCTGTATGGCCTCGTTGGAGGGCAGGGAAACTTTACTGCACAGCAAGGAAAAGAATCAGCTGTTACCCAGCTATTAATCCTTTTTTAATGACACATCAAAGCCAGACACGTGCTGGCACTGTAAGTTCTTCATTTAGAGATTTTGTGTGATAACGGTGATTTACATGGGTTTTTTTGAGAACCAGTAAATATGGCAGAAAAAAAAGCAAAATAAGTAGGAAGTGTCATGATGCTCAATATTACATCATACAAGTAACTTTTTCCTCCCTTTGTAGGTTTCCTACAGAAAAGTTTAATTTCTCAAAAATAGTAAATATCAAATACCTGAAATTACATGAAAAGCAATAACAATAAGAACCTACATCCCATATTTCAAGCTTATCTTCTAAAAGCAAAACAAAATTTAAGACACACGTGCCTTTATGTATTTGTGTGTCTTAAATGTGATTCTTGGTTTATTATACAAAAAAACTCTGAAAAATATAATGCCATACCACACATTTCAGCAACTTCATCAGAGTTATCTCCACAGTCATCCTCACCATCACAAACCCAAAAATGTAGTTTGCAGAGGGAATTGTTGCACAGAAATTCATCAGCTCTACATATATTTCCCCCTGGTAAGATGAAAAGGCGACAGAAAAAAAAAAAAAAGGCAGGAAAACAAAAAGACGAAAGAATGTCAGTTTTTGATAAACCACTACAATCACGTTATCACATACTATTTGCAGAGAGTAACACAGGTAGCATAACTAAATTTAGAGATCCCAAAGGAACAGGTTGGAGAGGCAAAAGAATACTCATTCAAAAACCCCTCCTTGACCAAACACTTCCTGCTCCTGACTGCTAGCTGGGAATTCCCAAAGGAGTGAGCAGCTGGGCACGTTCCATCTGCACTTAGCCAGGAGATGTTTAAACTCCCTGTCTGCAGCTCTCTTTGGTGATGCAGGCTCTCAGGAAAGGCCTGGCTGGTACAGCAGTGATTTGGGCCATCAGAGAATGATACAAACAGAAAGAGGGCAAATATGTGAAAAGCCACTTCAGTCCAGGTTCATTTCACTGAATATCTGATCCTCTGCTCATTCCTACTCCACTCCCTGAGTCACAGTCAGAGACAAAGTGATTGCAGCCCATCAGCCATGAGGCAGCACCTTTTTGCTCTGCTGAGGAGCAACAGGCTTGGCCAGGTTTGGAAAATCCCCAGAACCTCTAAATGCTGTATCTAGGAAAGGTCCAGCCATGTGGGCACAGAACAGATAAAATTAAGTGACCTCTGACAGTATCTTCCTTTCTGTAACTTCTGAAATGCCTCATCAGCATAGTTATTGAACACAGAAAGCAGCAAGGATAAAATCTTTCACGTGCTCTGAATCATCTAACAAAAGGGAACACAGGGTGAGGGAAAATGTTTTAGGGCAAAGTGCTCTCAGGCTTTAAAAATTATTTCAAGATGGATTTAGTTTTAATGTGTGTCATGGTAAGAAGGAATTTGTTTCCCAATTATGATTAAACTTTACCACTACCAATCAACAAAGTTATGGAAAGTTCTTGCAATTAATTTCCTATAAAACACATTTTTATGGTAACTGGATTTTCAGTTTCCTGAGAGAAGTGGAGCATAAAAGAAATAAAGCTGTGTACCTGCAGAGGAGGAAACAATGAAATTTTATATAATAATGCCAAAACTCTCACTGTGGCTTACCTCAATGCATTACACCCACTCCAAGAGCTAGATCAGGCTTCAGTGGCTTTTTACTCGTTCATTCAGTGCCTTGTTCACATCTCATTAAAATCAACAGAAGGCTTTCTTTTGCCTATAAAGGTTCAGAATGTCTGAACTTTCTTCCTCCACAAAACTAATTTCCATTAAATGCCCGATGCATAAAAGGATGTTCGAACTCTCACACTATGCTACCAGGTATAATTCACTCCCATGGCAAATATAACTTATGAACATTAACAGAAATATCCTGTATAATTATCCAAGGAAAATATATAAAATTCAAGTACTCTTCATGATGAAAGGCATGAATCCAAATAATAGTGTGTGCAATCACAATATACCCATCATTCTAGTTGTTTAATAAGATTGAAGAGAGTTATTTTTGCAAACATGCACAGTGGGCCACAGATAAATATTATGGATATTATTTTAGAATGCTGTAGAATATAACTCCATTTGTGTTTGCTGTATTTCAAAAGATGAAAAAAATTAGTTATCAGTGAGATAAACTGGCATTTGTTTCATGTGATTGCTCTGCCTGTCATAATCCCTTTATAAAATAGATTTCTGCAACAGAATCATAATTGTGACATAAATACAAAGTATGATAGCAATAACCAACTAGGAATAGGCATCTTATTGCATTATAAGCAATTTGCAGTTCACAGAAGCTCCATTATGCTACCCAAAGAATAATGTGGGCATCAGATAAAATAAGTGCGTTACTATTTACTTACACTTCACTGGGTTTTAAGGAGATACAGTGCAGGTATTTTAAAAGTAGTTTTAAAATGGAATAGATGGGTGTTTTGTTTTGTTTTGTATTATTATTATTTCATTTTTTTTTAACTTTGTTATCTGTCTTCTTGTACCTAAACATCTTTGGAATATTTTTCACGTTCTCTGAATTTTCTGGTCTCTCTTTCAAACTTAATTATCTCCACATGACGTCTTCTCTTTTTCTTTTTAGTCTTAAGTATTGTGTAATAGACTTAAAACAAGGAAAGGATATTTTATTATGTTTGCTTCATATCTGACCATTATCACATATAACTGTACTTCATTATGCTTTGCATTTATGCACAGAACATGTGACTGTAGATGGCTAACACACAGAACCACCCACTTTAAAGAACAAGAAAGAAGAAAAATCCAGGAAAAAAAACCCAAGAAGATGACAAAATACCAACTAAAATTATGCCTTAGAAAGAAACTTCTTTAATTTGACTTAGAGAAGGGTCTGGTGAGGAATGTGAAGGTCAAGGGTAGCTGCAGTGATGATGGAGTGGGGGAGTTCAAGACCCTTAGGGCTGCAAGGAGGGTGCAGAGCAAGTTCCCTGCACTGGGCTCCAGGAGAGCACACTTTGGCTTCTCCAGGAACTGCTTGGGAAAGCCCTGCAGAGAAGAGGGGCCCAGGAGAGCCTGGTTGGTGTCCAAGCATCACCTCATCCAACCCTAGAAGTGAGGTATCCCAACAAAGAGGAAGTCAAAATGTGCCAGGAGGACTCTGTGGATGAACAAGCTGCTCCTGGACAAACACAAAAAAGAAGCTGAGGTCCTGGCACAGGTGGACCAGAGAAGCTCTGGATGCCCATCCCTGGAAGTGTCCAAGGCCAGGTTGGATTGGGCTTGGAGCAACCTGGGATAGTGGAAGATGTCCCTGCTCATGGCAGAGGGTTGGAACTGCATGAATTTTAAGGTCTCTTCCAATCCAAAGTGTTCAAAGATTGTCTGAAATAAACAAACCCAGGCTCTTATTTAGCAAATGTTCATTATATTGCACAGCTGTGTAATTTATTGTGCATGGCTTTGTAATTTATTGTGGCCTATAAAAGTTTAAATTAACCAGATTTACTGCTGATTTCCTTGATGAAAAAGAATATGCTTCCAGTAACAACGTGACCTTTTCATCATTGGGGAGGGAAACAGAAAGGAGGAACAAGTCATAAACAACCCAAGTTTTGCCTGTTCCTGCAGATCACTTGTTAAGCTGCTGTACTGTCTTTGTCAGAAGAGGTCACAGAACTTTCCACTCATAATGGCCAGGATACCACTAACTTTCTATGTGTGTGTTCATAAAAAGTCCAATGAAACTTTTTTAGAGAAGTGTCTCTTGCCTTGGTCACAGTTTTCTTCGTCACTGCCATCCACACAGTCATGGATCCCATCACAAAGCCATCGCACAGGGATACAGTAGGCCTTATTTTTGCACCGAAACTGATCTTCTTTACATTCTGTTACACAATCCATCTGTGTGAACACAGACATGAGCTATGGATTAGTGAATGAGAGCAACAACAACTTGTCTACGCTGCCAGGAGGGAGCAGACCCTGATGGAAACCGCCTCAGCACCAAGCTTGGGGTTTGACTTCCAGAAAACAAATTTCTGCACTCTAAAACCTGCCCACAGAGAACATACAGCCGTGGGGCTAAGTTACCTGACAGTGCTCAAAGGATGAAAGAAAACCCTATTTACCCTTTCAACTATTTCGAGACCTAAAAAATTTACCAAAAAAATCATATCAGGGTAAAAAAAAAAAAAATCACCAGCAAAGTGTCAGGTACCTCATCAGATCCATCAGCACAGTCCAACTCCCCGTTGCATTTCAGAGATGCCGAAATGCAGCCTCCACTTGCACACACGTACTCACTTGCAGAGCAGGTTGGAGATGCTGGTTACAAACACACATTTTAGCATTAAGAAAAAGACAATTTATGAATAGTTGGATTTTCAATTTAAGGTTTTCTTCTGGTTAATATAGCGAGCAAATTCATGTCTAAGCACTTTCGTAAATGACAATAAAAAATTTCGCAAATCTGAATTGTGGCATCCTGAATAAATCATATAATGATAATGAGAAGGTATTTGTGTTTTTCTACTTAGAAATTTTATTTTGTTTTCTCCTTATGCTTGGTAACACAAGCAACTACATATATGCATATATTCATAAAATGAATATATTTTAAAAATTGCATTCCTTAAAATGGACTTAGAGTTTAGCTAAATGTAGCTAATTTATAATTGAATGAGAAATTTTTAGGAAACTATCTTTTTTGAAAGTATACATTGTTATAATTAAAATATATAAATATTAAGAAGGATATTTTAATATAAGGGTGGATATTTTTGGTTGCACTGTAGATCAGGAGAGTTTTGTCATAGGCTTTTATCATTATTGCAAAAAAATTTAGGAAAATTCCTAAAAAAATAGACAACTGTATTTTCCAAGAAGGCAAAAATAAAATAAAGTAACAATAATTTAATAGACAAAGTTTTTGCAAAAGGACTATTAAACTTCGAATGAAGACCACAAAGCAAAACATTTCAGGTCACACCAAGATTTACTGACATTTTCAAAAGAGAATTTTATATGTTGAGTATTTTTTATCAAATTACAATTCAAAATAATTAAATTGAATACCTTGCCTCAACAAGCTTCACATTACAGAGTTGTACATAAGTAAGGTTTTCAAAAAAACAGTAGGAAGATACAATGATTCAGACTCAAAAGGTTAAGTATTTCTGAATTTTTTTGCACTTTCTCGCTGCTACTATTGCCCAAGAAATCTTGATTTGATGATTTATATTCTTCCTTCACTCTGATTTATTCCTGGCTTCATTTTATATTTCAGCATTATTACAATACCTGGTTCACAATCTTTCTCATCATCCCCAAGTTTGCAGTCCTCGTGACCATCACATTTCCATTTTGCTGAGATGCACTGGCCATTGGAGCACTGGAACTGATCCCTAGAACAGCCTGTTTCACAATACCTCTGGTACAAAACAAACAACCAATAAACAGGATCAAGAGTTAAATATAAATGTTGGTAAACATGCAGCTGGTGGCAGAAGTTACAGCCCTTAATCCTACATGTCATGAAATATGTAGTAATTAAAGTCTTGTGAAGTGAAATATATTTGTGGATATGATTCAAAATGGTGGCTCAAACCCTCGAAATAGCTCGGAAACATCAGAGGTCTAGTATTGACAGGAAAGGAGAAAAAAAAAAAAAAAGAACAGAAAACCAGCAAAGAATTATCCAGTGAGCTTCTGATACACAACAGCCTTCACTGTTCTCTCCAAAAAATCCCTCAAACCAAACCAGTGCTGTGTGTAAAAAGAATGGTTTCCCAATCAGGACACAAAGTATTTATAGGATGGGAAGAGGTTCAGATCATTGCTGGGACAAGAGGATGTAGAATACTCCTAAAATTTACTTGATTTATTTGCATCTTCTCTTTTTAGAATAATTACATCAAGAGGTTTGGTTTTAATTTAGTAATGATATTTGCATACATGGATTCATGTGTCAAGTTCCCACTGCTGCCTTTTAGAAAACTTCAATGCAGGAATCCATTCTCCAACAATATAAAACTACTAATTCTCTAAAGAAAAACTTTTCCTGGAAGATGCCTACCTCGTCTGAGCCATCTGCACAGTCATAGTCTCCATCACACCAGAATCTTGCAGAAACACAGTCTCCATTTGCACAAGGAAAGTCTTTCAAAGTGCACGTTTGAGGCTCTAAAGAAAGAAAAGAAACAACCCTAGGTTTATTAGCATTTCCTTTAAGTATTTTACACACAAACCTGCCCTCCCCCAATCAATCAATGAATAAATATGAAAAACTCCAAACAATTAGCTTGCAAATAATAAGGAGCAGTTTTCTGTGGGATTTTATTCCACATCTTCTAACTAAATTTCATTTACATTTGGTAAGATAGTAATGAAAATACTTTCATTTCTCTAATATGTTTCAGTTCTATCAAATTTCTTTGCAAAATAACATGATATTGAGTTTATATGTTTTATGAATTTCAACACAGGTATGTCATTACGGGGTTTGTGAGATATGTACCAGAGAGCAGAAATACATTTTGCATGTCAATAACTAAAGTAATTAGAACTAAGCAGATTTCTGACTTTCCATCACACAGTAGCACATCATTTATCACATTCCTCTGAGGGTGTGTGTGTCAAGAGTCAGCTTCCCCTGTGCTCAGCATTCAGGGGAATGGCAAATGGAACACAAAATTTTGGTGTTTCAAAAGTTATCACTACTGCTGACACAGAAACACTGGCAGGGGGACCTCTGTGGAAGATTCCCAGAGGAGAACATCGTGTTCTCTCCTCCTGAAAATGAGGACCACTACAAAAGACATTTTCTGGATGCTGGAGCATTAGACTAAACAGAGGTTGAGAGGTATTGGGGATTTAGGAGAAGTTAAGCAAGTCTCTATATGCAATTTAGATCTGCCAGTCACAGGGCTTGGGGAAAAAAAAAGGACTTAAAAAGCAAACAAGGATTATTTGTGGGATTATTTGCACCACAGTAAACAATGCATTATGTAAATGATGTAAAATCAAGAATAAGGATTAATTAGTAAAACCTTTTCAGCAGAGAGATGGGAAACAGCAAATGACAGTGACTGAACCAAAGGAAGAAGGGTAAAAAAAAAAAAAAAAAGGAGACAGATCAGACAGCAACAAAGGACTGTAGGAATGGACAGCAATAAATTGAGTAATGCTGAAGGGTCCTTCAGTGAGATATGGAAGGTGCAAACACAAATGCTTTTGTAAAATGTACCACAGTGATAAAGAAAAGCAAAATTAAAACACAAAATTAGAGGCCTCAAACAGAAAAATGTGGTAAATACCAGCATGAGAATACACCAGATGTAAGTTACACAGATCTGACACAAACTCGACTTATTGTATTTTTTTTTTTCTCCCCAAGATTTATAAAAATCAAAAACTGTTTCAGAAAGGAATAGTTTTTATCAACTTCTCCACTGCCCTTTTCCACTCTTTACTTCATAAAAACGTCTCAAAATGACTCTGTTTGAATTTTTTAAGAGAAATTTAATTTTTCAGGTAGGCATAAGTTTTAATTTTGAATCTGTAGGAAAGTAATTTTAAAAGCACATCTACATCAGTTCTCCAGAAATGTTATATTTTGGCAAATCAAAAGTTGGCATTTATGTGGATTCAGATTATATGCACACGATCTCAATTTTTTTTCAAAGTATAAGCTTTAGCAAATTCCTGACGTTTGATTTTTTTTTTGTTTTCAACAGGCCAAGAAGGAGAATTTTGTGATATGATAAAATATATACAGGGAATAATTTGTGGGAAAAGTAACTGACAAGCAAAAATACCAATTGTCATGTTTCTATATTGATTGGAAAAATACAAGCAAATACTTATGCTATACTGCTAATAAATTATTTATAAGCAGAGATGTGATACTGGAAAAAATGTACACGAAGAGCTAAGTACTCAATTCTCTGTTGGCAAGAAATATTTCTTCTCCTGCTGGGATCCAGCTCTGTGATTTACATATGAACACAGAAAAGTACTTTTCCATCAGAGCTCAGATTGTTAGAAAAGAATAAGTATTAATACAAAACAGTATTAAAGGAATAAGCATTAATAAACTTCTGTGTAACCCATGAAGGACAGAATTCTTCAGCTTCTGCTTCACCAAAACACTGAAACTCCTTCCCAAGGAAAGCATTTGGGATACAAACTTCTCCCAGGACAAAATTAACTAATTTGTTTTCTTGGCAGCTTGTAGAAGCAACAAAAGAGCATGAGGAAAAAACTTGTAGCAACACGAATAATTCTACACTGATTGAATTCATGTCTTGCTACAACATTATTATGTTTGCTTTGCTTCAATGTTTACAATACCTTACATTTTCTTTATCATATTAAATTAAAATAAAATACGGATGCCTTCTTTTTAGCAGGCATAAGAAAGGTTAGATAGATAAAGATTCATTCCTATGGAATTTCCCTTTTCTGGAGTTTTCTGAAAGGGGAAACACTATTTTTGCAGTAATTTGTTTTTAAAAATTGAAATAAACTCTGAAAGCAAGTTCTCCCTCCAGACAGATATTACCTCAGAAGAGTTAACAATATATCCTACATTTCTTATTGCAGACTCATTATGTGCCAATATTCATGCTAATAACTCTTATTTCACAAATATAGGTAAAAAACAATAAACTGTAAGACAAATACAGCTAAATAACAAAGTCTTAATGAGCACAATGATTTGCATGACAGTATTAATAATTTTTCACACCCATACAGGGGTTTTTTTTTTTAACATGTATTGCTCCATTTCTGATATGACCAGAAGCATGAGAAGAAATTATACAGAAAAGTGTAAATGCTTGAGCTGAATTTCTATAATTGAGTGAATTCATTCTGCATTCTTGAGAAACAACTCATTTTCTGATATAGTTCCCTGACAGCCCTTTGTATATTATATTCACAGATGCCATGAACAATTTATCTCACTATGCAATGTAACATACTTTGTCAAATGCTTTTGAAGTTCTAATTTCATATATATTTGTTTCATTACACTTTATTCTGTAAGTGGCTTGATGGTCTATAAAAATTTTATACAACTATTTCAAACAGCTGAACAGTATTAGGTAGAGTCCCAGTGTTTCCAAGAGTTTGGATTTTAAAACTGTGCCAGCCTATTGTGTTTAATTTAAACAGTAGAATCTATAGCTAGAATTTAAGTATGTATTTGACAAGCAAAAGTAAATTTAAAAAAAACCAAAAAACCTAACACCCTTAAGTTGAATTCACCTTCCATATTTGGGTACTCTCAACTCATTAATTCCATCCATTACAATTAATTACAAATGTCTTTAGCTTGAAGTCTAGAGAAAAACCAAGAACTGAATGTATAACTTAGCTATTAATATGGACACAAAGTTGGCTAATTTCATTTTTTTTTAACTTCAGATTATTTCTTTCTCATTATTTGAACTTTTTTAATATCACTTTGTAGTGTGATCTGAACTTTAGGGAAGAGAATTATTACTGCTGGATCACACACAAAGCTAATTCCAAATATGATGCTCAACAATTATATTGCAAACAGCAATAACATTTTGTGGAAGTTTTTGTTTTGTTTTTCAAATTTTCAACAGACTGCTCAGTCCTGTAGGTTAGCATCACCACAGCAAAACTATGACTCTCTGATTGATTTCTACATGAGAATAAAAGAACAGAAAATAATTTATTGCTACTTGTAATAGAGAAAACTGACACTAATAATCAGTTCCTAAGTAAAATCTCCCCCAAAGCTAAGAAAGTTTTTGTGTGCCAACCCCCCTGGGGTATGACACCAAAAGGCTCTGAGCCATTACTGAGCCAGCCACAGGACATTTTCCTTTTTGTATGCAACACTTGCATATGAAACCCACAGCCTTGCTGCTTGCAGTAATAAAACTCACAAAATTTTCAAATGCAGGTAGCAATCACCAGGCAGACAAATCCACTTTAACTCCCAAGCTGAATGAGACCCTCTGGACCTATGGACTCCACCTCCTGGACTAGAGAAAGGGGCAGCAGCGTTCACTCAGCATTAGAATGACAAATTTATTAAGTTTTCTAGATCATCACCTTGAAGATACTAAAGATACACTCATGATATACAATCAGGAATGTGTATTCAAGATTATGTGCAAGAAAAAAATATTAACTTCGTGCATTTCTGAGTAAAGAAGGAAAAAAAAACCACAGCAATCGTCAAGAGAAGGCACTTCAGAGCTATTTTGGGAATGTCCCTCTTGAAATATTTCTTAAAGACAATAATTATTAGATAAAAATATTTAAAAATTTTCATTTCCTTTTGAGAACCAGATGGAAATTAACTCCCTGAAAGAGGTATTACAGGGATTTATTAGGCCGTCAGGTTCCTCATGGATAGGAGAGAACTGGATAAGTGAATTACTTTGAATAACCACATCTACTTCTCAATGCAATTAAATACTATAGAAATTGACTTCTCAATATGAAACAAGACCAATCATCTCAAGAATACAATGAATATAATGAGCAGGGAGTGTTTGATCAAAATTCCTTGTTAAGAAATGGTTATCATTTTACCTCTGAACAGTGTTTCTGATTCATTTTCAGAGATAAGAAATCTGGTATGTAACTAACTGATAAAGGTAAACTAATTATAATATTTATTTTTAATTCACCAGATTATTGAGCAGTTAGAGGTCAGATGTTTTTTCACAGCTGATACAGCTCTTTGTAAGAATGAACCGAATTGGAGAATTACAGCAAGAGACATTTTCAATTGTGGTCAGCTGATTTTCAGCAGATCAGAGAATGTTGAATGAAAATATACGTGTGTTTCATCAAAATTCAAAAGTTTTCTCTTGCATGTTGCTAACCTAACTCCGTTCTGGACTGAGGTAAAAGTTACTTACTACAGTTTTCTTCATCAGAATTATCTCCACAATCATTCTGGCTGTCACACCTCCAGTGATCTGGAATGCAGTTGTTGTTTTTGCACTGGAACTCGTGAGGCCCACAAGTTTTTTTATCTGTAATTAAGGTGAATAATATTTACAGCATTGCAAACAAAGAGTCAAAATGAGACAGACTCCCACTAAATACATGATAACATTACTGGATACATTTAAGGACAGGAACCATAATATTTGAAGTGTTACTTTCAGGAATATTTTATTTCTCATAACATCCTTTAAGCTTCTATTTATACATGCACACCTTAATCTTAAATTGGATGAAATTAAAATAAGCAGTGTACAAGCTGTCATATACAGTTAAAAAAATATAAAATTCGGAAGGGGTCACAAGAGAGGATATTAGTGCACTGAATCTCAATGACTGAATTAACTTTTCCTTGAATTTATCTGTAAGATTGCTCTAAAAATGATCAGATCACAGTAAATCTCTAGAATATTGATTTGAAAAATGAGAAAAATATCTATTTCTCAAAACTTATTTTTGCATATAATAATTTAGGACAGAAAATTTTGCACTTTGATTTAATTTTTTACCTACTGATAGATTGGATTGAATGATACTCATACAAGGTTAAACATTACAAAACATATAGTGCTAAACTGAGGGAAATTTCCTTCATGTTGTATATTTTCAGTGAGCTTTTCTATTCACAGAAGAGCATTGGAAGCAAAGCCTCTTAGAGATGTACGAACACCCTGAACTCCTCCAGCAGGAAGGAGCTGCCTCTATGTTTTCTGTGAGCAATTTCTGAATAATTCGTTCAGCTTCTAAGGACTGAGATGAAACGAAGTAAATTAAAAAGTTATCAGTGACATTTTCGTTGGGTGGGGGGAAAAAGAAAAAAGTCTGCTTTGTAAAAGCCTCAGTGACATATTTAAAATTACATGTCACTGTGATATTGCACTTGAAAATTTTTAGATTTCTGTTAGGCAAAGTCATAACACGTCAGAGCAGCTTCACTCTGCTCTCATGGCAACCCGAGGCTGCCAATGACTGACAGAAACAGCAGCTTCAGTCAGCCCCACTCTGCTGCTGAACCACACACTGGAGGTGTTAATTTGATGCTATGGCCCAAACTGCTGCATTTTCTCTGTTGTTTTAGGTGCTCTCTGGAACTAGATTGACAAAACTATGTTTGAGTATCAAGATTGGTGTTGCAGCTCAGTTGTGTGCACTCAAAAATCTGGTCACTGCAATTCTGCCTTTCGTGTTCGTTCCTTGTTCTCGGCCAATGTCACAATTGCAAGAAGTTTTCTCCCAAAGTTTTTTCCATGATATTTTTCAATATTACAGTCTCTGATACTTTGATCATGATATTTCAAATACATCCACTGGCAAACTATTAAAAATATTCAATATTACAAAACATAAAAATATTCCTCCCAAACTTATGACACTTGTATTTTCATTCTGTAGTTCTGCAAAGGATAAAGTTTCAAACCTGAAATCCATCCTACATTTATTAAAATACTTCCAGTCAAGTCTGCAATCTCCCACTAGAGTATTTGCCCACAAAATGACTAATGACAAGTAACATCACAGCAACATATAAATATTCTATTTATCCTTCTACATTCAGTAGAAATACCAAGTTCTAATCAGTAATACACAGAAGCCAGAGATGACACCCATTCATTTTAGTTATGTGAACATGCAATATATCTTTTCTTAATCTCCATAAAGAATTATTTAGTTCTCAAGCATGCTAAATCCATTTTGTATCACTTCCTTTTCTATATGTGTGAAGAAAATCTGGAATTTTTTAAAAATTTATCCAACCTTAACCTCTGATTGCTACTTGAATGTTAATCTTTCTCTTCTTACTCTATTCCTACCACACATAAAGGAATATATATATATTTTTTAATTAAAAAAATATTTTGCACGTTTGTAAGAGTCTCCCTCTTCACAAATCTGAAAAGTTTATTTTTCCTCTGGGTTGAATGATCTCACGTAGCAGTTTACAGCTGACAATGTCTTACAAATCAGATTTGCTTCTCTTGTATTTCTTTCTTCACATTAATGAGAACTGAGGAAAACTGGGATACCAGAGACAGGATATAACAAAGAGGAAAATTTGGGAAAGTTGTGTAACAACTATCTGATCTTGGAGAACGATGGATTCTTTTGCCTCAAAGGAAACAGTGCAAGACCTTATTTACTGGGAATTGTGGAAGCATGAAAAGCACACAGGGGCCCACACACATTTTGTCATCTCTGCCTTCAACACTAAATTGCTTTCTCATTTTTTTTTAAATGAGACCACCTTGAAGGGGGAAGGTTCAGCTAGAAATGGTGCAGAGGCAAAGGAGCAAGCACTGATAACTCCATTTTCATACTGTTCTCTTCAAATTGGTATTGAGAGGTTCACTGATGTACTGTAACAGGCACAGCCCTTCCTTAGAAATTTGTGTGATCTGAGGGAGCTGCTGATGCATAGGGTTCACTTTTTTGTGCATACTGAACTAGGATTTTATTTTAGAAATACCTCTAAATGAGGATGAGGAAAACAGGATGAAGGCTTAAATGGGGAAACCAAAACAAGGCAAAAGGGGTCATATGCACCCTAAAAGCATTTTGATTCAAATATCAATCCCTGTGAGTGAAACCACTAATTGTATGCATTGCTCTTCTTTGGGGATTTTAAATCCATAGATTTTCCTGTGTGTGCATTTGTGTGTATGTATGCCTGAGTGGGATAAAATCCAAAACTAAAAGGAGTTTGCTTTTGATCCAGGATCAGTTGGCTGTCCTAGAGCTTGGCAGGCTGTCATCCATGCTGGATACAGGAAATTATAAGCCTGCTGAAGGAAGTTTAAGTTTATATAATGCATCCTTCCAGTGCCTCAAAGAAAATATTCTCTATCATCAGGAAAAAAGCCTACCTTATTACTCTCACAGCTAAAAATAAAATTAATACTAAAAAAGCGAGAAGGCAGAAAGCAGTCATGCCAATGTTGACACATCAGGAAAATACAGACCTGAAACACACATAACCTTTAAAGAATATTATAGAATAATTTTCCAAGACCACACACAGCTTTCTTCAGCTTTTAACTCAAACTGGTGCATTTTGATGTAAAGCATCAAAGTTGTGAGCAAGGATTAGCATAATCTAAGGGCTTTCTTTAATTGCCTGGCCAGTTAGCACCAATTAACTCAACCTGTTTCTCTGTTCTGAGAAACACCAGCTACTCCTAAAGAAACACACATTTCCTGATTCTACCTCAACTGTCTGAGTTGGAAAGCAACCACAGAAGACTAAACACATCTACACTACTTCTAGCAAATGTACTCAGTGTAATGTCTCCAGTAACTCACAGCAGCAGAAGTTGACTAAGCAAAATACATATGGCCATGCAGCACTCAAGCAAAAAGAGATTATTTTATACAAGTTTTGCATTGCAAGCATTTTGGAAATGAACTCCAAACAATAGCAAATTAGTGTTACATCAACATATGTAGATCCTTTTTATACACAGCCTCCAGCTTTAGAATTTAATTCTATCAAACTTGGTCCATAAAAATAGCAATTTTTAACTTGAAAAAAAAATGCAGAAGCCCAAAATGTGTTGAAACTATTGCCATTGTAAGGTTATTTAACCATATTTCAAATACTAAAAATATGGAAAACTTCAAAATGTGATTAAACACACCCTGTTCTTGTCAAAGCTTAACTGCTCCATGTGTACTCAACCGTGTTTGGCACAGAAATTGTGACTATGGATAAATTATTCTGTCTCCTCCAACAGAAAAACCAAGAGCAGTGTATGCAGCTAGGAGATTAAAAATAAAGATGTGGGTGTTTTTTCAGGGAAGTGTGTGGTTAAGCTGTGGAACACCTCGCTGCAGCATGTTGTGAAAACTTTACAAAGGCAAAAAGAGACTGAAATCTATGATGGATTATTGTATACAGAGCCATATTTGACTGACAATATCTCTGATTTTCAAGTTGTTAGAGGATAGAAGGGTGTCCCAGGGAAGTTTCATATGGGCTGCTTTGCTCACATATTCCTCCCTGGACACTCGCTGCCAGAGACAAGACAAAAGTCAAGATGAGTCTCAGATATGAACCAACACCTCCAGCTGGAAATGTTGTGATTTAAAAACCTGTTGAGCTTGGGATTGCACACATTGCTTCTCTATACTTTTTAGTCACTCGAGTAATTTTTATTCCTTCTATTGTAAAATGATGGCTCAGAGTGAAGTACTTATTTTAAACACAATTTTTCCTATTTACTATTAGTTTTATTTCTTTTTCTCTTTCTTAAAAATAATAAACTGTGACTTGAGGATATTACTAGATGAATCATTTTATGACCCTTTGTGCCACATCAGTTGGGTGTGCACAGGTTGGCCAAAACGTGAATCCACAGTTTGGAAGCTGGGAATGCTGTCCCAATTGGAAAGCCACAGCATGTTGGACATCCAGGGGATGTGGAATGGTGAAAGAAAAAGTTGCTGTGATGTAGATCAGAAAGTGAGCAGTGCAGGGCTGCTTCCATAACAGCCCAGACGTGGGTATGAAGCTTCATCTCCTTTGCATTCACTGTTTCTTCAAGACAAATGAATCCTTGGACTGTAAACTTCTCACAGTTGACAAGAGTAATTATTTTCCCCATCCTGGCAATCAAACAGTGGTCTTGGATTTTCAGTGTTGAGAAAGTTCATTTCCTTGGGCACATTTGTCACCTTCAGGATTTTTATATATGCTCATGTGTTAATTATTTGAAACACATCCATGGAAAAGCAGCTCAGTGCTTTGTCCTTGACTGCAGCCTGTAGGTTTGTTACTCTGTTGTCCCAGAGATAAACCTGTCCAGATACGATGTTTCATCAAGCCATTCACTGATGTGTGGAAGAATAATGGTGAGAGCTTCAAATGTTCCATATTTGTCTTGTTCTCTTCCACCTCAGAACATTTTTCTGTATTTTCCTTTATAGACCAGTCTTGGAAGTTTCACAAGTGTTTCTGCACATGGTTAGTGTGTGTCTTGCACTGACACCCATCTTCAGGGATTTTCCAGCAGTACTGATCCACTTACTCTGCCTCTGATTGTCTGCAATCCATTTCCCAGGCAGAATATTTATATTTATTATTTTCTCTAATTACAACAATAAGAGATGACTCATAATACCCTGGAGTTCACAGAGAGAAGTTAGCCATGTCCAGTTAGAAACTGCTCTGAACCTTTCTATACCATCAGTCTTAACCACCAGGATTTGCAAATTATTGTATTTTCACTATTTATGAACTTCAGCAGCAATAAAGTGCAGATTGATCTGACAGAAACTGGATAACACTGACAGAAAAATAAAGAATGTCACTGTATCCTATGGCAGCCACTCCATTCCGTGCCACTTCTCTGATCCTAAATGCCAAATGAGAGCCTCATTTGCAGCTCCAGCCAATAAAGAAGTGGTACAATAGGAAATTTATGAACTACTCATACAAAGATTGTCATTCAGTAAGAACTGGATGAGCCAGAGAGGTTCCAGATAGGTATTATCAAACACCAAAAGAGGATATAAAAACTGGGATGATTCTTTCCTTTTGCTAAAAAAAATGTCAAGCCACAGCAACAGATTTGGAACCACTGGCATACTCACCACAGTTTGCTTCATCTGACCCATCTGCACAGTCTGGGTCTTCATCACACACCCACAGCTTGGAAATGCAGTGTTTGGTTGTTTTACATTGGAAGTGGTCTGGAGAACAACTGTTTTCAGCTTTAAATAAAAGAATTCCAGATCAAAATTAGAACTTTCTGCTAATATTAAAAATATGTGTTTTAAAGAAAAAAAATATTAAGGATTAAAGCATCAGAAATTGGATATCTCTAGCATAATTTATATAATATCTGTGAGAAAACAGCATTCACGTTTATACTGTTTATAGTTTTGTCATTTTCTCATAGATTATTTTATACGGACATTAAGGTAAAACAAATATTAAGGTAAATTAAGGTAAAACAAATGATATTCTTTTAACAGCAAATAGACTCACCATTGACAGAATCAAACTACTTCAGCAAAAATTAGACAAGTATTTTTCCTTAACTTTCTAAAATGCCATTCTGAGAGTCAGTTTATAAGACTACGGCAGCTCTGGAAGTTTTGATCAAAAAACAGAATCAAAATTATGCACTATTTCTGTGAAATTCTGTGCTCTGCTAAATTAGGTAAATGTTGTGAAAAGTCTGACAAATATTCCATTTTATCAGTTTAGATCAACAATTTTTGAATGAATCCTGCAGCAAGAAAAAGATGCAAAGATGCAGCTGAGCTTTCAGCTGATTCTTTAAGGATGTTCTAAGTTAAACTGCATTAACCTTAGAACAGCCATTTCAAAACAAAACAGATCCTTAGTGCTCCCATGTGATTATAGATGTTCTTTAGAGTTGAGTATATTGAATAATTTTAAGCTGAACTGACCATAGGGGGAAACCAGGAAACCTTTGATAAGGTTTTCCCACGTGAAGGTCTGTCCCACCTTTACCTAAGGAATTCCATAGTACTTTTAAAAAACTTTCTTACTCTATTGAAAAGCAATTTGCTGCCTGATATTACTATTCTTGTTCCTCGGGTTTGGCAAAATGAAAAATTTTAGGTTTGCTAAAAGTTGGTGTATTATTTCTTTCAGTGTCACATTTCCATAGACTTGGGTATGTTCCTAACTGTACAATAACAAATAATTCTGATCCTCAGCTAGGACACATCTCCAGGGGATCTTACAAGAAAGACCAGCACAGTGACCTCCACTGTTCCTATGGAATATGTATATTCTTCAGTATGAAAGGTGACTGTGAAGAAGTCACCTGGTAAGCAAAACAAAACAGTGGCAGAGCTAAAAAAAAAAAAAAGTATTTTATGGATGCCAGGGCTGGTCACATTAGAGTGAGAGAAAATCTCACCTGTTACCTGTCTTGTGCCAGGAGCCCCAGTCAATATGAACTCACAGACCTTGAGCTGTAGACTCTGCTGCTCTGATTTAACTTCTGCCAGCTACACCTCAAAGTTTTTGGGAACCTTCCATATACCATGTGCAGCTCTTTCCAAGGGAAAAAAAGTAATTTCCCTTATCTTTCACAGGAATTTACCTGATCCCTTTTAATCAGCTTTTAAAGAAACTAACCATGCAAATCAACATAAAA
Organism: Phainopepla nitens; assembly: GCA_013400175.1. NCBI lineage: Eukaryota > Metazoa > Chordata > Aves > Passeriformes > Bombycillidae > Phainopepla > Phainopepla nitens. The sequence goes on along the minus strand of VXBQ01006036.1, from coordinate 2,707,896 downwards.
TGTTTTCTGCAGAACTTGTATTTACATCGCTCCCGAGCAGTTTGGAAGACAGCCATTAGACATGACCATCAACAAAGCCTTTCTGTCCTCAGCAACCCTTCTCCCCTTGGAGAAGGATTTGCTCTTTGCAGAAATGCAGCACACGCACACCCTGAGAAAACTGATCCAGAACAAGCAGCTCAGACCAGCAGCAGATCTGAGCAGTGAAATGAGTAAACGACAGAGCTACATTTCAAGGCAGCCCCATCATCTTTGGTACAAAAAGATCAAACATACAAACTTATTAAACAAATTTCCATTATTATTTTCTCCACTTATATCTAAGAAATGTAAAATGAAAATAAATGTATGAAAAGTAAGTTGCACTAAAAGCTGAGCAAATGGAAATCCAGTTACATAAATAAATTAATGAAATCCCCAGAGGAAGAGGAACAGAAAAGGTAAAAATAATCAATAAAAGAATAAGGATGTAGAAGGAGCTTTGGATCTACAGCTTTTCCAACAAAAGATTCTGAAAAAAAACATCTTTTTCCACTGAAATGCATTGCTGAAAGGCATGGCAGATGAAAGCCTCTGGAAGATGAGTCATTTGTGAGGTGGTGAAGAGTCGAATACATATTTCAACCTCAGTCAAAAACCCAATTAAACGTCTGAAATTGTTTATAACCATCTCTTACTTGCAATGACTTTAACTTTGGAGTTAATAAATGGCATTTTAGTTTGCTCTTATGTATATGGAGCATTGCACACAAGTCCTGTGAATTAACTGTTTGAATGTTCTCAAATTGTTTTCGATAGAGGACATTTACAGTGTTTTATTCCAGTTCTCTGTTTAAAAACAGCTGCAGAGCAAAATCCTCTAAGCATAACTTACGACAGTCTCTTTCATCTTCTTCATCACCACAGTCATCCTGGCCATTGCACCTCAGGTTTATTGGGATACACTTCTGGTTCTTTGTGCACTTGAATTGCCCCGACAGACACACATGTGTATCTGTAAATTAAAAGGAAATAAAAAAAAAAAAAAAACAAGTTAAAATGACTGAAAGTTGAAAATTTTAAAAAATTCAAGGGTAAATGAAGAAAAATGCCATTTGTTGACACAGTGTGAAATGATATTTAAGCCAGTTTGGCCTGTTTCTGAAGCCTGCAGTGCATACAAGTACCTACCACAGTTCAGTTCATCAGAATTGTCCCCACAGTCGTTCTCTCCATCACAGATGAAGGCTGGAAGAGCACAAAGCCCAGTGCCACACTGGAAACGTCCTGGCTGACATCTGAATTCAGCTGGGAAAAAACAACACTGCTTATGAATACTACCAGAGGAATGGTTAATGTCTCACTATTTCTGTTCTGACCCATTGGACAAATCAAAAATACCTATAAGCTTCTATTTCCTTTATAATCTCAATCTGAATATATATTAGTAATTAAAAGGTACACGTATGATTGCAAGACTAATTTCAAAGCCTGATATCTTTAATTTGTGCATTCCTAGTTACAGTGCTAATGACACAGAGTGAAAACCCCCTGCAGGTTGAAGCTTACCAAAGGCTCAACAGAGACCTGTAATTTAGGATCAAAGTGCTTGAGTCCAAGTCTGCATTTAAGAAACTCCCTATCCCACTGTAATTCTATTTCCCAAGAAAGGCCTAACATTGTTCCTACTCCAGCCACTGTCATTAGAAATAATGAGCAGTTGTGTACCTCTATAGTCATATTATATATAAACATAAAGTAGATTAAAATAAAAACTTATGTAGAATGATTACAAATGTTAAAATTTGCTTCAGAGGCCTCTGCAGCAGGCAAAGAGAACTAATGATAAAATTGTAAAAATAGGCCTGAGGTATTTCAATACAAAAAAAAAAAAATCAAATTAACTGTTAATTAAGCAGAAGTTTGTAGAATACAAAGAGTCTTTTTTTCAAATATAAGCTTAAGGGAGGAAAGGATCACAGAGAGAACATGGTTGTTGCTCAGAAAAACTGCAGTAAATAATAATGTGTATCTAAACTTCTATCATTGCAACAAAACACAAGCAAATGAGATTAGAATCCCACATTTTTATTACACAGGAAAAAAAATTCAAATAAACCTGTCAGAATTTTGTATTTATGCAAAGAATTCCACAATCTCAGAGCACAGCTTCACAATTAAAATCTTTAGTGAAAACAAAAGCACGATGAAGTAAAGGTTGGAAAGATGAAAAACATGGATGATTTTTCAAAGACCTTAAAAGACACAAGAGACCAAGGAATATAAAGTAGTGCTGCAAACAGGATTGTCCAAAAAAATTCTCTTCCTAAACTTATTTATAAGGTATTATGTTTGGTTTGGACTGATACCTTCAGTTTTAGCTTTTATATTTTTCAGATTCTGTGCTGGTTTAGTGTGCAGTTCTGGGTTCATATGAAGGGTTGGGGAGCTCTCTGCACAGAGTAGGGAGACAGAACAATTCCCTTCTAGCTTGGGACCAAGGACAAATTTTAGGCCCAAGAGTGGAAACAACAGGGAAGGAAGAGAGGGAACAAGGAGGATGGAGCTTCATCACCTGCAGCTGGAATTGGACAATTCACTCCAATCTGCTGATGGACCCAAACCTATCAAAGTGTGAGGCCTCATGCCCAGGATCCATTTTGTGCCCATTTGTGGGTTTGACTTGGGTGCAGCCCCAAGGGGTTCCTGCACTGCCCAGGCTGGATCCTTTCAATAAATCCCTTTTATCCTTTTATTCTACCCAGCCTCTGTTTCCAGTCAGCCTTCCCAGGTCTCAGTTCCCTCTGGCCCAGCTGGGCCCCAAGGCCAGCGCGCACTCACGGCACTCGGCGGGCTCGTCGGAGCCGTCCCCGCAGTCGTCCACCGTGTCACACTTCCACCAGAACGGGATGCACTTGTCGGTTTTGCAACGGAACTGCAAAGAGGAAAGGCCAGCAGGAATAAAAGCTTTCATGTTAATGTTTATTTATTTATTTATTTATTTATAAGCAGTAATAGCGCAGTTTATGGAAATCAGCTTCGCTGCTTGAGGCGTTGTTGCATTGACAATTTCTGGCTGTTAATTTTACAAAACTTGTATTTTAAATATTGGGGTTTTTTTAATTAGGAGATGTTTGGTATTGAAGTTGCCAAAGTGATAAAAATCACTGTAGTTTCAGTGACGCTGTTATGCTGGCTTACAATGCCTCAACACAAACTGCTCACTGCATTTTACTGCATTCTGTGATTTCATTCTTGAAGGTCTTATTCAAAGCAAACACTTCAATTCTCATGTTTTGTAGACTGTTGAAGCAGACATCATTTTTCCAGATAAACCCAAGCACCCACAGTTACAGAAAAGAGCCTTGATGTGTGGTGTTGTGAATAGCATTGCTCACATTGTTCGAATTAAATGAACAAACCAGATGCAAAGCCTTCCAGACTTTCAAAAAGATAAAACATCTTTAGAAAAAACTGAAAAATTCTTTGTAAGAAGGCTCTGCATTTACTCTCTACACAGGTGACTGTACCTTTGTTCTGACTGAAAGAGGAATACAAACAAAACAAATGGTACAAATTTATGTAATTTTTTAGGGCTAAACCTAAAAACTGAGTACATGATGTGACTCATGACAGGGAGAAAAATCTGGGTGGATTTTCACTCAGCTTTTAAGAAGTGTTGAGTTTCCTACCTGGTGTCTCTATAAACACAGAAAGGAAGGCAATCAAAAGGTTTAGAAGGCCAAGACATTTCATTTTCTGTCACTGGGCAGCTTCTTTTTGAAATTTTAAAAATCATTGATTATTCAATAAAGCCATATTTAAATGGTATATTAAATTGGGTGCCTTGGCTCAGTTTATATTTTCTGCCAAGAAAAATTAGGGCTAAGGAAAGGCATTTATGTTACAGAACCTGCAGTTGGAGCTACATCATTCCTGTACCACCTTGAAGGATTTGCTGTGTAACAGGCTGGGTTGAAGGGCAGCTCTTACTGCCCCACACAGATCTGCAGCTCAGAGGGGTCAGCAGGAGGCTGCCAAAGGCAGGAGACAAACAGAAACTCAGACAATTGTCACTCTTTGTCTTTTTTACTTGCTCTGCTCACTGCAAGGCTGTCAGGCTGAAAAAATGGCATCAGAAAGTTATTTCCAGGAAATAGGTACTAACTCTTAGATGTTGTTATGAAAACATTTGCATTCCCTTCTAAACTGAGGAGACAAAACCCTGCAAAATCAGGGACCAGGGTCATATGGACCTTAAATGGATGGAGTTTTAGTGTTCAAGAGCCTAATGGGATTTGTACTAAAAAATTTCTCATGCCTGATGAGCCATCACAGGATGGTCTGGAGAGGCAAGGTCAGTTTATGGACCATCCAACTCTTTTCCATCAGAAATAGCCAATGGTGGCTGTGCTGTCAAAAACGATGACATCGTAGGAGCAGCTCTGACTTGACAGCATCTAAAAATCTTAAGAAGAAACAAAATTCTGCCACTTTTCTCTGCATCTGATACCACCAGACTGATGAGTTATCAACCAGTAAATGGATTGCAAATCTGGAAAAAAAATGATGAATAACCAACGTCAACCTCTAACTTCCTTTCTGAAGCTTCCTCTTTTACATTACTCTGCTCTCCACTCTGTGGAATCCACAAGTGATAAAATACTGCTCCTCAAGTATCCAAGATGTGATGCTATTTCTTGAATTCATACTACCACTGAATTAATTTGACTGGAATGGAGCCATTCAGTCAACTGTTAGTACATAAATTCACTGTGAAATAAGCTTCTAGTATCACTTAAAGAAAATTTTTTTTGAAGTGCCTTTTTTTTTTTTTTTTTGGAAGACAAATTTGAGGAACTAAATACAGGGGAAAATTGGTAAGAAATTCCCCATTTTAAAAGTTATTTACATCTTAAGGAAACAGAGAACGGCAGTGGGCCGGTCTCTTAAATAAGATGATGATGATGATTATTATTATAGTGAAATGGTGCCTCTTATTAAGATGGCCACTACTCCCTAAAAATTAGGACTAAAACTATTTTCCTTAATGCTGGAAAGCATTACCATGCATCATGATATAGAACATTTTAAGAGGTCATTAGCATACCTCTAATAAAAAGGAACTATCAAAAAATCAGACCACTAGAAATGTTTTAAAGGCCATATGTACTTAACAATTAACCAATTAATTGTCTGGTTAGAACAGCCTAAAGGCTTTTATCAAAGTGGTTCTCTTATATGAAATCACTATGTCCTACTTATCTACCTTATATTTTAAGAAAAAAAAAAGTAATAAATATATATTTTAAGTAATCGGGAATACAGTTTAGTGTTTTAATTGATCAATTTTTTTCCATTTCACCTACTGGATTGCTTTTAACACAAGTCTATCATTTTCTAACTAGACTGAGAAATCTTGTTTTCTTTTTTTAATGCAAAATTCATCCACGCATCCTAAATCACTGTTATACACACTTTGTACTTTGATATTTAAGACAAATGTTTTTTCAAGGCTATTTTCATGGGTTTAGCAGCTGTATTTGTCCTGGCGACTGGCAGCAACACCGACATCTGAAAGCGAACAAGTCCCGTGTTCTCCGGAGAAAAAATCCACTTGCAGGTGCATTTCCCACTCACAGCCTTGCAGATGGAATGCTGTGAGTGCAGTCCTGAGTGTTCAGCTCCTTTTGGAGCTCCCCCCTTCCCTGGGTGCCAGATCCATTCCCTGTTCAGAGCAGGAGAAGCAGGCACCCCGGCCCCGGGCGCGGCCGTACCTGGCTGGCGGTGCAGTTGGACAGGCACGTCCGGTTGTCCGCGGCCAGGTAGAAGTTGGTGGGGCAGGCACACGAGTGCAGCTTCCCAGGGGCCAGCAGGCACAGGTGGCTGCAGCCACCGTTGTTCAGCGTGCACACGTGTCTGGACACTGTGGGCAGAACAGGGGAGGTGGGTCAGAGCCTCTTATCTCAGCACACTTCGGGGTATCTGCTTTGTGGAGGGAGGAAATTGTGTTCCATGCACTGTCTTTACAGTGCAATGTCTCAAATCAAAAACCCACCAAGGCAACCTCAACCTTTTCCTTTAATATATTCTCTGCTGTATGCAAAAATGAATTATTACAGAATCACGAGGTTGGAAGAGACCTTTAATATCGAGTCCAACCCGTGCCTAACTCCTCAAGTAAACCATGGCACTGAGTGCCACATGTAGGCTTTTTTTAAACACATCCAGGGATGGTGACTCCCCCAACTCCCTCGGCAGCCATTCCAGTACTTTATCAACCTTTCCATGAAGAACTTCTTCCTAATATCCAATCTATATTTCCCTTGGTGCAGCTTGAGACTGTGTCCACTTGTTCTGTCAGCTGCTGCCTGGAGAAAGAGACCAACCCCCATTATCATGGCTGTAAGTTCAATACTGAAAGAGTGAGAGGGAGAAAATTTTTTTTTTTTCTTTCTGTAATGAGAGAAAAAATGATCTAATCTAGGTCAATTGCCAAATAGCATTCAGTTACCACTAAAATACAGGGATATCAGCAGAGAAGACACAATCATACCACTCACATTCTCTGACATTCCCTCAGTCCAGCAGTATTCTTCTGCAACATTAACACTTTTCAAAGAACCAGGTTAAAAGTTTCCATAACACAATTTTCCCCTCTTAAAAAAATGGTAACTTGTACTGTAATGCAATTAACAGTTCTGTACTTTCAGTCAGTATTTATGTTAATTTTTAAGCATATAAATTATCTCTCTACTGAACAAGTTTTTTTTAGATATATTTAATACTGGATCAGCTTAAAACATCAATCACAGATTTATGTCTAAAAACGATAATTTGAAGACTGCCACAATTTGAAACAGAACAGAAACAATCATTGCAGATAAATGAGCATGAAGTACCTCAGCACTCAGTTAAATGCATCAGTGTGCTGCTTGGAAAGCAGAGACAGAATAATTACCTTCGGGCTGCCTGTAAGAGTGGTACACCTGGATGTCAGTGATGGTGTGCCACGAGTTCACCAGGGAGAGCCGGTCTGAGCCTGAGGTTTTGTGGGCACGGCTCAGGGATTTGGTTTTCCCGTCTGTCCAGTAGATGTAGTCTTCAAACAGTGTCAGTGCAATCACCCCTTGGATGTCTTGATTAGGGACTGGAAGCAGAGATGCTCAGGTTAATGTTCACCCTTGGGAAACTGACAGCTAAATTATTCCCCTGCACAGGCTGACAGAAGAAGTGCTGTGGAATGTCCTGAGAATAATTATCGTGACAATGCACCAGCAGCAGAAGGTCTTTTATTACCAGTTACAGCGAAGGTGGATGGAGGACAAGCCCTGCTTGATCAGAATTTGTTGGCCCAGTCAGTGTTAAGAAAATGAAAGCATTTCAGTTAAAAACAAACACCTCCAGATTTTAATGAAAGACATGTCAAACTTTCAAGTAATAAGCAACATGTAACTTTCCCTACTCTCTGCATAAGCAATATAAATTGACTCTTTTACTGGAATAAAAGTAATTAGAAAACATCCAGAACATAACATACATCTCCTGATGCTCTGTGTTTAATACCTTTCCATACAATTAATAGCAATTTATTTCATCAAAATATACTGACAAGAGAGATAGGAAAAAATAACAAAAAATTAGCATCAAAATAAACACAGCAGTAAGAGGGATTATTGATCATTTCTAATATAACCAACCACACAATAGAAAAAAATAAACGAAGTGATGATGATAGCCCATAGTTACAGTATCACAAAATTATGAGCCAACATCATTTGGAAAAGGATGAAAGGACAAAAAGGAGAAAAATCTTTGGAGCGTTCTTTATCCTGAAGTATTTGTTCTTGGTAAACAGATACTGAATGCCACTTTTTTTTTTCTCCCCCGCCTTTTAACATCAATAGTAGTGATGATAAATGTCACAGGAGAATATCTGATCACAACAATTAATTTGTAAATGATAATCTTTTGTTGCTGAATCACCTAATTACTGATAGAGGTGAAAAGGCAGAGCACAGCAGCTGACTGTCATGTTTAACCATTTAATCCTTAACACCTTTATCTGGTTTTCTGCATCTTTTTACCTGAAAAGTGCTGACACAGAGTAGGCAAATCTCAAATTCCTGCTGGAACATTCCATAGCTCACTGAGATCTGATGACTGATACTGAGTATATGGGACAACAACTTCGAAAATTCAATTTTCTATCCAATAGTCCTCCCAGTACTGAGCTCCAGTGCAGTGCATGTTGCCCTCTGGTCAAGGAGACCTTGCTGCTTAGGGCTGAAATTATTTTCCCTTCTTATATGTCTCCATGAACCACATCTATCACACTGAAATAACAATATGATGTTTTTGAAGGAGCTTCAGAGCATTTTTGAGAAATCAAAGTGCAAAGAAATCTCAATCTTGGCACTCGTTACAGAGGCAACTTTGCCACAGTTCCATGCATGGTGGAATACAAGAAAAGCTCTTGTAAATTCTGTGATTCCTAGAATCCCATTGTGCAATGTTTCCAAAGAGAAATACAAACCAGGCTGACAGGAGAAGCAGGATGGGACATCAGAAACTGCCCTGAATGAGGCCCCGAACCTTCCCATAAAACTAATTATTTAATTTTTGCTTCAGCTCTGAGGCAATATTGGGCCATAAAAATTATGACCCTTGCTTCTACTTTTGGCATCAAATTAAAGATGTCAAAGGTCCCACTCCAGTCTTTCTAAAGACAAAAAAAGTCCTATTTTATCTGTCTGTTTTCTCTTTTTCTGATCAAAGTTAAGATTAAAATCAGAATAAAAGGGCATATAAAAGCCTCAATGTGCATGGAAATATTAACATAGAAAAAATTGTTTTGATTTCATCATCTTTACTATTACCTGCCAATGAAAAATACACCTACTAGTCATCTTTATTTTGGATATCCAGGAAGCAAACCCCATATCCTAAGCATAGATATATTAATAAATGCTTCCTCTTTTGTTTTAATGGATGTTTGTGGGTGTCCAGACAATTTATCCTGCCTTCACTGGGTCAGAATCCAGGTGAAACTTTATATTCATGAGCTGAAGAAGATTCAGGAGATTACCATACACTGCCTGAATTGTCTCATCACACTGCATTAACAGGAAAGCCAAGTTAGGTGTGTGGCACGAAATATTAAATGTTACAGTTAGAACACTGCACATAAGAAGCTGCTCATTGACTCAAGTACAATTTTATTTCATTTAAAAAACAAACTTTGCAAGCACCAAGTATAAAGCTTAACTCTTTCACACTTCTTAAAAATAATGCCCCCTTATCAGGAACAATGCAACAAATATTAGACTCTCTTTTTTTCTGTTTGGTAAAAGAAGAATGACTAAACATATTTGTTTCTAAAAACTAGGTTTCCTATTATTACCATTTATAGGTATGAAGTTGAAACAGTCAATGGCTTAACACTCAAGTTGCAGTTTGTCCTGTCACTATTTTTATTTCTGAGCAACTCTGTAATTTTAATGGATTTCTGCATTAACTTTTCATTAAGTCAGGATCAACACAAACTTGCACCATTTGAAATTGTAAAAGCTACATGTATTTTGTTGTGAAATCTAGAGAAAGTTATTAAAAAAAATCAATTAAGAAAGCCATGAATAGTACATATATATGCAAATGCAAATCCACTTGAAGTAAAACAGAATATAAGTACAGAATCACTGGACAAATATTTCTTACAAATATTCTACACTGACCATAAAAAGATAAAGTTCTTATAAAAGAAGAATTAATAATAATCACATAACAGAAAAGACTTATATAATTTCTTCTAAGCTGCCCATAAAAACTCAGTGTATTTTCTTTAGAAGATGAAACTGTAAAGATGGAGTTTTCTGAACACAGGCATTGAATGGCAAGCAATTCTGACTCACTTTACTGTTTAAGGAATAGTTCTGTCATAGCTGAATACAATTTTTCTTTGCCTTTTAGTATGTTAGAGGCAAGGAACCATCAGAACTGTTGACATGTAAGTGGTTATAGAATCTACAGTCCCCATCAATTGTGAATGACCAAACAAAAATGAACAGAAAACTGAGGTCATTTTTACATCTGATTATCTGATGGAGCAGTAAAATAGTCTCTCTTGCTCTTTATTCTTTGCCTTTCACATTTTCCAAAATATCAGGCAGTGAATATTGATTTTTTTTTAATAAATGTATGGAGTAGTAAAAACACCCACTGCCTTTTTTCACTCTTTCCTTGAACTCCAAAAAAGCTTTAGCTGATTGATCTCATCATAAATGACCTACAGTAGTTAAAAGTGTTGCAATACTAATTATTAACCCTACAGCAAGCTCTGTGGTATGAATCACAGTTTCAAACAGGAAAGGAAGACTCATTGTTCCTCTTCCTTTAGCAAGCACTGCAAAACCAGACCTTTGTGCAAATTTAAAATAAAGGCAGGTAAGTCATAACAAAGCACCTCTGCTTCCTCCACATCAGCTATTTAAGATTTTCTCACATTGCAAACCCATTAGTAAAGGAATATATTCTGCTGAAGCTAAAAAATTCACTTTTGTAATTCCTTTCCCGACCACAGTCTCCTCCTCCCAGAGCTGGGAAAGTTCCCTGCAATTCCTCCTCTTCTAACACACCTGCTGCCAAACCCTGATGCTCTAGTGGTGTTTCATTTTATCCATAAATCATGGATTTTTTGACATTGAATGCTAATCCCAAACAGTGCTTGACCAAACAAGTAGATGAGAAAAGGGGCAAGAAAGAGCAGGCAGAAAGGAGCAGGAATGCACAGGCCTTTCACAAGGCTGCAGAAAATAGGAAGAAAAAACACAGGCAGGTAATAAAAGGGAAAAAACGAGGAGGCTTGCAACAGATCAGAAGTGGTAGGAAATAAAAATCATTGGATACTTGAAGACAAATAAAAATGACAATACATACCATAATAAAGGAAGATAAAGTGCTGCATGAACTTGAGAGAAGAGCCACAGGAGGGAACATGATTATGTAGACACATGAGAAACACGACAGACCTAAAATATATCTGTGTCTTTCTCTCTCCTGCATTTTGTACGAATTTTGATCTAAGAATATAAATTCATAGGCTGTAAGTCATATTTGTGCTACAAATGTTTACTTTTCTCTGAAAAGTGAACTCTGCTTCCCTTATATTTTCTGAGCACATTTACTTAAGCATAAAAAAAAAAAAATCATTTGATTTCAGGAACAAAAATCATTCCATCTAGGATTCCTGAGCTACAAAACCTGCTTATGGAAAAGCCATGCAGAAGTGAAGCCCAGTTCCCTTGGCTCTTATTGAAACACAAGTTTTTCCAAAAGTAAAAGCAAATACAATTACACAAATAATAATAGAAAAGGTCTCACTGGTGGGTGGTAAAATCAATGTACCAAGAAAAAGAGTCCTTTAAAAGACAAATTTTGACCCCTTCTAAGAGGAAAAAAAACCAAAACCAAACAAAATTATCAGTGCCCTATCATATCCAGAAGATGGTTGATCACTTCCAAGGCAGAAAGAGATGTGTCCCTTCCCTTCCCAAAAATGAGGGACTGCAACCTTGCTCTGCCTCATGCAAAATCTACAAAAACAGAAAGGGTGAGAGATTCCTGTTAGGCTCCTCCCAAACATCCACCCAGCTAGAGTGCCAGTGCTGGGAAGCAACTGCTAAAGGTAATTAGTTGTTGTTAAGGAATATTTTAAATGACTTTCTATTTCCTTGTGGCATTAGAGTAGTTTCTGTTTAAGAATTTTGACACAATTTTTGAAAATTTACATAGGTGGCCAAACCTGAAAAAACAGGCTACATTATTTTGAAACTGCAGTCTCTGCAACTTGATTTTCTGGACTGCAATAAAACAAAAATAAAAAGCCTACTGACATCTTGATCTAAGTGGAACCAGTGGTAATCTCCTAGGAAGGATTACAAACCCTCCAAAGACAAACTGCATCAAGGAAGAACAACACTTAATAAGAAAATAGCAATTAAACCTACAAAACCAAATAAACTTGGAGATTGCTGATCTCTTCTGCAGCAATTACTGGCCCCCACTGTCCTCCTTCCAAGTGAACTCCCTTGTAGCTGTTTCTGTCTCATTTTACATTCCACTTGGAACCTCTCTGAGACACAGTCAATACTTTTTTATTTCCTATACTACTTTATTTCCTATACTACTCCTGATGCTTGCTTCCTTTGATAAAGAATTTGAAGTGCTTAGTCCATAAAATTAATAATGAATAATGGCAATAAGATTATCTCTATTAAGCTTGTGACAAAGTACGTGGTTTTGAGAGACATAATTAAATTTAAGTATATTACAATAAAATCCTATATTTTAAAGAGGACATATTTTATAACCATTATTACTTTTATTCAATTGACACTTGGTTTATAAACCTAAACCTGTCAAGCTCAATGAACAGAAAAGAAAATATTCATGGATTATATAGATTAAGTCTATATATAAACTATATATATATATATATATTTAGGATGTTGTTACTCATATCTTTGATAACATGTCCATGCATAAATATTTCTTTCTGCAAAATTAACATATACATCACACATCCATATTGGGTAAAGCGTGGAAGATAAAAGTCCTAGCGTTCAGTCAGCAATGGGATATTTTGCCAGTATAAAAATGTAACTGAAACAATGAAACCTGAGAATATTTCAGAACAACAAACCCACAAAACTTGTTATACATCCCCAAACTGCTATCACTAAAGAAGCAGGAAATTTAGACTTAAATCTTAACATCTTAAGGCAATAATGCATTAGAGATATTAAAGCTCACTATTAGATATAACAACACCATTAGAAGAGATGCATAAATTTTTCAAAATCTGCCTATAAAACCAGTTGATCAAAACTAAGAATGAAATATTTTATTGTCCAACTTTAAAACGTCTTTTATTACCTTTTTTAATTCACTGTGAGCAGTTGTTTATACGCCAGCTACTCCACAGCAGTACAGAGCAGTAATTAAATTATTCTCAAATAGATGCAAGTCACAATTTGAGTGTGCTAGTGAGTTGCAAAGGTTTTTTATTTTTCAGATTTACAGAGACCCTTTATCTGCCTGCCAGTCCCTCACCTTAGACTCCTCTCTTGCTGCTGGCTTTGATATCCATTCCCAGAGAGCCTCGAGTTATTCCTTCTTTTATTTTTCCCTCTCCTGCCACCATCCAACTGTGAGGACAAAAACTACTGGGTCACTTTGGTTTATCTCATTTATCTTCTACTGACATCACGGGAGCTGTTCAGCACTGCAGTTCCCTTGATCAAAATCCTCCCGTTTCCCATTGCATTGATACAAACAGGGAGAAAACAGAAAATCTGTGGTTTATGGTCTCTGTTGTGATTGCCTCCTGACAGGAACAACTGCATGGAAAGTAATGCTCATCCCTTAAAATTTGTGATGGCACAAGTCCAGCTCATGGAGAAGTTTCAAGTATAGTGAACTATTTTCAGAAGTTTATAATCTAATCTAATCTGAGCATATTTCACAAGACCAGTGGAATATACAGAAACCAACCTGTTGGCAACCTTCATGAACAGGCTCCACAAACTGGAGACTGGGGAACCTCAGAGTAAAGTGACTGTGTGAACTGCCTTTAATACAGGTCATTTTTCCTGAATATTATCCTTTGAAAGAGAAGGAACACAATAAAATAATCAGATTTGGGAGGACATATGGATTGGAGAATTTTATCGGAACAATTATGAAAAGTGAATCCAGAAGTCAATAATGGAGAGGAAGCAATTTTCAGTTTGTGCTATCAAATGTGACTGCAATGACTTCTCAAAAGCTGGGAAAAACCTGTTGCCATTTCAGAACTACTTCTCATCTGCTCTAAAAAACAAACCCTCTTTCAGACTTCTCTAATTTTTGAAATGAAACCTCTATGAAAACTTCTAGTATAAATCTGGAAGGAATTGGTTTCTATAATCTTTTAGATCACTTCTGCATTAGGATAATTTTATAAACAATTGGGCATATTCTCTTTTTGAACTCTGGTGGCAAAGTTCAGAATTAGACACAAATACTCATTTCCTGCCTACAAACTCCTTATAATGAGCAACTTTTGAAATTACAGGTACTAAAAATTAAAATGGTTGTAATCTCTAAACCCCCCGTAGCTGTTACTTCAAAACTTGCATATATACTCTCCAGTTCTGAGAACTCCAAACATTCAGGCTATCTCAAGAGCAGGGTATTTTTTCAAATTGAGATACTCCAGGAAAGTTATTCTCTGTTAACTATGTTACAGCTAAAGAAGAAATTTAATAATAATAACTTAGTTAAAGTGTAACACTTTTTTATTGCTTAATTTCTGTGCCCCTGTCAGACGAAGGAATGAAGTGCCCAACTTTTTGTTTTTACAGTATAAAGCATCAGCTTGACAAAGTTTAAGGCCTAATCTCAGAGATGTGTCTGTACTTCCTAAACTGGACTGTCAGATTTTCCTTTTAAAGTTTCATTATACTGAAATGCTCATCTTCAAAGTGAATGGGGAAATGTAGGCACCTCTGGGATTTAGGAGCCCTGAAGGTTGGGAAAACCTGCATGGAGCAACCAGATACCCAGGGAACTGTGAAGTCTGCCTCTCCTCTGGGTGGTGGGAACAGAAAGCAGCTAAGTCTGACAAATTCTTGATTTTTTATTTATGTTTTAAAGCTCACATAAGTAAACCAGCTTAGTGCTTTGCCAGATTAGTGCTTCAATGCTTGCTTAATCATTTACAGTGTATAACATTTGTGAATGCTGCAGTGCTGAATTGGCTAAGCTCTAAAGACAGTTTATATAACCAAGCATTAAACTTCAAACAGCTCAGCAAGGTCATTGCTACCCCCAGCACCACGAAGAGCTCCCAAGCACACTAAGATTTCTGGCCTAGTTAGCATGTTTTCAAAATTCTTACCAGGGCTCTCTTGGCAATTATAAAAAACCATTTTGCTATTGAAATGCAGAGGAACTTCACAAGAGAAAAGCAGCAGATGTTCTCCTCAAAAAGCTTTAAAGTTCGTAAGGTTCAAACAAATTACAACAATCTCATACTTCTTGAAAAAATGTTAACACCAAGATCTAAATACACGTAAACTCCTGTGGCATGTAATAAACACTCCTTGGTTTAACAGCCAGAGAGTCAATAATTAGCCTAAGATTGTTGTGTTTATCCTGAATTATCCGATGTGGAGCACAGAACACTGCACACTGCCTCATACCATCCCTTAATGGTATGAAATCCACTAACTCTGATGAGTTACTTATCTGCCGGGTCTTCTGAAATCTCTGTGGCGTTTTCTAACACATTCTGTAACACAGGATTTAAGATCCAAAAATCATAGTCTCAGGAAAAAAAAACTCAGAGCAAGCCAGTCTTATCCTCAGAGGTCACAGAAACAGGTGAGAAAATGCTTAGTTTGCCATTAATAGCCCTCCAGATTGCATCACTCACAGCATTCCTGTTCAGACTTCTTCCTCTCCTCCATGAGAATGTACATTGTGGTCTCCTATCTGTGCCTTAATCCTTCTCCATTTGAAAACACAATGGATAAGAGCAAACTCAACCATCTCCCCCTTAGTTAACCGTGACAATACAAAATGTCCAAAATGACAAAGGAAAGCAGACCATGAAATCCATGAGAAAAACATGCCTTCAAGAAACACAGTTATCACAAGAGATAAAACCTAATCTTTCTCATTTAAGGGCTTATCAGTGTGGATTACAGACATCAGAAAGCCAAGGGGGATCACAAACACTGAACTTCCCTGAGTTCCCCCTATTAAAATAATTATTTTACAATGGCTAAATTTCATCATCCAAAATATTTCCAGTCCTGTGCTGAATCAGGAAGAAATTCAAATTTTATTTGGTTGATTGTTCCAGGAAAAGCAGGGAGAAGGGGAGAAGACTCTGATTAAAGGCCAGTTGATCATTATGTGTGAACCCTGCAAAATTGTCAAAGCTCCCCTTGGAGCACTCACAGGGTTATTTCATCTGTTTCAGACACCAAGAATTCTATAATTGTTTTGTAAATCCACATAAACTTTTCTACAACTTCATTTTGATTTGCTAATGATGTTGTGAGTGAAACTCCTGAACACAGGAAGTGACAAGTGGCATTAGGTGTGGGCAGGCAGGAGAGGATTCAGACAAGGACCACAAAGATCACTCAAGGCTTGGGAAGCTGCCGTGAGAGCAAAGGCTGAGACAACTGGGTTTGTTCACTCTTGAGAAAAAGAAGAGAAACCTCATCACCACATTCCAGCCTTTAAAGAGGGCTGCAAAGAAAAGGAGATTCCTCCTTTTTACATGGAAAACGTGAGGGGTGATGGGAACAGGTTAGGGAAAGATTTCTACTGCAGACAAGAGGAAAAAAATTCACATCGAGAACACTGAAGCATTGGAATATCTTCCCAAGGAAATGGTGGATTGGACACTTCAAAGATGCAGCTGGACATGGCTGTCCATGTTCTTCCCAGGAAAGGTAGAACCAGGTGATCCATGAGGTTAGACTAGGTGATCCATGAGGTCTCTTCCAACCTCATCCTCTACAACAATTGGCTAAGGAGCTTCATATAATTTAAATACTTCAGGATCTTTCTCCCAAAGCTCACTCCTTATGGCTTGAATATTTATACATCATGTGGACTTCAAAGAGACATGTCCTCAAAAGCAGCACAATACAGCTTTACACAAAGTCACTATTGCTTTTGGAGCTTGCCTCAGATACTTCAGTGGTACCAAATTTGGATAAATTTGCTGCAGCATTGTGACAAATTTCCTTCTTCTCTAGGATCAGGCATCCTCAGAAGAAGACATTAACTCTGGGGATATAAAGCAGCTGAAACTGATTTTACCCAGTTGTGCAGGAGAACCCCACAGGCTGGAGACCAAGGCAAGGGACACTGAAGATGGTCTGACTGGAATTTTGCAGCTATCTCCAGAGTTTAGTGACAGGAGGACATTTCTGGGGAAATAAAAATTCTGAAACTCTCAGACTAAAAGGGAAGACTGTGAAAGGTTTGACCACTGCAGTCAGTTTAGGGCTAAGAGAGTCACATTGGTTATTATTTACCTCTTTCCTTTGAAAGATCCAGAAAGAACTGTAAGAGGATAATTTTATGAGAATGAAAATAGCAGGATGGCAGCACAGGGAATGACATCAAGAGGAGTTGGGAGCTTTACTCCCTCTGTCAGAAGAGCAGGCTGTCAGCAGGAATGCAGCCTGGGGCTATGTCTGAGCCAGTGCTGCTCAGGTGGGCAGGTTACCACTGACCAGTGTTCATCCCAAAAAACCCACAGACATTATGCTGAGATTAATGGGAATGTTTACAGCTCTCACAGCTACTGCTAGAGTGTCTCCAATCTACCATGTCAAACAACTGCCACTGAATTATTCATGATGTATTTATAACCTACAATTCATGAAAATGAGGGCTAGAAAACTTGTTGTTTTGATTTTCCTTTTTTTTTTTTTTTTTATTTCATGGTGAGGTTTTGCTCTGAAAGTAAAGTAGTTATTTCATCAACTGTAGTTTGGAAAGACCTGGAGGCCTCCAGTATGAGAAAAAAAGCCTAAAAAAGCCCAAATCCATGAAGTTTTACCAGAGTGCAGCAGTGCTTAGGTTTGGGTACAGCTTGAGGAAAGAGCCCAGGTAACAAATTATACTCATATAAAACCCCAACAAAAACTAAATAGACTGATACGATTTCATATATTTGAATTAAACTGAAAGATCTTTAATTATAAAATGTGGAATATGAGAACTATTCATCATAGTGTAGAATTTTTTTTTTTTTTAATACTTTATAGATAAATGACACAAGCTTTTTAATTATCTGTCAGGTGAGAAGCAAAACATACGGATAAAGATTAGTTCCTTACATAAGTATTTCAAAAGTTATTATTTCACCCATCTACCAGGAAAGCCCCAAATTACATTTGAAATACTGGTCTCATGCTGAGCAGACTAATGGTTTTTCCAGGCTTTCTGAGGTGAGAGAAAAGGCTGATTTTAGCCCTGTTCTGACACATGGCATAGAGATCTATCCCCTCTACTTTTAACAGCAAGTTTCATTCATTTTGTAACTTAAGCAAGAACATGTCTATATATGCCAGAGTAAAAAATTGACAGGGCTGCCTCAGATTCCTGAGTCTGTTTCCTTGAGCTTCTTTTTTTATTTGACATTTTTCCCACAAACACATAGTGCTGAAGTTTAAAAACCAGTCATATCCATAACAGAGAACAAAAATGAAAAGCAGATTCAAAATATTGAAAAAAAGGGGAAAAAAATCATCTTGAAAAATGTTGGAAAAAGGTTTTAAAGGACACATTTTACATAACTATACATGACATGGAAAGCACCAAAAAGAAAAAAAAAGAAGTGTTGACCAACCTTTATGTCTGTGAGATCCATCCATGTCAGAAAACTCAATGTGATTTTCATCAGCCCAGTACAGCCTGTGGTTGACGTAGTCTATGGTGAGAGCCATAGGTCTGGATATCTGTGTTTCTATAACCACAGTCTGCCTGGATCCATCCATCCCAACACGGCCAATGTGAGGGGACTCACAGCAATCAATCCAGTACAAGTATCTGTAAAACACAGCACAGCAGCTGAATAACATCAATAATTGACCTGGAAGTGTCCAAGACCAGGCTGGATAAGGCTTTGAGCAACCTGGGACAGTGAACAGCATCCCTGCCCATCTTGGGGGTTTGAAACTGGATGATCTTTAGGCATCTTCTAAACCAAACCATTCTATGACTCAATGCTTAATTTATTTAGTTGTAATCAAGAATAAATCAGTAATTACTCTACAGTATTTCCACTTTCCAGATAAATATTTGCATTTTTAGACCTGTTTGTAAATAGGTGTGCTGAATGTAAAGGGTTTGAATAGGAATCCTCATGCTAGGTGTGATTTTATTAAATTGATTATGGACTAGTAAAATGTGCATTTAAATGGCTTAGTCTTGATACCTTAGAATTTGAAGCACCACACAAACAGGACTTTGTTAGTCTCACATCCTGCATAAATGGCATCACTACGAAATTTATCAGAAATATGATATTACATCCACTTTTTTTTTTTTTTACACAATACAAAACATATTTGCTGTTAATAGCCACATAATGCAAATTGAACTGCTTCAAGAAGTACTAGTTCCAAAACATTAAAACAGTTTCTCACACAGAGGGTTTAAAAATGGGTGAAAGACTGAGGAAGACTGTCAGAAAGCTAGGCAGCAATTTTCCCCTCAACGTGCTATTTAACCACAAAGCATGTTTGTCATAAAGAAAGAAAAATCCCATATTTAGCACATGGATGCCTGTGGCTGCTGTTGTGTGCCATCACTCAGAACCTCAGGACAGATCTGCCCAGCTGGGAAGCTGATTCTGCTCTACAGGCTTTGGACAGGCTCTCCAAAACCCAGATGCAGCTCATATTCTTAATAACACCTAGAAGAGAATTTGTGTGCAGGAGGAAACAGTGGCCCTAAGAACAGTCACAGGTATCCTACAACACACAGGTGCAACAGGCTGGCACCAAGCCTGCTCCACACAGGCAGCAGAGAGAGGGAACTTTCTCCACTCTCTCCAACAGAAAATGTTCTCTTTGGGAACAAACTGCGTGGCATCAGCAGGATAATTCACTGAGCATTTCTCATTTGTGAGAAAAAAAACCAAACAAACAAGATACAAGTAACACCATTTCAAATTATAACTCTGAATTTGGAGTTTATATTTTCAGTAAAATTCTATATTAAAATAAGTGAACAAAGGCTTATGTTTATCAATAAAAATGTAAAAACAGCTTTGGAGAGATGTCTATACACACCAGGAAAAAGCCCAGTAAGTTTATTATGCCGATTTGTTTATACACCTAAGCCTTCCTGAAAGACTGGGACTCTCTGTACTAACTTTGTAGAGTGATTTTTGCATACTCAGGGTTGCCCAGGCAACCACAGAAAGATCCCATGTATTCATGCCTTGAAGCCATTAAACAAAGGTCTTCATCCTCGCTCCCAAATTTTACAGGGAAGAAAGGATACAGTTACAAGAATATTAAATTCTAGTACTAAGAAATAGTATAAAATAGCTTTTATCTTGAAACTAGTAAACTAGATAGGTTGTACTTTTATGCTAGAAAAAAGCAGAGCTTTTCTTTGTTTAGGTAGAGTCCAGACCAACACAACAACTTTCTCCTATCACTGAACATTAGATTAAAAAAAACAAACAAACAAAACAACAAAAAACTAAGTATTATTTCCTATCTATTTTTTGAATAGAAATATTTTATTATCAAATCAGGATTAAACAGAAAGTACTGAAAATTGTCTGCTTCATACCCAGCTTGAGGATCTAAGGACAGATCTCTGGGAAACTTCACTCTCTTGCTCACAAGGACGGTTGGGTACAAGCCATTGAGTTTAGACACCTCAATAATTCTCTTTTCAGTATCAGACCAATAGAGATTCTTCCCAATCCAATCGACAGCCAGGGCATTGGGAACAGCTGTATTGTGAATTACCTGGAAAAGCAAAAATTAGATTAATTTTTCATCTAAATAACTGTGAGGAGGAACAACAATTTGAGAGCTACTGATACCAGGACATTGAGAGACTGGATACTTGATACAGTGACATATAGCATGTGAAAAATGGATATTACAAACACTGACACTTCTCAGGTAATGACACTTCTTAAGTAGCTATGACAATGTGACACTTTTATCCTAGTAAGGGAGAATGGAGCATACCATGATACTGTAAAGAGGAAATTACCAACTTATCTGCATTATGCACTAACTTTTTAAAACTTTTGATCTTTCCTTTTTCCTCTTAAGTTTCTAGTTTTCTCTTAACAGCAAAAGAAAAAAAAACAAACAAACAAAACCAAATCAAATCAAACCAACCATTTTCCCCTCACTATTCTATTTTTTTGTTCCACAGAACAGAGTGGAGGTGAGGCTGCTCTCCCCACAGTGTGCCCTTGAGCACATCTGCTTCTCCTCTCCCCATTTCTCTCAGCAGTCTCCACCAGCATATCCTTCATTTTAATGTCACAGTAGTGCCATATGTCATCGTGACAGAGCCACCATGAGAGCACTCAGCGAGTTACTGCCTGGAAAGGAAAGGCTGGGCTCTCATTTCCAACATTCATGTGGCAGAAGAATGAGGAAATTCACAGAACTAGTTAAATATCTAAAGGACTGCATTGTTAAGAGACAAAAGCAATTTAGTCACTTACTGGAAAGCCTACAGACTACTGACAGGGATGTGTTATTCTCAGGGTTTTTGATGATTTGGATAATTCTGGAAGTTGAACAAATTCCTCTCGATATACGTGATTACAAATCTTACAGTGATGGCATGACTCAGTCTGGCTTGTCTGGGAGCACTTCATGTCAAGTGTTCAGTAATATTTGAATATTCACAATCATTTGAGTCCAACTTCTTCTAGGCTGGCTTGAAAATTCTATTCCTGAGAAGATCTATCCTGACCTACTCTATTCTTGATTAAGTCCTGATTAGGTTTGTGCAACTAGAACTTCAGAAAAAAACCCCACAAATCACAAAGCAATACTTGAAAATTTATGAGATTTCTTGAGCACTAATAATGGGCTTATTACTGTGGTCTACATTCTTATTTACTCTTATCTTCATCACTAACAGCATGTGCACCAGAGTATATACTTCATGTATCAACCTGTATTATGTATAACTGAATGTGCTAGTTTTAAATTTATTTACCATCTGAAGACACAGAAAAGCCTTCAAGATAAGAAGGGATATGATGAGATGCTTTAAATCAATTTTATAGTTATGAATATGTAAAAGCACCTTCTCAGGTTGTTACATAATTTATCACCTTATAAAATCTTTTTAAAAAGTTAAATTCCAGGATACACTTATGTTTTAATGGGAATAAGATGTTTTATTTTCTAACACTTTCACACTACCAGCTTCACCAGTTTATAAATGTGTAATTGCAGCAACTGCTGCACTGGCACAAGGGACATTTCATGCAGAAATGGATAACTCTGAAAATTTAGATAGTGGTTTAGCTGTCTAAACACTAGACTAGAGCATCAAGCAAATAATGAGTCTCTCTTGCTGATGACTTTTCCTTGGGAGAGTCACTTCAGCATGTCCCAGTCACTGAGATCACCAGTGGGGCACTCAGTGTGCATGGTCCAGCTTGCCACTGCATTTTCCACCAATGTTTGAATCTGAACTCTCCACAAAACCCTGTACTAACATCTGAACACATCCATGGGAAAAAGCTCTCCTTTCAATTCTGTAAATGTCTCCTCCATGAGCAGAGGCAGAAGAAAAATGAGGTGCCATCAGGCTTCCCAGAGCTGAAGAAATGCCATCTCCTGCAAGGGGAATCCGAGGCAATACATCAAATAGCATCACTTACACTGAGAGAAAATCTATTTATAGCCAAGAGTAACACAACAGGTGGGAAGATCTGAAAATGAGAGATTCATACTTCAGGAGAAAAAACCGTAAAAACTCTCTCTCGTGACAAAAAAAACCCCCATTAAAAAATGTACACAGGTTTGCTAGGTAACAATAATAACACCAGCATTTAAATAATTAAATAAATAATTATAATAATTACATTTGAAATAATTTTCATGTCAGTAATTAAGTACGTCCCATGCAACCTAATAAAGAAGTCAAAGAGCCACAAAAATTTGGCACTGAGTAGAAGGTTACTGACAGACTATTGAATAGCTACAGTATATAATCCTTGCTAATTTTTTTCATCTTTTTTTCTTCAGTTTTCAGAGGCCAAATCTGGGTCAAGCTTTTCAGAGAAAAATCAGTTTTTCTGATAAAAATTAAACTGACCTATTTTTATGATTTTTGCTTTGAATATGGCATCTTATATGAGCAAAATTTTCACTGACATGACACTTGTTGTGCAAACTGCAAATTGATGGAAAAATGAAATATCCTTCATGTCCCCATCCTAATTTTCTTCTACTGGTTGTTCAACTTTCTGAAACCTTTTCTTAAAAAATGAAATTATTAATGAATCAGTAGAAAGCAATTTTTTTTTGTATTCTTCTACCTGGCTATTAGAACATTTTTGACCAGAAAAAAAAGTCTTTTTTTTCTTCTTGAAATAGTTAAGATTAGAAATAAAGAGTCTGAGTAATCCCCAGCCCTCATATAATACTGAATCATCCAGAAGGGACAGAAGCTGAGGAGGATGCTTTGGAAACTGTTTAAAAACAATAAATATGATTCAAGTATTTAATGGATTTTGAACCCCACACTTGCCTGTCTTCTATTTTTTCCCCTCACAGGTAAAACTTTTGAGTGCAATGCTGGGTTTTACTTTTAACCCAATGCAATCAGATTGCCAGAAGTTGCTTATCCACTTGCTTCTTTTTGCTTTTTAAGAACAATTATTTTGGTGTGAAGGAGACAAACAAGGTCAGTGAGTTTCACAGCCTGACTCATCAGGACCAAAGCTGACGTGCTCTGAGGATGTGTCAGTCCTGCACCAAGCTGTGAATGAAAACCACAAACCTCTTCCCTCTGCATGTTTATTGGGGTGCAAAGAGGGAACAAAACTCACAGGATGTGTTACTGCTCATTTAACTCCATGCTTCAGAAGGTTAGACATAATAGAATATTATATATACACATAGAACAAAGAATTCCTTACTGCTTATCAGTTCTGGGAAAGTGTTCACATAAGTCAACAAATGTGCTTAATAGTGGATTTTTGAACTTAATCCACTACAGAGGCAGAACAGACAGGCTGTGCAGAAATGTGAGTGCAGTTTTACCCTTCACAGCAAGGACACTGAGTTATTTTAATTATCAATGTAGTGGAGGTGAAACAAAAACAAACTGAAGATCATAGGAAATTTTATACAGGAAAAAATAAGACACCAGTGTATTTACAGAGCTTACACTTAATTATAGCTCTTTTTTTCTCTGGCATCCTGGAAACCACATGGAACTGCCAATTCAGTAAACTGTCAGATAAGTCATAAGGAATTTAGCTCCTAAATACAGCTCTCCTTGTCTCCATCTTTATTTCAAATAAGATACAAATACAATTAAATTTTACTAGGACTTGCAGCTCATGCTGTGTTTTTATTCATCTACCAAAGCCTCACAATCTGGGTGAGATGTATGAAGGAACATTTCCCAAAACACTAAAAAAATTTAATTCTAGTAGTGACATTATTAATCCCCAATTACCTTGATGTCACTTCCATTTAAAGACATTCTGTTGATGCGACTGCCGTTTGGTCTGCTGGAATCAATCCAATAAATGAACTCTTCTCTGTAGTCAAAGTCTATTGCAATCACATTGTTCAGCCCCTAAAAACAGGAAAAAAAGTGCATTTATTCAAATGTTTGAACACAAGTTGCTGGATAGCATTCAGAATGCAAAACACATTTGATATTCCTAATGCTTTATTTTACTGTCTGCATAATTCTGAAGCACTTCCCTATCTTTTCCATACATTACTTGTAAACAGAATAAGACAAAGACTGCAACAGAAATAAATATGGTGACAAATTAACTGTGTCACTTCAAAAAATGCAGATGTATGAAACCAAGTGAGGTTCCTGTGTTTTTCTATATTCTTATTTAAATGAAATTTAGCAGTAAATACTTCTAACTTTTGCTCAGTTCACTGTTGATTACTAACTTTGGCATTTCTTTGGCAAACTAGATGGGAGAACCAGAAATAGTATAATCTTTCTGACATTTAAATAAGAAAAAAATTTCTTTAGTAATATAAATTAATCAGGAATTCAAAATGGTGGCAGTGCAAAAGGACATTAATATCAATTCCTGAAGGAGGAGGTTTTGACTTAAATCTTAGATGCCATATTAATGCTAATTAATAATAATTAGATGCTTAGATCTTAGATGCCATTTCATCTTAGATGCCATATTATAGTTACTCTATATAGATATATTTATAGATTTGTGTGTGTGCGGTTACACACAGACACAGAGCTGGTAGACACAGAAAATGTGAAAGCTGGAGATTCAGCAGGCACCTGGGAATCTCCTATGGCTCCAATTACAAAGCCAACACATTTTGAGAAAGAGCAGTGATTATATCTGAGGTACTGCAACAGGCTGGGAGGAGCAATCACACAATAATGGCTTGTCATCCCAAATGGCAGATAAGGAAGAAGGGAGTTGCATTCAGATGATGGCTCTTATTTCCTTATCTGCCCCATAACCTGCTGAATGTTCTGATATGTAGTGAAATCACAATTATTCTTAATATGCCAGGTTGCTGTTATCAATGAAATGTGGAGCAGCAGAGGTGAAAGGAACGGATGTGGTCTGTATTCCTTCTATAAATCCAAGGTTAGTTAATCAATTCCCTTATCAGCCCAATGACATCCTGCTCTCAGGCAGATCAGCAACCTCCCTCTTTTGTGTAATTCATTGCTGGGGAGGGATGTGCTGGACCAGCCAGCTTGAAAGTAAACAACAGAGGACAACAATATTTAATAGTACAGGAACTGATACACGGCTTATCCGCCACCTACTACTGCAGAATTACTGCAAATCTACCTTTTGATCAAATGTAGAGGAAAAGAGTAGTTAGCCTGCACAAATCATCATTTAAAAAAAGCCTGAAACAATTCAGTGTAGGAAGATCATTCTCATTTTCCAAAAATATCATACACATGCACGCACTTTGGATAAAACCAGCTGCAGCTCTGTCAGTCATAACTGGGCTACAAAACACTTTTCCTGTCTCTTTTTCTCCTGTTAGTATAATTGCATCTACAGAGAAACCCCCACCCAAATTCTTAACCAAGGAGACAACAAGTCAATGAATACAAAATATTATTTAATACAGTTTTATAACTTTCTATAAATCAAAGCCAGCCTCTATATATTCCACAACACTGTAAAAGTTTACTAAGGATCAAGACTAACACAGAGAATTGACTGCCTGCACATATTTGGTTTCAAGTGTTTTATTTTGGGTCAGTTTAATTTCAATTTTTATCAGAACATCAACTGCAGGTAAAAAATTTCTGTACATCTGTAACAGAGTTCTCTGTCCAGGCATAATTTCCTCTTTATCATATACATATCTCACTTAAGCCCTCCTAGCATAATTCTTTGTCATTCACAAGTAATCTGCTTTTTAGAAGGAATAGGGAAGATTTCAAATGGCACCAGCCGCCTTAGCCTCTCCTATTAAACCTGTGGGTTTGTTTCTGTTACACACAGCGCACAATCTACCCTTGGCTGTGATTTGTGTTCCCTTGGTGCTCCACTTAAGAACATGGAGATAAAAATCACAAATAATGAGGAGGAAGATTATCTACTCTGCCTATTGAAACCCTGAGAATTTTGATGACTAGGAGTGAAGAAAATGGAAAGCAAAGACAATACATGAGACACAATTCAAACAGTTGTACTGTTTATGTGTATTTGGAAGAAAAAAAAAAAGAAAGAGAAAGAAAATAGAGAAAAAAGCTGGCACATAACTCAGAGAAGACTGAATGAGCTCCTACTTTCAGCTCCTTTATTCTGAGTTTATATGAACAACTGTTAGGATGGTAATCACAGACCAAGTACACAGAGAGAAGGGTGAGTTTGCTCCTCTGCCAGAGCCACTCTGGTGTTTGCCATTGCCTGGTAGATGTGCAGGAAAGAGCCAAATCCATCATGGCACTACAAGGACACAAGGATGTCCTTAGGAGGGACACAACCCCCCTGTTCTGCTGGTAAAGATTCCTCTTTGGTTTCAAATCAAATGCTGCCTTTGCAGGGGCAAAGACCAGTAGGATCGATAGCAGAGGTGTTTATTGGCCAGTGAATCAATGTAACATGGCAAACACACATTTTGTTCAGTAGCTGGAGCTGCTTAGTCTCTAACACAACAAAGAGGAGTCCTTTGAATTCAGGACCATCTGGCAGCACCAACCACGAAGAAAATTTCCAGTTGCTCCCTTCTTTTCACAGGCTTCTATGAACAGGCACACCAGCAAAAGAGGAGACAGGCAGTGAGATGCAAATGAGAGGGAACCAGAAGGATTTCAGGAGAACAGACAGACTTTCACAATGCTTGCTAAGCTTAAATAAATCAATATTTCATTTAAGATGGTTAATTTCATAACTACTGTTATGAAGACCTGTGCACCTCTCTTGTGACATTAAGGTGCACAGCATAGTGACACAAGAAGTTACCAAAAGCCTAATGGTATTGATGGGCAGGAAATAATTTCCTAATCTTACTACAGTTGATCCATTAGTATTCAAGGAAACATATATTTTTATGAAAACATATTTTGGAAAACTAATCTGTGGTAAATAACTACACTTAGGTGAAGCATAGAAGGAGAGAGGACTGCTAAAAATGGCAGCTCTGTATTTACTGAGTGACTTTCTATTTTTGCAGTTTTTCACTTCTGTTTTTTTCTCTGTTATAATAATTTAGAGTAATTACTTCAAAAAATAGATTTACACAAATATAAGAGTTCATGTTTTGTAATACCATAGATATTGGGATTGTCTGTCTGAAAACAGATTTAGATTATGACAGGAAATAGCCCAAATAATACATGGCCAAATAGGGGGGGATTTTTTTTTTTTTTTTAACTGAAATAGACAAATTGCACAAAACATATTGTGATGGAAGAGGATCACAAATAACAATTTTTTAATACATCAGAATGACTGACAAAACAACTGCCTGAGCTTTAGTCATGTCTAATCCAGACAAAATAGTCAATTTAAAGTATTGTAACAACTCTGGAGGTGCTGCAGTTGTTCTGTGGTGCACACAATGCCAATTGTAGGATGAGGTTTCTGTCAGTTGCAAACTTTAGAAAAAAATAAAAGTATTGAGTTAAACTTAGAGCATGGTACTATGGTTATACCTGTTTCAACAAAGTGTAGTTGGATCCATCAGTGCTAATTTTTCTTATTTCATGATGATCAGCCAGAATTAAGAAAGGTTCCTCATCTAAACCCCGGGAGAAAGAATATATTAGACTAGCTTTTACGTTAATTTATGGAAAATCAGGAATACAATGCTGAAATACAGATGGTTTGAAAAATAAATGTTACATGCTCTGATCAATGTTATGGATGAAAGAAATATTTAAAACATTCAAATGCTCCAAGAAAGATCAATGATGCAGTATAAAAATGAACAAAGCAATCAATTAGTATCTTTCAATCTTTCAATGCAATTTAATTCTTTTGCCTTTGTAATATGGGAACCACACTGTATTTTATCCTAATTTAACATCAGAGATTAAATGGGAAGCATATTTCATCCCATATGTTTTAATTTCAACATTTCCTTTCAAATTAACACTGACTACTAATTATGGTAGCAAACCAAGCATGTTTTGACCCTTGCTTTTTGAGATTTCTTTAGTCTGAAAGGTACAGAGAAAAAGAAACAGCTACCCAAAACAACCTTAAATTTTAAAGTCTGAACTGAAGCCAGACTTGACTTTTTGTAACCCTGGTTTTCTAGTTTATAAAAAATATTTACTTTCAGATACTCATTCATGACATCACTGAAATATCTCTGCCACTGACATATATAATTCTAAAAATTTTTTTAAAGGCTGTCTTTATTTTAGCTCTATTGAGAAATACCTCAACTGAAAAAAAAAAAATAATACCATCATTTACACAATTAAAAGTGCATTAAAGGCTTTGTACCTACTGCTCTTGCACTCTAGAATGTAATGTGCTGTCCAGCCTACTCTGCTCCTGTACTGAACACCTTTGCATGTTATAACAGAGTTTGCATTTCCTATTATTTTTTCCTCTGCCTCCTTTTCAGATGAGGAAATTTGATGTACATCCTAATATTCTAAAGGTGATGAAATCTTATCATAACCATGCTATTATCATCTGACTCAGAAGTAGAACTAAGTGATGTATTTTAACTTCTCTAATACTTTTTCTAATAAAGTTAATTATTCACACTTTCAAAAACCACTGTATCTATTTACTGTAAATGAGCTGAGGCCAATACATACTAAAAATATAATTTATTATTGCATTCAGACAGTCACATTCCTATTTTATATTGAAAAAGTAGCAGCTTCAAAGCAACTCTGCTTTTATCTTGCCTATAAAGGTAACACAGGCCTTGGGGCTAAGTTTTTTTCCACAAATTATTTGGATTCAGCTTTGGATTATAAAAAACATTAAATAGTAATACCTGAAAGGGATTTGCAGCCATTTGGGTTATCAGGCTGTGTTTCATACCCTTCTGCACACAAGCATTTGTAGGTTCCATAGGTATTGATGCATTGCTGGCTACAGGGAAATCCAGATGAACATTCATCAATATCTACACACGTTTTGCCATCATCCTTCAGGAGGAATCCAGGCCAGCATTTGCACTGGGAAAGAAAACCAAATACATTAATTTTTATTTCTGTTTATCACCTGTGTGTACTTTCTTCTGAATTGTTAGAATCATAAACTTTTGATGCACCTCATTTTTTCAAGTAACATCTTAATTACTTTGCTGCTTGTACAGTTTACAGGAGACCTATCTACTTTTCTTTTCAAACATTGATGTATCCTAAGCACCATTCCCTCAAAAAAAAAAAAAACAAAACACCAACAAAAAAACCAAACAACTCCCCCCAAAAAAAGAACCATAAACCCCCCCCCCACAAAACACAAAAACAACAACAAAATAAAACCCAAAAAACCAACAAACAAAATCCTGTAGAATGATTAACTATTCTTTCTACTTTAACTAAAGAAAAAGTAGAGCACACCTTTTCAATAACACAGAAAGGATTTTTCCTTGAAAATAATGATGGATGGACCCTTTGGAG
Source organism: Phainopepla nitens (assembly GCA_013400175.1). Lineage (NCBI taxonomy): Eukaryota > Metazoa > Chordata > Aves > Passeriformes > Bombycillidae > Phainopepla > Phainopepla nitens. Next base: position 2,678,043 of record VXBQ01006036.1, on the reverse strand, counting down.
TTCTTAATTTTCAATTAAATATGTGTTTTTTGGTAAAGATAGACAGGCTTGAATTATTTTCCTTGGAATCACTGATATCACCTAGCAATCTCTGTAACCAACACAGGAATATGAATGAGAACTCTTGATGCTGATTAGGAGCTGGACATGGACAATTCTTGTGGATCTCTTCTAACTAGGAATATTCTGTTTCTCTGACATTTATTTGGGTCTGATGATGATTCTGGCAAGTTTATCACATGCAATGTGAAAGATGCAAAATACAGCTGAGCAGAGGGGTTTTGAAAAGGGGGCATAAATTTTATCTACAGAACAATGAGTGTCATGTTCCCTCCTGTATTCTCTATTTCTCTCTGCAGAGATCCAGGATGTGCCTTCTCCATCACTTCAACAAGGTTTTTGTTGAACCCAACAGCTCTTGAGTCTCTGTCTCAATCCTCACAGTTCCAGAGGGGTGAATCCTTGCAGATCTAAGCCATGCTGCACAGATTTTATTTTGTTCTCAGGGGACCAATGTTCAGCTGAAAAGATCTAACTTTGGGAGTGCAGTTAGGGTTACTTCAGAGTTAAAACCCTAAAAAAAAGTCTTTGTTTTATTTTTAGCTGCTATTTACAGGCTACAGCAGGCTGTTCCTCTACTTGTCAAGGCCAAAGAGCAGATTCAGGTTATTCAAAAAACATCCTCACATGCAGACAACGAACAGTTTTATTCTGCTCCTAAGGTGATATTAATTTGTTTAAATATTTCTGTAAGAGTTTCTGTCTTGGGAAAAAAAATAAAATTAAAAAAAAAAAAAGAGAATTGAGATATTTCTGCTGTTTATTCCTAGGTATTGTAAAATGTTTACTCCTTGATTTTCAGTCCTCTGCATACACCAGTATGATTTGTTGTATTTAAAGCACTGTATGATCTTCTCCATAGGTTTAGAAAATATAGTGTACCATTTTTAAAACACAATTGGCAATTGTTTGCTTACAGGAAATGAAAATTTGAATGTTCTTATTGTGGCACATAAGCTACTTCACTACAAGGAGGTACCACAGAGTGGGGCTTTATTATAATCATGCAGTAGTTAAACACTTAAGAACTAAAACCTCACATTATATTGCACCACATTTTACAATTATTCACCTTGTATCCAACAGGAAGGTCCTGACAATCTTGGGAACAGCCACTGACTTTCTTGCTGAGGCATTCATTAATGTGGCAGCTTTTCTCATCAGAGCCATCACTGCAATCTTCTTTGTTATCACAAACCTCACTTTGAGGAATGCACTTGCCATTTTTGCACATAAAAAAAGAGCTGTTACATGACTGCTCTGGAAAACAAAAAAGAACACACAACTTGGTGTCATCTATTTGTATTTGGAATTAGTTTTCTCATGGATTAGCTGCTGTGTGCATGCACAAGGAAAAAAAATGTGTAACAATTGAATATTTATTCCTTATTGATAGCTTTATAATAACTTTTTACTTTTCAGTGAAGGTTGTTCCTCTCCTGGAAAAATGGGTGAAGATATGAACTTATTACTCCCTCCTACATATTTGCTTTCATATAATGGAGAACCCTCTACATCATCTCTACACAAAACACAGTTTTAGTTTCCAAAAGTTTAAAAACATGAGTTCTCCCCCGCAGCGGATGCTGAGGTGTTTATAAACACAACTGAATTCCAATGCATCCCTTGCCTCATGACCTGCAAATATGTTCTTCCCTTTTTGGCAAAACTTGAACACATCATTTCAGCTACATTCATAGCCTCCAAATAACAATAGGAACACTTAAATAAAATGGAATACTTAGAGGCTGCCCACCTCACAGTAGAAGAGTGTTTTCCAATAAAATTGGTATAAAGAACCTGGCTACAGTGCAAAGAAATCCCAAGGTCTAGACAGAAGAATTAGTCTTTCAAAAAGCCACAGAACAGAACAATATATGCCGACCAGGACTAACCTCCCTCTCAAAAAATAGTCAAACCTCATCAAATTTATTAATGTAAGCAGAAAGTATCAATAAAACCAATAGTATTTGGTCAATAATTTACTAATAAAACTAAAGCAGTGTTTATTATTTATAGTGGGAGCGACTTTACATCCCCCTTTGTATGACCTCCTTCGGTGAGATGAATATCTGGAACAGAGTAACCGTTATAACAGCAAGCTAGAAACTTTGGAAATTATTATAATCTTATTTTAGTATCAACAGCAGTTATGCATTAAGGAAGTGTCTGCTCTTTTATTCCATAGGAACTGGTGGCTTGGACTTTGTGAACTGAAATTTTGGATGCTCAGAACACTTTCTCCTTGTAAGACATGAGCAATATCACCACGAAAGCACTGGAAATTGAAGCTAAGAGGTTTTACATTTGCTGACTTAGAATCCTAAACCATTGCTCACAAAAAAGAAAGATCACGTGTGTTCTTCAAAAAACTACACTCAAACCTGAACTTTTGCACTTGGTGTTGATGGGTGCTTCATCAGAGTGGTCTGGGCAGTCAAAATCCCCATCACATTGCCACTGGGAATTCAGCAGGCACCGTCCATCAGCACAGGTGAACTCTCCAGGACGGCAGCGACGGTATCCTACAAAAACAGCAACCCATCACCTCGTGTTTGCTCTCATAGTTGCAACAGAAAATCCTGCATGTTTGAGGAAACACAAAGAAAACTATTTTTTGCTCCTTTAGAGATGCAGAGTGTTGTGCTCATACATGAGTGGCTACCAGCAAAGAGAGACATCAAAATTCTCTTAAGCAGCAACAGAAAGTCATGGCACAATTCACACAGATGTGAGACACATTTTTGCAGCTCTCAATCATAAAAACCTTTTCTTTTTAGTTTTATTACATTTATTCCTGTTATTAGGAGAAAGTTTAACAATACCCAACAAATATTTTTGTGGTGTGCTTATGGCTGTGTGTCTTCCCTTTAAAACATTCCGAGCACAAAATCAACACACATTTTCTAAGATGGCCACAAAATCAAAACATATAGAGTGGTACATTTTCAAAGTAAAAGAGGATTTATAACAAAAAAGAACCAAACCAAAAAAATAGATTTAAAAAAATTAAATAAACCACAAACAGGCATTTGCTTTTTAGTACACAGTGGCTTAACTGAGAGTTCTAAAACTGACAAAGCAGTAGAAAAATCTTAGAAAAGTCATCACAAATATAGGTTTTTTTCAGTTACATTTTATGTAATTAGTTATTGGGATTTCATTAAAAAGATAGGCTTATAAAATGGACTCCAAACTTGTATCAAAGAAATATTCAAGGAAGAGAATGATTGTGAAATTAAAAAAAAATAATAAATAGTTTGCTTCAATCATCAATCCAATTTTTGTATTATTTCTGAAGAGTACCCTACAAAAATCAACAAGAAAATAAACCTTTGAATTCTACAAACAGAAAAAATAAAACCAACTAAATTAAAGCAAAGCCTCGATTTTTAAATGTATTCAATTAATTCAGCTTTTAGGACTATATTTCAAACCAAATTTCATGTCAGGTCAGTGGACTGTGGCTGAAGAGTATCTGGGTTATTTATTTTGGCTCTCAGGATGGAAAAGGTTTAGCTCTACAATCCAACAGAGCTATGAGCATGTTCCTTAGCTGGCAGTGAAACCAGAAACCACAAGGTTAAAACCCTGGGGAATGAGGTGGTTTAATTTTAAATCCCAACAGCGCCTTGGAAAGCGTGTTTTGGAATTTGACTCCTACTCTCTACAAGTAGCTCCCTTTCCCACAAAAGCATGTAACCCTTTCCCAAAATTGCAGGGTAACAAGTTTACCCCACCAGCCACACACTGAGGTGTGGATTTGATTACCAGTGAACAGAAAATTGCATTGAGGCAGCGCAGCACAGACATCGCCGCACATTTCAGTTTCCCCAGCAGAAATTAAATACAGCCAGTGCCTGAAGGCAGGTCCATACTAAATTGGATTAGGAATTTATACATCTCCTGCTCCTTTGGCTGTTCCCTCCTTCTGTCTCTTTCCAAAAGTCTGACAAAATAACACAAGTCATTTGTAAGTATTTTAAGGGGCATGTATAGTTTTAGTGTGTGTGCATATAATGCTACAGAAAAGAAATTAAATACACCAACGAGAAATTATAAGCATGAAGAAAAAAAGGAAACTTCCAAAGTTTGTGACTGTTTATTTCTAAGTAGTTATTGAGGTACTGAAGGCTGGGCTGGGGCAGGAGGTGCACACAACTGCTCTCTGTGCCTGTGTGCTCAGAACCTTTTGGGACTAATTATAAAATAGTGTTTGAAAACCCTGAAGTTCTATAAACTTTGCAGCTGCGATTTGCCCACTGCGTTGTTGCTAATGATACTGAATGTGTAATCTGCTGATATCTTGTTCATTATCTGTCATTAATAAATCAGTAAGTACTCTTTTCCTCACAATCTTTGGGTGCCTGCTTACATCATTTATGCACAGACCCCCTTCAGGTGGTGTGCATGATAAAAAAATCTATAATATACAGGTATTTTCTAGCTATTTTCTGTTGTGGCTCTCATTTCTGGAGCAAATTCAAGAGTAAATAACCAATATAGATTGTACCAACACAAAACCAGGCATGATAATCATCATTTTGTCATTTTGAAGGGAATATTTGCTCTTTATTTTCCATAAATATTATTTATATAGATTAATGTTTCTGAGTATGGCCCACACACATTGAACAGACACTCAGAACATATAAGAAACCCTAAATTCATGTGAATGGTGAAAATTAGATATTCACATATGGTTGTAGTTGATATAATTTGAATGCAGTGATAATCACGACAGATGTGTTTAATTATTTGATAGAAAAAACACATATAGAGAGACAAAGACAAAAATACATACAATAAGGTATACTTGTTCAATGAGAAATTCTAGGACATACTTTCAAAATTCTGTTAAATATTATTAGCAATCAACTGTAAGACACTTCGGGAAATAGTTTGTCACTGTAGCCCCAGATCCAAGTGAATTCCAAGCTGTACTAATAAATATATAATTTAAACATGAGAATTAAAACTATTTTTAAAAGCAGAAGAGTTTTCTTTTTCAATAGTGCCTTAGAGTACCAGGCCCTAAAGAATGCCTTACAGTTAGCAGTGTGAAATTGTTCTGTTTACTCCATTTTTGTTATACTTGCCACATTCCAGGGATTCATCTGATCCATCTCCACAGTCATCATCGTGGTCACAAACAAACTGTTTGGGAATGCAGACTTTGTTATGGCACATGAAAGCATTCTCATCACAAGTGTTATTGGGAGCTAAGGAAAATACAGCACAGAAAAAAAAAAAAGAAAAAAGAAAGAAATTGAGAACAATCAGATAAACAGCCGATTTTCTTACACAAAGATGAAATGAGAAGTGAATTTGAGTGAATTCAGTGGAAATAACCATAACATTTTAGTCAGATAAAAAGCATCACACAATTCAATATCAGAAAAAGCTACTCATCACAAAGAAAGCTACAGAAGTAAAGATAGCTGAAATCTTCTGTAATCCAAGACAGAAAGGCTTCAGAAGTTGATGCTGTCTATGACTAATCTAAGGTCTGGCTCTGAAGAAAAGAATATTTGGGAAGAAGAGATGTCCTTATATTGGTCCGCTCCTGAACAAGTGCTCTTTGAAGTCCACAAACACTCAAAATATATAGAATACATTTATATACCGTTTTTATATATTAATAAAAAAAAAAACCCTCTAATGAAGTTATTACTGAACTCCTGAGACATGTTAATGGAAACATGTCTCAGGAAGACTGGAAGTAACATTTTATAGGGCAAGTGATGTCAGGATCTGAACAACTAGCCAGAATAGACTGAGTACAGGTCTTGCATCTCCCTTCTTGATGCACAACCTCCCTGAGATGAGCATCAGCATTTTCTTCAGGAAGAGCAATAAAGCTGCAGAGTCACTCCTGTGCTAATTTTCACCAGCAAGCACTGCACAATGCCTGTGAGGCGCCACACATGCTGATCTCCAGCTGGGCTGCCTTGGTGTGCATCAGAGCAGAGCCTGGAGGCGCCGAGCTGAGTAAAACTGTGAGGGATCCCACTCTCCGTGCTCACACGTGGGCCAGCAATCCTCGTCAGCAAAGTGGACACGAAAACAACACAAAACAGCACGAAAATAACGTATTTTTTTGACGTGCAGACCTACCGCAGCCCGCTGTGGACAGCTCATCGCTGCCGTTGGGACAGTCGCGCTCGCCGTCGCAGAGCCAGTGCTGGGGCACGCAGGCGTGCGAGCCCGGGCAGCTGAAGGTGTCCGCAGCACAGGTCACCGAGCCTGGGGAGACATGCCAGGGAGCCCTCAGCTCAGAGCCATCCCACGTCTGCGGGCCTCTCGTGCCCACTTCTCACCCTTCCGCGGGGAATTCTTTCGAGGAGACTAGAGGCGGGACTTCTAGATGCTTAAAAGTGCAGTTTATTTATCTTCTACATGGAGCAGAAAGCGTGAGGTCTTTTACAGGCGTTGAAAGCATAGCTGGAAGTTGAGGGGCTTGTGGCTTACATTGTCTTTCAAAGATTCATTACCCAGTAAAGCACTGAAAACTCGGATGCCTACATGATTAGACCAATATGAAGAAATTTCATCTAGGAATAGCGTGACCTTTCTAGCCAATCTTGTTCTGCCACACAAATCCATTCTACAGACTTCTTGTCACCTTTGTAACTACTTCTACTCTCTCTATACCTTAAACTCTAAACTTGATCTAGCTTAACATGTCTCTATTTTGGCTACAAACCCACATTCTTGCTTCTAGCACCTAAGCTTGGAAGCTTCTCACAGGGCCTGAGCTCAAGCCCTGTGTTTTAATTCTAAGCTTTGGCCCTCAGGTCCAGTGCTCTGAGAGCTCTCTGCTTTTTGGACTCCAACACATATCCCCAGCTGGAATATCCCACCCCATCTTTTTATGGTGACTGGCAATGATTAAAGGGGTTTATTTTAAAATCTCAGAGATTAGTTCATTCTACACATTATGACAAACCTACTGGCTAGGATTGTTTTACGGTCAAATTTTGGCCATCTGCTGTTTCTTCCATTCTTTCCATTTATTCAGACTCACATTTCCCACGCTTCATGGAAACTATCCAGCAGAATAATTTTTCAAACCAGTTTTGGTCAGTAGCTTTGGCTGCATGTTTGGACTGACTGGACATAGGAACTGATCCTGCAAACCACATATTCCCTGCATCACCAAACTCCATGCCAGGGAGCCAAAGGCACTCCAAACTTTTGTGAATCAGCCTCACAGAGAAGAAATCAATGTGTACCAAGTACAACAATAGTAGGAGTAAAAAATATCTGGCAGATCTGATCCAACTAACTTGACATATTTACCTGAGTAATCTTTTTTTTGGCTATTTTTTAGATAATATTATACTCTGGGGTTAAATTTCCTCCATCTGGAAGTAAATTTTTGTGCAATCCATCACTTAATGTATTCTCTTAGGTAAGTTAAATATACTTCACTAAAAAGGAGACAGTGCATTTTCTACTAGTTTTAATTAGAATATAATAAAATATTAAAATATTTTTTAAATGATTTTCTATCCTACTTATGCAAAAGGGGCAACTTTTTCTTACTTACACTCATTTGCCATTTTTTGATATTTCTGGAACTGAATTTCATGCTTAAAAAATACTGATTTTTTTTTTAAGACTGAAAAATCTGAAGTAATTTTGATATGTTTTTCCTTGCAATTCAGAACCAACTACTGTTCCTTAGAAGAGGTACAGCCTTAACTCTCCCTTCTTCATACCCAGTGCAGACTTTTCCCTCTTTGAGAGAAGTTAAGTGTCTTAAATAATTCATCTTTTATCATATTAGAACAGTACAAGTTCTACCTCCATCCCTTTAATTTGCTGGCATTTCTACATCCTTGTTTGATTAGGCAATTGCTTTAACAAACCAGACTTTTTTCCCTGACTACTTAACACTTTCAGTTGCCAACAATAATTTTACAGTGATAACACACTGGAAATATGGAATAAATATTCTTTGTTGAATGCACTTTAAGTAAGAGGATTTTTGAAAAGGATCATATCTTTAAGAGTTAAAAGCTAAAATTTTAAAAATAAACTTAAAATACAGAGAATGAGGGAACCGATGTATAAATATCACTAAATTGTGACAGCGTGATTTGACACAATGTGATTTTCTTTGGAAAAGAATTCACTAACACATTTCCAGTCCATTGAGCCTTAGAATGAAAACAAAATTTTCAATTCTTTATTTTAAATCTTTAAAGGGTTTTAAATCTTTGAAGGGTTTGGGCTTGTCACCTAAATATCATGCAATATATGCCTAAAGCATAGAAAATTTTAGAGGGAACAGAAGGAAGAGCTAGGGAAAAAAAAAAAAAACAACAAAACAACAAACCAAAAAAAACCACTGAAACAAAAATACAAGAACTTTAGGGTCTTTGAGCATCTGACCCTAAAATGTAAAACTCAAACAGGGGTTTTACCTCAAGGGCAGGAGCTGGAGAACAGGCTGGCTTGGCCATTCATAACTTTACTGAATTACACAAATCACATGGTTTCCATGGAAAGGAACCTCTCTGCTGGTTGGAGGGCACTGAGGGAGGAGCTCCCTCACAGCCTTTGGAGATTTTGTCCTTGTTCCCTTCCTAGCCTCTCCTTGGAACATGTGGCCTCCCTCACTGAGCACCATCTGAACCAGAGGGGAATGACCCCACTCACCACAAACGGCATCGCTCTCATCCAGACCATCTCCACAGTCGTCCTCCCCGTCGCAGGTCCACTGCCGGGAGATGCACTTGTTGGCAGAGCAAGCAAACTGATTCCAGGAGCAGGAGGAATCTGGGGATGACACCAGGCCCTGCCTTTGTTAGGTTCATGTTGGATAGCTATGTACAAAGACAATGGGACGGCACTCCTTGAGCTTTTATTTTGAGCCAAAATGCTCACAAGGCCTTTTTAAAAACTTTCCAGCCCATAGAATAATGTTAAAGCTCATAAACATGTACTTAAGCCAATTAGTAAAGTTGCACATACATCTCATCTTAACAATGCTTGCTTGTAATAGCTTAAAAAAATGAAAAAAGATTCATTCTTGAGCTTTTATATTTTTATTATCTTGCTTAGCACATTTCCTAATGCCTATCTCTTACGCCGTTCACTAACACAATTTTACTGTTTCTTATCCTTGCATCTTCAGAATTCTTACATTCTTCTCTTCTAAGACTTGTTTTTATACAGCTTTCTCAGAGTTTTCTACATTCTCTATTTCCCACAATAGATTTATACCTTTTCTATTTCCCTGAGGTTCACACCACTGCATTCCCTGCTGTTTCAACCACAGTTTAGGGTTTTTTGCATTGCTCCTTTCTCTCTTTCCAGTTTCCATGTATTAAAACACTCCAACACTGTCTAATCCTAATCTTGTTACTCAGCACATTATCATTTTGCCCAAGAGTTTGCATTCACCAACACATTTTTAAAAATAAACAACAAGACATTCCAAAGGCATTCCAATATTTTCAAATATTTTATAAGTGGGATGAGGATAAATGCTTTAAAAATCTGAATCCTGGTTTGCATATTTAACAGATGCTACAACTACAGTGAGCTGCTTTATTTGGGTAGAAGGGCAGAGAGGGCAGAGTTCAAATTTTCCAACCCAGCGTTCCTCCGGGTATTCCAGAAATTAACTCCATCTTTAAAAGATTTCATGTTATTTTTTCTCACAAGAAAAAAATTGCTGTGTGTTTACTTTATCCCATTTACACTTTTCTACACATTGAAAATAAGAGCTTCTACATTTCAAAATCAGACTGCAAAACTGTCCTAAATCAATGCTATTATTTTCTGAAAAATTCAGATCTTCCATTTTTCCCAGGCTTCTTCCTTTAAAAATAAAGTTTATTTTGTTCCATCTGATTTTGATGACAACAAATTTTAATATTAACATTAAAAAGAATTTTAAATAATGAAATCTGAATTTAAAGGAGAGCATTGTAACAGATATCTCAAAATGGGTAAGAGCAATCAATGGGGAAAGAATTGACTTAACTCCCTTCCCTTTTGCCAACAAAAATCAGCTAATTCAGTTTACAGTATTGTACACAAGTGTTTAACATCTGGAAATGTAAACACCCATTTATGCTTGACAAATGTGGATAACAGAAAAGATTCTGAGTGTCACAGTGCAAAGCACTTCCTAATTTCAATGTTATAAAAAAACACAATGTAAACTGCAAACCAAATATGGAAATATGTTAGTGGGAACTGAGTCATGAAGAGGTAATATAAAATGTTCAGGTAAGAAGTAAAGTAAGAAAAAAAAATTAAAACTGAAAAAAACCCCAAATTTCAGGTTTTATTTAAATGGGGAATAGAAAAATTTGACACTGCTTTCTGGCACAATTTCATTACAAAAATAATCCATTCAGGTAATCCACAAAAATTGAAAAGACCAGCTCTCACTAGGAGTAAAACCAACCTGCTTTATGCCTCAATGAGGTAAAATTTAAGAATCTGAAAATATCTGAGGCAGAACAGACCCTTAACCTGGTTCACAGTTCATGCTTTATTTACATCACTTTTGTCATTACTTTAAATAATTGTATCTGTATGGTCTCTGATGCAAAGCAATGCCTACTCTGAGGTGTGGATATCTCCTGCTGGGCTCCAGATACTGATTCAAACTCATATCTGTAAAACTCTTCTAATGAGGAGTTGTGAAGGATTAGTGGAATTGTTAAATATTAAGGCACTAGAAAACTCTGTATATAAGTAAGTATATCCTTTTGAGAAAAAAAAAATTAAGGCCTTTCATTCTGGCATGAAATAGAATTTAAGATATTGACAGTATGAAGTATTAGAGTTGAATTGGAAAAAAACAACATTAAAGACCTTTTTTTTTTTTTAAATGCTGAGATATAAGTGCACACTTTATTTCCAAAGTGCATTAGTGACTAGAGAAATACAAATAAGACAAAATGCTCACCACAGTGCAATTCATCTACTCCATCCTCACAGTCTTTCTGCCCATCACAAAGCCAGGTGGTCAGAATACATCTTCCACTAGGACAACCAAAATAATTTTCTTCACATGTGGGTTTGTTTTGAACTGTGATAAAATAAAGAATGTAATGTAAAATGGTCTCTACTAGTATGATTAGGAGCCTAATACATTTCTGCTAAATTTCTGAATACTGATGGACAAAGTGTTTATGTCTAAAAATGGAAAAAAAATATGTTCATAAAAATAAAAAAAAGTGATAGCTAAGTATATATTACAAGTATAAGAAATAGTTATTTTAAAATTTTTTTTTGTAGAAGAATCAGAGCACAGCTTCAAACTAAATCAAAAGACCTGCAGAGGAAAGTAGTTCCATTTACAGTTTTTGAGGTCAGGCAGGTCAGCATTGCTTGCTGCTTTACACCAGCTGAGGAAATTGCCCTTCTGATCCTTCTGCTGTCATTTACAAGATAATCTGATTGTGGTAGTGTTTTGATCACTGGGAGAAGCTACAAATCTGATGCATGCACTGACTCACACGAGCTACACCAGTGAAGCTGGAGCCAGAGGTTTAGGCTTGCTCAGAAACAAAAAAGTTCTCCCTTGTCTTTTTAATTTTATTGAGTCAGAACGTAATTTAAAATTTGACGTTTCTGAATGCTTAGAAACCTGGTTTCTAAGCACAAATAATAGTCTAATAACAGCTTACTTTCAAAACTTGAAACAAGGTCCTGGGAAAACCCAGGATGGAATTCCAAGCACTGGAGACCTCTGAAACTCTCTGCCACGGTTTTCATTATTCCCTCAGTGTATTGGATTTGTTTTCAGCCTCCTCTCTCTTAAAAGGGAAGGTAAAGAAAACTTTTATGGCTTCTAAAGCTGTATGAATGAAAAAAAAAAAAAAAAGACTAAAGAAAGAAGTGGGAGACTTGTGATGACTGGGTAGATATTAATGATGCCCTAAGTATAGCTGCCCTCCGTGAGTGTTTTGCTGCAATCCTCTGTAAGAACAACGTCACTGAACCAAACTGCTAATGGGAATTGCAATATTCATAACAGAAACAACACTCAAAAACTTAATGTGCCAGAGCTGGTCAGTTTTGAATGAAATGGCAAAGCAAATCACATGTAGGTTGAGTGGGAACGGTACTGCTTCCAAGTAAAGGGAGGAATGATCCAGGCAATTAGTCACACATTAAAATGATGGAACATTTTGGCACACATTTGGAATTCAGAGAGAGATAATACAAATAAATGGACAATGGAATAAAATGCACATTAGTGTACTTATGCAACATTAGTTTACCGAAGCTGTAGCACACTGCTCTCAACATTTTACTTGGTATGGAAAAAAACCCCTTTCTTTGTTTAAAAATACAGTAATCTAAGCTATTTTGAGCTTAATGAAGTATTATATACAATAAATTCTACATAATTAAGAGACAAACTGGAGAAGGTAGAGATTAGAATGGAAACTCTAACTTAATACGCATCAATTTTATAGGGCTGATGGAAGTTCTTAATGTCAGGTTGGCTGGCAGTACGGCTGAAGTCCCAGGTTCCTCTGGATCCTGGTAATATTTTCATCAAAACCTTTGGCACAATGTATATGGAAATTCTAATTGAACCTTCTGGTGACACAACAGGATTATCACACAGAAAAAGAGAATATTAAATGGAAATAATCAGATTATTTCCACTACTATGCAAAAAATTGAAGCTATTGAAAAACATAAAATTAGAAGTTTTAATTTTACAGACTAATAAAATTTATTATTCAACACTAGTTCTTAGAGGAAAGAGTTACTGGTCAACAGGAGGTTAATTTCACTCTAGAATGAATAAATTAAAAAACCAAATAGAAATAAAAAGATGTTTTCATTTTGTACTTAATATTTTCATACCCAAATGAAGGGTCCTGGATAAAAATGGAGCAAACACATAAATGCCCTCCTTCATTAGGTAAGAATTGAATATTGTGAATAATTCATTGGTTAACACTAAATATACCCTCACTCCTGTGTCTGGGGCTCAAGTCTCATGATCCTTTTCTCCTGGCTGAAGACCAGAACTATCACAAATCCAATAACCCTGGATTCTACCCTGGCAGCCTATTCTTTTTTATTTGGTGGAGATCCTTGGAAAGTAAAATAAGTCAGCAAGAAGAGAAATACCACCCACTAAAACAGTAGCTAATAAAAGTTCCTGAGTGATTATGCTGATGCTTGATGAGCTTGACATTTAAATGACTCATGTTTTACTTAAATAAAAATGATAAATGACAGGCCTAACCTGGAGGAAATAGACAGCTAGACAGCACAGTTTGCTTCAGAAAAAAAATCAGTATTCATTTGCAATAATTTGCATAATCCCAGGAAACACAAAATAAAGGTGAATAAACTGCATTCAGCATTGTATTAATGTCTATTTTAAATAAACAAGTATTGGTTACACTGGTAAATAAATGTTTTGCAACACAATGAGAAACACTCTCCCTCCCCAAGTAGGATTTTTTTTGTTGTTGCTATTGTTTAAAAGGTAAATTAATGTTTTGGTCTTTTGTTTTTGTTTTTTTACTTTTTCACAGTTACCTGGGCATTTTAATTCATCTGTATAATCTCCGCAGTCATTAGATCCATCACAAATCCATTCTGGCAGTATACAGAGGGAAGTCGAATTACAGCTGATAAATCCTGAAGATTTTATCCCAAGTTTATAGAAGTAAGCACAGTTTGTATTATCTGGAAAGAGACAGAAAATCACCACACACCTAACACGGCCTGGGAGCCCCGCAGTTCAATTTTCCCGTTGGGCTCCAGGAGCCCGCGCGAGTGCGGGGACCCCCGAGCAGCAACGCCCAGGGATGAACTGCTGCAGAACGAGGAATAACCAGGGAGCAGCTGCTGTGAGGGAGCACAGACACAAACTCACTGCAGTTCTTCTCATCCGAGGCGTCCGCACAGTCAACGATCTGGTTGCACCGCGCCGATTTCCCCACGCAAGCCCCGTCAGCACAGCGGAACTCCGCCGAGGCGCACGCCGGCTCTGCAACACGCGGGTACAGGGGACGTCACTCTGTGTGCTAAACACGCCCTCCAGGTGCACATCACGCACGTGCTGATGCTTCAGCCTTCTGCCTTCCAGAATGAGGCATTCAGAACACACTCTACCTTCCAGCACACGTATGATTTTAAGTTTATTATACCCCATAAGTTGCTAATTTTTTAATTATTTTTGTTTGTTTAGCCTAAAAGTGTGTCTAGGTAATTCAGTTCATTTTGAGATAATCCATATTTGAGGAAGGAAGAAGCATTTTCAGGATCATCTATGAATCTCTCAGATTTATTTCTTATACAACCAGGTTGGGGTGCTTGCCTGTATGTTTTTCCCTCCACTTACATTTAGGTAAATGATTAAAAATATTTTGGTGCCTTCAAAAAATGCTTATTACTACAGCTATCTAGCTTTTTAGTTAGAAATCTTGTGGAATAATATCCCTGCCAATCTTTCAGAATTGTAGCTAAGAATTTGTGTGGTCTGCTTCCTAGCCTTTATGTATTGCCTGATGCACAGAATATAAATATTCATGTTAAAAGACATAAATCAAAAGACAATTCTGATGTGAAAAGAAGAACAATTCTAGTAAGCTTTGCAAAGGACATGGATATTGACATGCATCTGAGAAGAAAAGAAATAGAGCATTCGTTGCTTCAGAGAAGAAACACATGCAGAGAAGAAATCACCTCTCTTTCAATCTGTCTCCAGTAAAGTTACTCTCTCATTACTTCACAGGAGAAACAGTACCTGTATTTTATTTTTTAAACATAAACATAAAATATTGTATGTATCATGCATATGTGTACTTTATTTCTTAGCCAAAACCACTCTCCTTCTAGAAGACTGCCAAAACCAGCCTTCACATCAATCCCATCATATGATTAAATCACACGTTATTTTCCAGCTACTCCTATTTGCATAATGAGTATTTACAAAGCAATATTCCAAAATCACCTTGGAAATAAGGTGCCATTTACCTTTGCAGTCAAATTCATCAGAGTTGTCACCACAGTCATTGGCACCGTCACAGACTCTGGCACTGGGAACGCAGCGGCGATTGGAGCATGGCCTGAAGCCCTTCCGACAGCCTCTGTTTTCTGCTCAGGTAAAACACAAGCACAGCACTGGACTGACACCTCAGGAAAACAGCCCTAAGCTCAATCCAAACAAACACCCCAGAAAAATATTTTAATTGATGATGCACTCCAAGCTACAGGAAAAAAAAAACTTCAGAAATTGCTCATCTATTATGCAGCATAACTTGGACCGATAAAGGGATAAAGAACTATAAATGAAAGCATGATGAGAAAGAATGAGCATAAAATAGAAAAAGGGAGCCTAATTCCCAGCTTTCATTATCTAGTGGTACAAAATGCCCATGTACTTTAAATGCATTTGTTTTGGCACACTTTTTTGGGGAGAATGTTCTCATGTGGCATCATACAGAATGAAGCATACCAAATTTAGCCTAAACAAGAATGGGAATAAATGGAGAATAAAATAACAAAAAAAAAAAAATTAGCAGAGAGGTTTCTGGATTTCTGAGCACCAATACCAACAGTGATCTGCTCAAGAACACTATTGAAGAATATATGAATTATACATATTATGATATGTTTGAAAATTCAGGACTGATTTACTAAAGCCCAAATTATTGCAGAAGTCACAATAATAATGTTCACTGCATTAGTTAATCAACAATAACGAGCCCAGCATCGTGTTCTTTATCAGACTCAGAAAGCAACACCCTGTATATGACCTAGTTCATAAAAGGACCCCAGCTCTTCCTGTTTTTTGGCTTTTTTTTCCAATGTGTAGCGAAATATTTGGCACTGTTGATTTAAATGGGGCAAACTGTTCATTGTCACATTGCAAATCAATAGAATATCCTTTATAAAATTATGTGGCAAATCCATGGAAAGACTAATTGTTCTCAGAATCACAGAATGGTTTTGAAGGGACCTTAAAAACCATCTCCTTCCACCCTAGGCCATGGGCAGGGACATCTTCCTCTGTCCCAGGCTGCTCCAAGCCCTGTCCAATCTAGACTTGAAAACTTTCAGGGATGGGGCAGCCACAGCTTCTCTGAGCAATAAATCATGTATTTATAAATCTATTTATAAATTTATATAATCTATTTATATAATCTATTTATAAATTTAATAACTAGCATTTATATATTTTACAGTACTGTACAATAAGCAAGCAACAAAAAAGCAGCTAGTCATGTTTTTCCTTGTTTTTGTTTTAGAGACAGAAACATTTGAGATGCTTTTTATTAAACATGTCAGTTAATACATGAAGTTTGTGAGAAAAAAAAATATTTTCGGGTAATTTTTTCCATGTCATGTCAAGGTTTTCCTAATGTGTGTTGGCATTTTCTTCCTGGGCATCTTGGCAGAGCAGGTGGTGTGAATAAGTAGAAAAGTCACAGAGGAAGCCATCTAAGTATGTATAACACCAAAATGACAACAGGAGGGTGAAAGATCTGGAAATACCCACCACAGTAGAAAAGTTTCTCATCAGACTTGTCCTTACAGTGAGTGATGCCATCACAAGTCAGCTGATAATCAATGCATTCACCGTTCCCACATTCAAACTCTGAATAGATGTTGCAAGTAGAATTTTTACCTAAAAATAAACCACATTAACATGTAATTTTTAAAAGCTTTTACAACCAGTGAGAATGAGAAAAAATGCTGGCTGCATTTCAAATTTGACCTACAGGAATTTTGAAAACCTGAGTACAAAACAGTAAAACACATCACGGCATCAGAACTTAAAAGCTTCTACAAAGAGAACTTGTAAAAGAAAATACATTGACAAATATCCATGCAGGAACATGGAGTGAAACAACTTACAGGCACTCATTCTGATAAGAACTTTGGAACTACTGTGCTTAGCTTCCTTCTTCTCACCTGTGCTTCCCAGCCCCCAGCTTGAATGGTACAGCCTAAACCCCAATGCAGAAAACCTGCTGCTTCCATTTTACTTATTTCTTTTATTCACAAAACCTCCCCCCTTCTCATCTAGAGGATGTTTTATCTATTATTTTAGAAGAGAGCCAGATGCACATTTTTTTTTTTTTTACTTTTTTACTTCAGAAACTAAAATACATTCACAAATGGGACTCAACAATTTGGTCATGAACTTCATGACAGGTCATATATCTGCTTTGTGAGCATGGTTCTAACCAAAATATCAAAGTGCAGAGAAACAAGGAGTTTTTAGGACAACTCAAGAAGAAGAACAATGGGAAAAAGATACCCAATTGTTGTTTCTTTCTTGTTTCCATTATAATCACTTCAGCACAAATTCAGGAAGAACCAGGGTCTGCTATGTGCAATAGCCAAGCCAATATAAATTGAAAGCATTTCATGATTTGATTCAAACATGAAGAAAAAGTGCTGAAAATATAGATTCTGAACAAGGTGAGATCTGGTTTTCAATATGATTTATTTAGCCCTTTAAATTTGAATGGAAGTATTTTCATCTCTTTTTCCCTCCATTTTCTAATATTGTAAGAACTTAGATCTTAGGGAGAATAATTCTCAACTATATTTGTAGTTCATCTAGTTCAGCATCTTAGACTGCAATCTTTAGAAAAAAAAATGAAAATAATCAAAGTGCATATAGTACGATCTACCCTCAGTTCAAGTCTAACTAGACACCCTTGTAGAGCTTGCTTCAAGCTCCATCTTGCAGGAAGAAAGCATTTTAATGCCTTTCAAACAGTTTCTTTGAAGACAAGTAAGTAGTCAGAGTAGTCATTACCCATATCATCATCTCCCCTCTTTGAATTTCACTGAAGCTTTGTCTCAAGACTCTTGACTGGCAGTAAGTTATACAGACTAATTACACTGTGAAAGGACAGTTAATTCCTTTCCTTAGCTGGAATTGCTAACTTTCAATTTTATTGAATATCAATTTCAATTCTGTTATGAAGAAAGAAACATTTGATCTCAAAGCTAAACTGAAGTCTGTCTTGTTTCCATCCTTTCTGTGCTACTCCACCCCATCATTTAATGTCTTTCTTCTTTTTTTTTCCTGATAGCTCAGATCAACATTTCCTCATTTCCTGCAAACATTCTACAGAATAATTTAAGAGATTAAAACTTATTTCATGTCCTAGATGACAATTTAAACATGGTTTTCCCTAAGACAAATTTTAAGAGTTCCGATGCATTTGGAAAATATAAATGCCATATAATTATTATAAAACAAATTGTTAAGCATGTGAATTCATCTGCTGAACCTCCCTCACTTCCACTGCCAATCACTGGCTTGACAACATAGAGAGATAGGTGAGAAATTGCTTTAATTAAGGTTCAACTTCAGTAACTTATCCCGCCAGGGAAGGATACATAGAGATATTTATATCTATCTCAGCAGTAATTGCGATAAATATGTAAAAATCCTATTAAGAAACAGTAACCCACTATCATAATAGCAGTTCAAAGAGAGTATTAACACTTTTTAACCCCTCAAAGACTTGCAAGACAAAAGAGTTAAAAGTCTGGTTTGTGCTGAATCGCCAGATCAATTTTTACAGTATATAAAAGAAATGAAATTAATGGCTTGGGCCAACTGCCTTATGAAAGCCAAGTGCCTCAGAGCACAGAAAAGCATCGTGTCAGCCACCATTACTTACTCACACATCTGTTATCATCTATCAGCACTCTGTCCCCTCTGCACGAGCAGTTCACTCGTCCATCAGGCGTCAGGAGGCACAAATCATGGCAGCCTCCGTTCATTTGTGCACAGGGAGATAACTCACCTGAGAGACAAACGACAAGAGAGGAACTCTATTTTATTAAATTTGCTTCAATGGCACAGGTCTTTGAGAGAGCAAAGATCACCATATCTCAGATTCACGGGCAATTGATTTGGGTTTTATCAGTCAGATGAAAATGCCAGCATCCCTCAGATGCTGGTATACTAAAGATAAACAAACACGTAGAAAAAAAAAAATTAAAAACCTGCAACATTTGTAACCACTGAAATTTGACAGGAAAACATTTAACTGCTATCCACTGGCTCAACACCCATAGCAGAAAATTCTGAATAATGCTTATTTACTCGGGAAAAGGTTATACCCCATCTTTTCTTAAGGGAAGAATTTCTGAAATGCCACATAAACTTTTAACTTGGCTAAAACCAAGTAAAATCCCTGAAATGAATGTCATTGGCAGTAAGAAATGCTGCTTGGGGGCTTACAGCTGTTGGTGTCGTTGGCAACAGCGATGATGCCCATTGGCTGGTGCGGGATGTCGGAGCGGAGAACTTTGGTGTCTCCTCCCGTGTACTTGCTGGAACGCAGGATGGCTCTCCTCACTCCATCTGACCAGAAGATGTACTCATCATACACAGCCAGGCTGAGGAAGGTGCCTGGGCCAGACTTGACGATGACCTAAAATGCAGAAGTGCAGAAGAGAAACAGGAGAGGAAGTGCTGTCGCTGCATGAGAAGATTTTAAAGTGTGAGCTGCGACTCCCATCGCTTTTAGACAAAACACTTTTATACTTTTATACCTGCAGCACCTGGGGAAATGAGATAACAGCACTTAAAATGTGTTAAAATGATGCCACAGGTATCCAAGTTTCACAAAACCAGGCATCTGTTCCTTAATTTAAAAAAATCACAGTTTAAACATGCCTGTAAAAATATCTACTCAATGCTTTACCTGCTTAATAGCTCCAACAGAAAAGAGAACAGGTTCTTTCAGCATGGCTGAAGGTCTAAAAATTCAGTTTTTATGAACCAAAGTGAACTGAAGAGTTTTAGAACTGAAGAGTGCTCACCACATCATCACATTAGAAACTTGAACCTTAGACAATAAATGTTTCATGTTTCCCAATTCAGAAAAAAAAAAATCTCACCACAGTAATAATTAATTTAAAATCTAGAAGGAGAAAATGAATTGAAGATCACTATAGAGTAAGGTTTGAAAAAAAAAAAAAATTCTATCAATACAATGAGTTTGATCCCAATCCAAATCACAGCTCCTGTGAAATATTTGCATATGTTCTTTCTTTCCATGTTTCAGAATTAACAAGTTCACATGAACAGCTTCGCTTCCGAAGAATCTGACAAATTTTTATCAGTTGTTTAGCTGAAAGTTTAATTTTGGCTGAAGAGAATTACTGGAAGGGGGTTAGTATTTCTCCATTAGATACAGACATAAATAATACTCTTACTATTTCTATCGAATTGTATTCCAGGTTTCTCTGGGAAAAAAATAGTAAGTTATATATACTCATAAAGTGGGAACAGTTCTCACCCAGGACAGGAAGAAAAATTAAAAATCCTGTGTCTATGTGCTACTTATCATAGGGAAATTTGGATAAACTAGAAAAATAATATCCTTTAACATATCTGCTTAGATCACCATGGTTTTCCTTCTGCTTTGTGTGGTTTCTCCCCTTTCCCAGAGAGAGTTTATAACAATGATGAGATTTCATGGAAATCTCCATGAACCAGTAATCTGATGGATCTGAGTCCTTTGTGCTTGCAAGGGGATGCTGTGTGACAGATCTTTAAAAAAATCTGGGATGAGAACTGAGCAGTAATAGTCAATCCCATATTTAATTACTAAATAATTCACTGTGGGTGTGTAGGAAGTCTTTCTCTCCATATAACGAATGCACCTCATATACAGGACATGCAAATTTTATTTTGTGAAACAAAAAGCCCCCAATTTTGATACTACAGCTATGCCTTGGAGACTAAGAAGGATTCAATACTCTGTAGGATTCAAGACCAAGGGATGCTCCAGGATTGTTCTCACCTGTGCTGGTTCAGGGTATATCAACAACCTGCCAACATAAATAATTCCAGTGCTGTGCACGGGAGCATTCCTGCCCATGTTTAAATTCACTTATACAGACAGAATGTCAAAATTACTTACATTAATCAGATAATTATAACAAATTCTGCTTCACTATGCAC
The DNA here is from genome assembly GCA_013400175.1 of Phainopepla nitens. Lineage (NCBI taxonomy): Eukaryota > Metazoa > Chordata > Aves > Passeriformes > Bombycillidae > Phainopepla > Phainopepla nitens. The sequence continues at coordinate 2,657,027 of VXBQ01006036.1, read as the reverse complement.
ATCATGTATTTCTGCATATTTTAAAGAGGGTAGGACAGCAAATCATTTTTTTCCAGGAAAGATTTTTTTTCCCAGTGATAAATATCCCAAGAGGACAACTTTTCTCTAACCAACATTTTTCCAGAACTAAAAGTATTAAAAGACAAATGGGAATATATTAATGGCAAAAGATTTCTTCTCTAATTGTGCACATTTCCAGTAAGATACTTTTCATAATACACTCTTAAAAGCCTGTAGTATTAATATTCAGGCATTTCAGGGGGAAGAAAAAAAAAAACAACATGGATGTTTCTGAACAATCTTTATGAAAACTGGCCATGCAGATTCTGCAGTCCCATATTCTTTGTGACAGTGTGAAACTGTCCCAGTTGGAAAGATTTTATTGTTACAACCAAGGCCAAAGCACTGCCCTGCTCAGCTTTCTGTGTTGGGGAGCACTGTACTAATTTATCTGGGATTGTAACAATAGGATGTCAATTCACCACAGAACTGACCATCGCTGTTCAGCCTTGGGAGAGCTGAGATCCAAATATAGTGTCATAAAACCAAACTTTTTTTCACTGTTGCTCATTGTATGTCATTTCCTGGAATCTCTGTATTATGTCACAGCCCTATCCAAGGACATTGGTACTATTCAAGCAATCAAAATAAAAACTTCGTATTTTTATCAGCTTTTGGCTGCTTTTAAAGCCCTTTGAAATTCTAATTTATATAATAACACTGAAAGTTGTGAAAGTTTTTTACTTCCATTCTTTTAAGTCTAAATTTATACTAAAACTTGCAACAACCGAAGTACAATTTTAAAACTTTAAAGAATCATGAAAAGACATCCTTACGATCCCTTCCACCTGCAAGCGTGGAAATCAGACACATCCAAGAGAACATCCCATGTTTTAGTACTAAATAATACCCAAGTTCAGTTACACAAGATATTTCAAGCTCTAAGTAACAGATGAAATTTTCTCTGGTTCCTGTAAAGAGATGAGGAGACTGAGGGGGCTGGGGGATGTCAGAAGTTAAGAAACAATTTAATTTTAATCCTTTCTTTTTTGAATTCTGTTCTTTAAGTTGTTGAGGAAGTTTTTGGTTTAGCATTTGAAAGCTCTAATTTCAGATCTGTGTGGTAGTTTCTTTAGAAAAACATGACTGAAAAAGCAAAGGAGCCAGCCAGGGAGACATGTCAGGCAGAGAGAATTTCTGACAGAATACTGTAATTTTGATGATTTATATAAAACCCTTATCAGAGTGTCATTAAGAACTAGACTTAATGATTCTTATCATGACAACAAAAACTTTTACAGAAATACTGGGGTTTTTTTAAAGAACACTGCATAAAGTTAATGCACCAGCTTAAAATATGATTTTTGTTTATTTTTTGCAAGTATTTTAACCCTAATGAATGGATTATTATTAATACTTCTTTCAAAATGCTTAATGAATGGGCAGCAGTATCTAATGAAGCTTTTAAATGTTTTTTAAATGTTTTTATGTTCTTCACTTTTCTAAATATACCCAAACTTACTTAGAGGTCTAAAACAGTGTACAATTGTGTACAAGAAGCTACACTTAAAAAGACTAAAAATACTGACTATTTAAAGTCAATTGCATAATAAGATCATTATACAACCATAAAGTGAAATCAGTAATTAAAAATAACATTTTTAGATGAATAAAATATCTGACCAAAGCGAGTTATACAGAGCACTACAATAGTCAGTTATTTATTTTAGTCTTTAAAATGAAAGACCTAAAGAAAAATCCAGTATTTATTTAGTTATGAATACTTATTTTAAATCATATACTGATTTAGAAGAGGAACCTATGGAAAAAATTCTGTAAAAAAGAAATACAGGGAAGCCTGTTGCACAGATAGGGAAAAATGAAATAATTTAAGGAATAACTTTTATGTATTTGATTTATTTACCAAAAAAAGCTACATTAAATTTAAACTCCTGACTGTGTTCATTGTGATGTACTTTGTTGATTGATTTAAGATTATTTTCAACACATCTTTAATGCATGAATTTTCTTTCATTTACTTTGTCTTTCACAATCACCTTCTAAATAACTTCAATTATAGAAAAGGAGACAATGGACATACTAGAAGACCACTCTTGCCAAGAATAAAAAGATCAAGTTTCCATGGAATTTTCCAAGCACAATGTAACAAAATCAGAAGTGCTTCCTCTTCAGAAATTCATTTTCGTTTCTCTGTGTTAGCAATGAACATCTCAGACACCGAAAATCAAACTTCAGAGCTGATTTTGCAGCTGAATTTGCTACCTGGTTTGCAGTTCAGCTGAATGATGGATTGAGCAACTGTTTATACAAGGGCTGTGCTTTTCAGCGCCATGGAAATGGAAAGTACACAGCTCTGCTCTATTTTTATTTATAACATTGGTATTAACCAGATTCTTTGAAACTGTATGCTTATTAATCTCTTGATAATTATTTTCAGCTTCATAAATGACAATGACAACTTCATCTAATGTTAGATTCACTACAGTCTCCTAGAATTTTGTTGGATCTTGAGGTATTATGAATAATCTTGTTCTTGGTAGCCTTTGAGATTAGTTTTATCTGTTCATTAATTCCTTCTTTAAGTCAATTTCTTCTAGGCTACCAACACTGGAATCAAGACATTTCAGCAAACTGTCCCAAAATAAAAATGTTGGATCTGTCTCAAGCAAGTATCTACCCTCACAGGGATTAGAGGATTTTACTGCCTTTGGCTGGGGAATAACTTTCATTAGGTTCAAGTTCACCATTTTTTTACAGATCTACTGAAAGAAAGCAACTCGTCAATGTCAATGGAGCAAGCTCCACAGAAAAACACTGAATTAAGCAGGAGGTGGGTATTTCACTCTTTCTATTGGTTTTAGGCTTCAGATGAATGTTGAAGTGAAATGTGGACATTTGAAAAATTGAGAAACAATTTTTTTTTTGTGTATATTAGCAAGGAAAACAAAAAATCAAGGATTGAACATTCCAGCTCCAACTACTGTATTTATATTGCTGGACAGAGAAAATCCTAAAAATCCACAACTTCACTTCTTGTGCCATTAATTGCCAAGAATATCTGCACTGTTCCAGCTGCTTTTCAAACACGGAAAGAAGAATTGATTAAAAAGCCCAGAACTTAACTCTTGTTCTCCTAACTATCATAAAAGGGGGAAATAGGAGAAGCAAACCATGGTGAACTCCAATGTCTTGGTGGTAAATTGTGCCTATTGTGCTAACAACATCTCTTTTTTACTGGCTTTTCTTGTTTCTCTACTATTACTTTTCCAGTGTCAATTCGAAAAATTACAGAGAAACCACAGAAACTGACAAATCAATTTCTCTGTGAAAGTAGGCTCTATTTTATTTTTTTCTCAGACCAACCATCAAAGCTAATTAGAATATCTGTCTTCTAGTTTATATTATTTTCCTTTGGGTTAGTTTTCATGTCTAAATCTGTTCATAGAGAATACAGCAATGAGATTGTTTACAGAATCATTTTCAGGAGTTGGATCCTTTTTAACTGCTAATACTCAGATCTTGGTGAGAACCTTGTCTAATAATTTTTAGCACAGTTTTATTTTAATGGAGTTAGATATTCTACATTTCAAATTGCTCATGTTTTGCACAATTTCTCTCTGTTCCAGCTGCCTTGGCTGGTCTCACTTTTTTCCTGCCTTAGTGAGTGATTTGGTCACTTCTCAAGGTAACATTGATGTCATCATGAATACCGTCCCAGAACTGACCAAAATTATTCTGCTGCCCTCAATGATACTTGTATTTCAAATAAATATAACAACACACATGAAAAGTGAGTTTTAGAGGTCATTCATAAACTCAAGTTTTTCATAAATGCACAGCCAAATCTAAAGCTTGCACTTCTGCTGTAGACTGAAGAAGACATCTGATAAAATCAAATTGAATAAAATAGAAGTTGAACACCAACTATGGAACTTCTGTAATTGCCTTAATACAGAAATTCAACAGAATAAAAACAAACATCCTAGAAACTGAAAGTTACAATTACTGGCAGGTTGTAATTTCATGAAGGTTATAATTACCAGAAACACCTCTAAACCCATATTGATTTTAACAATCACACCTATAGGCCTACAAAATTATAACTGAGACCAAAACATTCCTTTCTGGATGCTAGAAAATAACTGTTTTACAGAAAGTTAACAATGGTTCTAGTTTTTCACATGTAAAATGTTACAAAATACTTAACTTTGATGAAGAAAAGAAAAAAATTAATCAAAGAAGCTCATGATTTATTAGAAAAATAGGTCTAAAACTTGAAATCAGCTTTATTTGCTGTTGGCTCAGTTTCTGTGTTCTTAAAAAAATGTTGTAATTAAATCACAAAGCAACTAAAACCAACTGCAGCCACAATATTAAATCCAAGTAAGGGCAGGAGAAAAAAATGGAAGAAAATGGGAAAGAATAATGAGAAACAAAATAGTGCCACTTCTGTTTTTTTCAACCAGAAGACATGATAGAACAGGAAAAAAAAGAATGTTAAAAAACAACCCCCCCCAAAAAAATTAATAATATCTTCTGAGTAATAAAAAGGAAAAATAGTAACAAAAAATCTTCCAAACTTGAAAGAGTATTTCTGAAACCAAATACTTGTATTAAAATATCAGCTCAACACAAAAATCAATAAACCCCTCCAATCCACTCTAAAGAGTCAGTTCAATATTGCTAAATGATTTTCTACTAATTCATTGTACCAGATTATTGTGGTGAGCAGAATGAAGAAAGAAGCTGCTATCTGGAAGGAAATTCATTGCATTACCATTAGCCTTTCATGTTCCACTATCCAATTTCTACCCTTGTTAACCTGACTGAAACCAGAGAGCAATGAAGCAGAGATAGTGGGGAAAAGGGTAATCTGTTTAAACTATTTTTGACAGGTGGTTGATGACTGAAACACTCCAAAGAATCTGAGATCACCAGAAGAGCAGAACAATCATTACTTGCTCTGATGTCACAGAAATCAGGGATCTCATCCAGCTGGACAGCATATGAACAAAGTAAAACAGCTGCCCTGGAAATATTATTTTTCACTAGGTCACTAATACAGTTAATAGGCTGGATTCTGGCATTACTTGTGTTAGTAAAAATGCATCTACAGCATGATCAGCCTCTCTGCTGAAGTGCTGCCAGGGGCCAAGGAGCCTGCTGGGCTTTTCCTTCTGGTATAACAATCCTTATCTAAGAAATGTAGGGACAGTGAGAACCCAGATCACTGCTTTTGACAACAGAATCAGCTGATTGTCCCACAACAGGTACTGGTGTAACACACTAGAGCTCCCAAAAACCCTTCAGAAGAGGGTGCTGGAGTCAGATCACTGTTTGTTTACTGCAAGGGAGAAGAAGAGATAAATTGTCAGAAAGCCAAACCAAGAGGCAAGGTGCTCAGAAAAATTGGAAGTTTCAACGTTCAATTGATGAGAAAATTGAATGATCCTTTTCTTCTTGTTGCTGCAAAGTGAAAGCCAAAGACCTGATTAAAAAAGTAGTGTTTTAGTAATGACTTCTAAGTGGCATCATGTCTGTGATCCCTATTTTATTATATCTTATGCAAAGATGAAGTTAAACTATTTAATCACAACCGACTAATTGCCTTGTCCTTAACTGATTACCTTAGTATTTGTATTAATAAGTATATAGTCAGAGATTGAAAGCTTCAGAATCCATTTGGTTGTTTGCCAAGTTTCTGATACAGTTACTGCATCTGAAAGCATTCGTTAGCTGTGGATAATTTTTATAAAAGGAAAACAAAATGAAAAAGGAAAAGCACATGCCTATCCATGCTGACTGTACTTCAGCTCTGATCTTACCAGCTTGGCTCTCCTATTTTATTCTGAAAAAAATTTGTCTAAAAATAGTGTGAGGAACTTCTGGATATGATTCAAAAAAACCATATAATTTTCATTCAAGATTAAAAAAAAAAAAAAAAAAAATCAAAGCTCATATATTGCATATGAAGCACTTTTAAAAAGTTAATTGACATCAAAGTGAGATGACGTGCACTCTCTTGTAAAGCTGGGAATTGAATACAAGCCAGGACATGCCCTTCATTCATTATATCCTGAACTTTGGGAGGTCCAAAATCCCTGAAATGAAGATTTCATGACATACGAGAAACGTAGTGCTAGAGATGTAAAAAACCCACAAGCACAGATCAACTGCCTTCAGCACATTCCTAGTAAAAGATCTGCTTGAGCTGAAACTAAAAGACTGTTCAAGGACCAAAATATGTCATGATGAAAGAGTAATGAATGGAGAACAGTTCAATATCAACAAATGCAGTTAGAAAATATTAGAAATAAGATTTGTTGAGTAACACTCTGGCATTACACAGAAGAAATTCTGAGCAAACTGAGCATTAATTGTATTTCAACAGACCTAAAAGTCTAATCTACAACTAATACCAGAAGAAAATTAGACAATTATTAATCTTTCTGTAACAATTTCACTTTGAAGGTGCCAATGAATGCAAACAAACATACAACGAGTATGTGCAGGAGTTCTGTTTTACTTACATATCTTTGTGATCCATCGTATTCACACCTCTCAATTTTTCCCAAGCTGCCGTCTGAAAAGTAAAGCTTCTCTGCCCTGTGATCAATGGTGAGTCCATTTGGTGTCAGAATATCAGTGCTAATGATAACCTGGGCATTTTTGCCTGAGAGGGTGGATCTCATGATGCTTGGGAGCTGCTCATTCCAGTTAGTCCAAAACATTAAGCTGTATTAAAATCAAAATAACAAACAAAACCATAAGATACATTTTATAATTTAATTCTCTTCAAACTGAGCAACACATTAAAAAAAAAAACAACAAAACAAAACAAATGCCTTCATAAACAAATCTGAATGCCAGCTACAAATAATTGTGATAGTCAATAGTGAATAAGAAAATGTAATGGCCTATAAATAAATTATATATATAAATTACAGCAGTGTCCTAGTTCATTAATTTGCATAGTACAATTTTTTTCTCTTACAGATGTGTTCAATCCTGATCGTGTCTCTGTAGTAATTTACCATTAGAGAGAGATACAAGCTGTGTAATGATATAAACTTAATTCTGTTAATGTGTGTATTAGTAATATTTAACAGAGGAAATTAATCTGCAGCTTCTCCCATGTTAGAGCTGTAATACAGACCCAAGGACTGGTGTGCAGAGAGTTGATAATGGGAAGAAAAGGACCTTAATGTGCTCTACAGGAGGCTCGACTGTCAACCCCTTGTTGCTGTTACCAATGGCAGAAAATGTTATGGACCAGGCTGATGGAATTCTAATTCATGGGCTGACAGAATCTACCCCTCCTCTCCTTGCAGTTTCCATCAGAGCTCAGGGGGTTTATTTATGTTACCTTGATAACTGCATTTTACATGCAGCAGAAACTCTTGATCTGCATTAACAGGACGTGAAGTCACACATGGAAATATGCTCCACTACGCATGCAGCTTTGTACATGCAGCTACCACAAATTAAAAATAGAATTTAATATGGCAGAAATGTTCCCCAACTTCCCCAAAAGACAGAGATAGTTACAAGAAACACAAAAACCAAGTTGTCTTTCTCCTAGAATTAACAGAGAAAATTAATGTACCTGAAATGTGCAAGACACTGAAGTGAAAATAAAAATCCTCCCACTAACATAGTATTTTTGAGAGAGGAGAGAAGGAGTTAAGTTAGACTTTTTGCAGGATTTTGTCAATTCCTACATTCCTTTATACAACACTGATTGCTGTGATAAACACATGGGCCTCTATTTTGCACACAAGAAACTCAGACTTCTTTTTGTAAGTGCTTAAATTAATTTTGGACATTTTTTTAAACTTAAAAGCAGTGAGAGTGACACGTGTGAGAAAACGACCACTCAATAATAGCATTTAGTTCACTCTTAAGAAAAGCAGCTTGGATTCTTTTAACATTCCATGAAAATGCAACAATTATTTGATCTGAAACCCAAAAGCATATAAAATATCGAATCTTACTTCTACAACTCCTTTATAAGAGCACGACAATAAAAGATACCAGCAGTGAAATGTGTTAACGTCTCCGTTTGCTTCCTGAACGGAAAAATCGAATCAACCTGCGTAGGGTTCAGCAATATTGTTTGATTAAAATAAAGAAGTGTTGCTTGACACCAGGCAAGAACCAGGATTTGTAGGAGAGATGTAACACCTACTTTTGGCATTCATCCAGGGCCAGCACATGGGGATGGTCATCCTCAGCCATGGTGATGACGGCCTCGCGGTTGAAGGCCCCGCGGCGCCGCTGGTCCACGGTGTGCCTGGTGATGGAGGACGTGGTGGAGCTGGTCCAGTACAGAGTGTCCCAAGCTCTGTGGTAAGCCAGGCCCTCCACTGACCCCACATCTGCAAGACACGAGCACACACAGAGCAAATGAAACTCCTGCTAGCGGGACGGTTGGTTTCATTTTTCCTCAGAGCTGATCCTGAAGACTCGCAGGGTTCAGTTATTTCGGCTGACTGACTCCGCGATTACTTTGATCATTTCTGCTGCTTATTTTTATTGTAATCAAAATATTAGCATTTTCTTTTCACAAATTTAAACAAAATAAAGGGCAAGACCGCTGTTGATAACACTTTGCTATATTTATGAATTCTAACAATCATTAAACTGATATTACCACTGCAGTGTCCCCAGATAACACATTAGAAATAACAAACACTTATTCAAGACAATTATTTAGTCTCTTCAAATATCATTTAAACCAGGTCTTGGCATTTTTTCAATAGTTACTTGCATTATTTAGCACCATCTCTCAATGCATTTTGTAGCATTGACACATTACATTAATAGGGATCAAAGTTCCCTCTTGTTACAACTGTATTGGCTTTTGCTAAACACCTGAAAATTACTCAAAAAATACCAACTCTGAAGGTCTTGGCGTCAAGATATAATTTTAATAAGCCATGATACCGCACTCATTCATTCAACACAAAAAACTGTGAGCTAGGGAAAAAAAATATTAGTAAGCAACTAAAACACATATTTTATGCCCTGAAAAGATAAATGGTATGTAATCTCAATATATAAAAGTGACAGACTGTGAGAAATAGGAATAATTATATCCTATCACTATTTGTATATTACTACAGAAATACGATGTTGATAACTTCACTTATTATTTTGCTATAAACAAATATTTTTAGACCAGAAGGTTCATGCAGCTTATTAATGAGCTACAGAAGGCAAAAATCTAGAAGTATAATTAGGATTACATTATGTTGGCTGTTACAATTTACATTCAGTTTGCTGAAAGATGTAATTTTTACTATGACATTCATATATACAGAAAAAAAAAGTCCCAACAAGAGTTTGATCACTTTGAAAGAGCAAACACCGAATCAAAACTTTGAGGCAAATAAATCAAAACTATGAGACTAATAATGTTTTATCAGGTTTTTGTATTTTTCTTGTTAAAGCATTTGATATGTCACATTTTGTGACATATCTATGGAGAAATAACAAGACTTGTTTTCAAAAAGAAAAAACAGGGAAAAAAAAAAAAGAGATGATACTCCTTAAAGGGAGGTGAATATGTGTAAAAATAGTTTGTCTATTTATGAAACAGAATTTATGAAACAAACCCCATGTACCTTCAGCACACCTACAAGTAACTCAAAATATTGAAATATAGTGAAGGTCTTCGAAATCACCAATTAAAACACAAAGATGATCAGTTCTTTCAAATATCATGACAGTGATTTCCATCAAAATTATACACTGAATCCAAATTCACAACTACATCCAATTCCCTAAACTAAAACAAATCTTTTTAGATATATGATTTAACTATTGGGTTTCCCTGTGTGGAATCACAACTTGGTCTTGATAGTCCTCGTGGGTCCCTTCCAACTCAAATATTCTGTGATTCTATTAAAAAATGACATATGTATTGGCATTTTCTGACCAATTCTACACTACATTTGTAATGAACAAACCACCAAATCATTTATTCCTCTTCATTTGTACAATGACAGAAAAAAACCCAAAAAATCATTTTCCTGGTGTAGCTTCTTGAATTTCTATCAACTTAAGCTTTGTTTCCTGTCTGAATCTGTCAAGAAATTTTAGAGCAAACTGATTACAGAACATAGTCCAAAACTCTTTTGTAGCAGATAAGAAATAATGATGTTCCTGTCACAGAGAGATGTGATCAACTAAAACACAACTACAGGGATGAAAGTGCTCGCCAATACCAGATTTGTTGTTTTATGAGTAACTTCTGTACTAAAGAGGAAAATTCAATTTTCCCACAATTCTAAGAAAGCAAAGTTTCCCCTTCTTCCATCACACTGCAGTTCCATGTTTAGGCCAGTGAACGGTGACAGAGAAATGTTTCATTCCAAGTTACTCTCTATGAAATGGTAATTTCTAAATTTTTAGCAAACAGCTACATGGAAGGTTGTGGCACGTATGGAGACAAGCAAACATTTAGCACACAGACAACAGGTGTTTTAATAAAATATCTATCATATGCACTTTTGCAAAAAAACCTTTGCCTTACATACATGTTCTCAGGTGAGCAGAGCTAAAAGAAAGCAATCTATAAAACAATATTCCAAATATAAGGTTCAGGTGAAAGACTTGCAGATGTCAATTGTTTCATAAATAATTGAAACAGAAAAACTCAGAGTAAAAAAAAAACAACTCTTACAAAAAAATAAATCATAGAAATTAAATTGCTACAAGACATGAAAAAAATTAATTAAAAAGAAAACTAATTGCTGCAAACACACACCAAGTGCATTTTCTTAACTCCACCAAAATCATTAATTCTGAAAGATTTACACTGGGCATACATTTTTATTTGCTAATAAACTTTCAGTTTTATCATGTTCTGTACTTATGGAATTGACAACTAAACCAATATAGAAGTGACTCATTTAATAGCTTTATAAATCCATAAATAAGGTTTTAAAGTCAAAGGCAGAAGACAGAGAGAATGATACAACTTTTAGATAAATTCTTACAATGGATAACACAAGTAACTTTGTTCTTGCTAGCATGTGGTGTAAGCTGGATGTGCCAGCAGTGCACTTTTTTGCTAATTTATGTTTCTAGATTAAATTTGTTCATTTGTTGGGGTTTTGTGCTGTTTGTTTTGGTTTGTTTGTTTTTGTTTGATGTTTGTTTGTTTAGTTGTTGTTGAGGACTCTCCAAATTCCTGTAAATCTTTTTATCAATGATAAAACAGTGACCAAGGACAGACTTATTCTAGAAATGGCCCTCTAGACTTGAGGCTGTTCCTTAAAACTAAAACATTTCAGCAACTTTATATTTCTAAAGACAGGACACTGGAGAAGATTCCTAAGTAGTCGTACATCATTACTGATTTGCATAAACATTATTTTGTATTTACTTATTTCATACTCCTTTAAAGAATATTCTAGAGAACTTTTTCCTTAAATTTAATTTATTATTATATACTCAGTCACTAGAAAATACATCAGAAATATGTACTCATCCTCTCTGCTGCTACAGTTGGGGGATTTAGTCCCAAAAGCCACTGACAGGCTGAAAATTAGCAATTTGTTTACTCTAAGCTTCATATTTTTGCAGCATCATGTAATATTCTGAATTGGTAAAGCAGAAAGAAACTGGAAATGAAAAGAATCCCATTTGTTTCACTGACATATTGAATTAAAACACTGATGGTATTAGATGCCTACAGCACTGATTAAATTTATTCTAGCCATGAAGCAACAGTTTATGATTTTCACATGAATAGCATACTTAAATGAAAAGAACATTAATACAATATGATATTAATATACAAATACTCACATTATTCACCTGCTACTGACGTTCTGAATTAAATCAGTAATGGGGTGTATAACTGATTAAATATCTACACAAGAGAATGCAACAGCCTATGATTTACAAAGGCAATGCCAGAGTGATCACATCATTACGTTGCCAAATGCTATCTATCACTTTTACTGAAGTTAACGAAGATAGATTGCATCCCACAGATGAGATGCAGCCTATAAATATTGCCATGCTGATCTTCATCTGACTTTGTCAGGGAAGAGACGAGCAACAAATCAATAACTGAAGAACTCAGAATATGCTCCCTTATTAATGCAACCTGAAAATAAAAATACTAAAGAGCAAAGTTTGAATTATCCAATAACAGTTGAGTTTGTTTATATATATATACTTATACACTCCATTATCTAATTTTTTATCTCTTATCTTCTGTTTTAAAACTATCTAGAAAGTTTGTATCACAACTTTTCCAGTTGCACCACTTTAATTACCTTGTTCCTTTAATTTCCTATTTTAACCAACTCCTTTCCTTTAAAAATGACATAAAGCAAGAACAACTGTCAACATCATAACTTTAACACTGAGAAGCCATCAAAGTAATAAAACTGAGCATAAACAGCACTTTGATATCAAACACTGGAGATGGCTTTAATGATCAGGATTCCTTTTCGGGCTCGGCGTGTGTCATTTCCCTTTCAGGAGTCAGCCTGGGGACAGTTCCAGCAGGCTGCTCGCAGGAGGGGGCCCTGCCTTCTGTCCCTCTGTCTGTGTAGGATTATGGTGACAGGTAACAGGTGCTCACTGTTTGATCCGGGGTGAAAGCAAAGCACCTCAGGAGCAACAAGGCACCTGAAGGAAAGCGGTTATTTTCACATCCCTCCCTTACTGCGCAGTCAGAACTTTACATAATTCTCACCCTCACTTTGCTCTTGGAGTATCAGAAAGCCTTCTCCTAAACAATAGTTCTAAGACAGAACTAAGTCTATGATAAACTGAAATAACCAATTATGACATCTTTCTATTTAGCCTGAGAATATAATTTCGTTTCAGAGTAGATGTAAAGTTTGCTAAAATCATACTAAGAAAGAGCAAACATCTGTACCATTTTTCTGTATCTTGAAAAAATAAACCCATGCTGTAAGCTATCCCATGTAAAAGATCATTAAATGCAATAAGATAGCATGAACAAAGGCTTTGGGTTCTTCAAGGTAACAATTAGTTCAAGTCCAAGACACTACAAACATCTCCATGGATGTGACCTCAGTACTTCTTCAAGCTTCCTGAGGTAATATTGGAAAGAATGAGCATTTTATGGGAACGATATAAAGAAATCTAAGACCATTCTAAAAGCAGAAAAAAAAACACCTCACTCTTTTGGTTTTTGTTTTGTTTTCTTTTTTGTGAGAAGTGTAATACTGAAATCTCATATCTAGAAAAACATTTGGTGTCTGCCAAAACAATCAACAGTTTATGACAAAATTTGTACCTACTTTCACTTAATTTTTTCAGACAATGGATATAGCCTTTCCACAAATGTTCCCTGATTATTTACCAAGGAAAATCACAACAGAGATGCAAACCTGCAATACACTGTGCTTCATTATCTGAGATATAAGTTACTCCTTTAAAAAATTTAGGGATTGTCTTAGGGTCAGCAGGAATAATGCAGCAAAGGACTAATGATACATCACAAATTTAAGAAAATGCAAAGAACTCAACAATTTAGAGAAGCAATAATATTTTGTAGAACTGGAACCCTCCCAGGATGTTAAAACATTACCAGTTAGCAAGGGTTATGATATCATAACTTCAATGTAGTTAAACATATCCATATAAAAGGAGTTTTAAAAGCAGAAAGATCTGGAATGGAAAGCTAACACATAGAGATGGAAGTGTTATACTAGATTACTAAAAATCTCAACAATTTTCATGGAAGAAATGTTTTCCTAATTACAGGAGTGCACATTATGTTTTTATGTATTGCATGTGCACTCTAAAAAAAACCAACTCAAAACCCTGCAGCCTTGCCACTTTCAAAACAATATCATGACTATCCTAATAAGCTTTCTAATAAATATGTATAATCACACATTTTTATTGTTGCTGTTGAAAAAGAGCTATTTGAGTCATTAATGACAGAATAGCCTAGTAAAGCCTCATGATCTAATAACATTTGCTAGATCACATTACCCTTTAGGAAAAAAAACAATAAAAATAAAGGGATGTTCCTCTGCAGCTTTTTCCTGACAATTCACCAAACACAGTTTTACATTTTATGCAACTAAATCACATCTGCTGATGGGGAAAAAAAAAAAAGTGAATGTGTACATCAATATAAATTTAAGGACAATGATTAAAGTTGAGTAAGTCACAAATTCTTCGTGAACAATCTCAAGTACAATAGGCAGGAAAAAAAGGAAATCCTTTAAGTGGAATGGGCAGGAACACTTTTCCTCAGTAATGAGGTTGGGAATGCTCAGGACATACCAAACTAAAAGATCAGTGTGAGTCAGCTCCAATCATGAATATATTTAAGAGTTTCATACCAGGAACACCTAAACAAAGCATGAAATGTCCAAGAACACACATTTCTAAAATAAAATTTTAAACAAACAAACAAACAACTTAATATAAAATTAGTAAACTTCATCCACCTATAATAGCAACTCATAGATTTTACTCACTAAGCTTAATCTAGTGGAATGTATCCCTGCCCTGGCAGGGTCTTGGAAAAAGATGATCTTAAAGGTCCCTTCCAACCAAAACATTCTGTAATTATCTCTAATGTGCAGCAACACACAGAAAAAATATATCGACAAACCAGACACATTGTTTTCCTCCAACAATGTGGCATTGTAATAATAAATATTATGTGCTACTGGTTAAAATATCCTAGACTTAACAACAGCCTCTCACATTCCTCCTTTAAAAAGTGAAAATCACTGGACCTCTGTTCCAACACACACAGTTATCGTGAATCCCATTCATTTCTGAAACGAAAAGCGGTAACATTCAAGTGTTTATTTTTAACAGGTTAAAAAGTTCTTTCCCGGAGAAGAAAGCTCCAAAACTAAAGGGATCTCATACAGTGTACAAAATGTAATGCTCTGTAAGAGAAATGGGAACATAAATGCCTTTTTGACAGTTAAATTGGACCCATTTAGTTGGGAAGAATAGTAGCACACACTGGAACACCTTTAAAAGATTCAGACTGTAAAAAGCCTAAAAATAAATCACAGGATCTGACACTTTATGCTAGCATTGAAAAGATTTTTGCGTTCTTTGGGCACGAGTGCCTCAGGTTCAAAACAGGAGTGTTTTTTTTTCACACAACATTTCCTTTTTGTGCTGTGAAAGACACTACACTGGCAAAATGTCTCAGTGCCATTGTTTACACAGGCAGGAGAAAAAACAGCTCACTGAGTGTATCTCATCTTAATACTTTTCCCTCTTCCTCATTTGATTTTTTGTTTGTTTCTCCTTGCCTCCACCTTTTTTCTGTATTTTTTAACTTGTTCATGGGTCTTCTGTCTACTGTTGTACCACTGTATCGAACCTGTTGGAACACTGCACTGCTTTTCTACAGATACATTGAGGCAGGCTTTGGTTAGCATATGTACTACTTCAAACTTCTCCCTATGATAAATAAATAGAAAAAAGTACTAATAGCCTAGAAACTGAAACTTCAATTTCTAAAAAGGCTTCTTTGTATAAATATAAGCTTTGAAACAACTTAGATCAGCCAAACCATCATTTGTGGGAAATCAGGGGCAAGAACAAGGCATATTTTTAAAAAATGGGAATAAGAAAGATTAACCTGATTAAATTGCCTAGAGAAAAAAAAAAAGAAAAAAAAAAAAGAGAAAGCCACTGTTGATTGACCAAAGGAGAGTTTAGAGATATGAAAGAATCCCCGCAAAAAAAACCCTTACATTGCACAAATAATAAAGATGCAAGGGCATGACACACTGAGCACACCCTGCACTTGTTTATTGTTGTTGTTATTGTTTCCTCCAGCTGAAGACAGGACCCCACCAGCTCCAGGAATCTTGGTGAGTTTTGAATCTGTTTTTAGTGAACTGGAACAAGTTAGATAAAGTTGTTTATATGCTGTAAATCTACTTTCCCTGAGCTGAAAACGTGTTAGCTAATGGGTTGTTTATGAGTTGCAAATCTGTTCAGTGAGGTGAAAATTTGTCAGATAATGGGTTGTTTATGAATTCTAAATCAATATTCAGTGAGTCGGAACTATGTTAGATAATAGCTTGCGTATGGGTTGTAAATCTGTTTCCAGTGAACTGGAAACATGTTAGATAATGGGTTGTTTCTGGGTAGTAAATCTGTTCTCAGTGAGCTAAAAACATGTTAGATAATGGGTTGCTTGTGAGTTGTAAATCTGTTTTTAGTGAGCTGGAAACCTGTTTAACAAAGAGCTCTATGAGTCTTAAGTGTTTTCAGTGTCCAGAAAAGTTCATGGATCTATTAGATTTGAATGGCACATCTGATTTCAGGAAGGAAATAATCCATCTGATTAGATGATCAGATCTACCTGATAATAGATCCTTTATGAGCAGATTTACATTCAGTGAGAGAAAAATCTGGGACAACAGTGTCTTGGATGCATCATACCCTATTTTCTCTATTAAAGTCAATTACTGAGTAAAGGCTTGCACTATTTGTGGACTTCAACTTAATGAAGCAGAAAAAGGGTGTAGAACTGATATAACCACACTAGGTATTTCCAATATGGTTTTGAATCTCTTCTTAATAAAGGAAAACTTCCTACGGATGGATTCTAATAATTCTGGAGGAAAAATAGCAAAATCAATGTCAAATATGTTATTTTTCGGTCCTGAAATGAAAAATTTTTACTAAAAGCTCTCAGCAGGATTTCATTTAATAATTTCTAGATCTCAGGTTCTTAACGTGGAAATAAGAAAATTTTGGAATTTTACATCTTCCAGTGAATGGAATTAGTGGAGTCAGCCAATCTCATCACTGCTTTTCTCCCTAAAGGTGGAGGCTGAACAAATACCTCCACTATATCAAGCAGCCTCATGAACTGTCTGCTGTTTACAGGGAGGGAAAAATCACGTGCAGTCTGTGGGATGGAAGGCTACAAAAATACCAGCTGAAAAAGAAGGATTCAACATAAACTGAAGAGGTTTAAAACATGTGGAAGACAGCAATAAGCATATTTCACTTACAAAGAAGCATTTCTACAGAAGTATTTCTACAAAATGCCATAGTTCACATGTACATCTCAAGCATGTACCGTGCTTTTCTAAGGATACAAAATTTCATCTGACATTCAATACTTGAGAGTGCTGACTCTGCTAATGAAAAATGAAATCTGGCATATTAAGCTAAAAGTAAAAACATTTCCTAACAATTTCTTGAAACTATAATTCCCAGCTATGCTTTATGGGATGTCTTTAGCTCTTATAGAGCAACCTGTTATGAAGTAATGAGAAATACTTTATCGTTCTTTTAAAAAACAATTTCTATCTGCATTAGTGCGTCACCGTTATTTATTTCTACTCTTTGTCTGTTTTAAGTGTTAAAAATTCCAGAGGCTTTTCATATGCTATTTTTAATCTCTTCTTATAAAACCAGAGTTAAAATTTGCTTCCACACCATCACTGCATGTTTCTAAGTTGCAGCTAAGCTCAACTTTGAATCCCCAGGTTTAATGCTTTTCTGGGAGTAGTGGGAACATCCTGACAACATTGCTTAGCTTATCTTTAACATATCTCAACATAGATGTCATAAATTCCTCTTAGATTTCCACACATAGGAAATCAGTGGAAAAAATCCTAAACATCTTTTATATAATATATAATATAATAATAATGATAATAATGATATAATAATATTATATCATATATATCTACAGAATGGTTTGTGTTGGAAGAGATTTTAAAATATCACCTCATTCCACCCCCCCTGCCATGGGCGGGGACGCCTTCCACTGTCCCAGGTTGCCCCAAACTGTGCCCAGCCTGGCCTTGGACACTTCCAGGGATGGGGCAGCCTCAGCTTCTCTGGGCACCCTGTGCCAGGGCCTCATAACCCTCATAGTGAAGAATTTCTTCCTTATGTCTCATCTAAATCTGCCCTCTTTCAATGTAAAGATATTTAAATTATTTTCTATGCATTAGTGTCAACTGCCTTCATAACCACAAGGAACTCCACAGAACCCCAGTGCAGAGGTAGAACATACAGCAACTATCCAATGTCACTTGTGGAATAATACTTTGTCAGTTTTCAGCTGTTTAACTTTTTTCTGCTCTAAAATATACTCCCATTAACATGCAACAGCAGAAGGTGATACATCAAACAAACTTCCATTTTTCCTCATCACTCTTTGATCTTGTTATTGAAGTGACCCAAGAAAATAGCTAAATTTAGGCAACAAAGCATAAATATAAACTCTTATGAGATTTATCCACATCTTAAGGAACAAATACTACACAGCACATCGCACATTTTGGAAAACAATTATGAAATTTCAGCCTTCAAAAAACCAGAGAGTACTGAAAAAGGACAAGAGAACAAACAAATTAAGTATCTGCCTCTGATAACTGACTACAGATGAATGTATTTTATTGCATATTTTTAAAAAAAGTAAAGTAGAACAGAAATAAAAGACAGCAGAAGTTTTTACCATTAACACTATTGTCACACAGATTTATGGATGTTTAGCATTAAGGATGTATTACTTATGTATTCACATCCAGATTTTCCTCAAATCCAGATTTTCCCAAGACAAACCTGGTATCTTCCTACATACCCCTCATATTACAGTTATGTCAGACTTGGTTGATAAACATTTTAGTGCCAGGTACTGAGCATTCACTGAGACCTCAGATGCAAAATCCGGACGACTTTGGTGAAGATGCTGGCAGAAATTTCTTGATAGGAGCGCCGAGTTTCAAAGGCAAGAAACAGGTCACATTTCATGAAATTTCTCCTACTACTGTGGTGAATGAAGGCATAATAAACACAAGGAGTGAATAAGCACACTGCCAAGTAAACCTCTATTAAAACCGAACAGTTCTGTAGGTTGGAATTTGCCTCTGATTATCAATGAGCACAAATCTTTCTTGGGCTTCACTTCAAGAAGGGTGAATCAAGTGAACTGACTAACCAAGGTCTTAATATCTTATACTGCGAAATGGCTACAACAGAGACTTAATTGTCACTAACTATAGAAATAAACAACCAAATGGTTTCATTTCCAAGCAATGCACAGTGAGGTTTTGTTTCAACAGTAAAGCTCCTAAAAATCACAGTAATATAAATCAAGCATTGTCATGATCACTTCTGTTTTCTAGTAATATGCTTCACACCTCATAAGCTCATTTTAAAACAAATTATTTTGAAGTGCTTAATGTTTAAATGTACCTTACAGGGATAAAATCTAATAATTAATTATGATAAAACTTCATTGATGTTTTTACTCTATAAAGCCGAGTGATCACCAGCTTTTCATTCAATTAGGTTTATTGAAATAAAACAGGCATTTTGGGAAATGTGGGGTTGGTTTTTTTTTTTACTTACTTTCAATTAGCACTTCTCTGCCAGCCCAGTTGTCTTTAATGACTTGGATGTTTCCATAGTGGGCGTCACTGAAGAATATGCGATTGGTGCCCCTCCCCTTCAGGCTGTAGTCAAAGGCCAGCGCTATCACATTTTTGAAGAACTCTGGGTTTTCGTAGGGCCTCACTGGAGAATTCAGGTTGGTCTCATCTGAAAGGTGGATGCTTTTTAGTATCGTCCTTCCCGAGTAGAGCAGGTAACCCTCGTGCCTGAGGCAGCTGATGCCATCCTCAGCCAGGTAGCCGTGAGCGCAGGCACACGCCCTGCGCGCGCTCCCGCGGTAAAGGCACAGCTGGTGGCACCCGCCGTTGTTCTTGGCACAGGCGTTGGTACCTGGGGAAAAAAACATCATAAAACCTGTCTTTTATACATGAAAATATACTCAGCTTAAATAGAAATGAATTTTTTATGTGTTCTGGGAATTCGCCTCTTAAAAATTGTTTGGACTGTGTTCACAAGGAAAGCAAAGGGGCAAAATAGTAAATAATGCAACTTTAACCACCCTGAAAGATAATTTTAAAGAATGCAATTAATGAGCAAATATAGTTGAAGTCCTTTTCAATTCACAACAGTGGATTAATAGAAAAAGATAAAATGGGTTATTCTTCCAAAACCAGTTGAAGACTTAGAAAATGTTTCAAGTGCTTTGAGCTTTAAATTTTTTTTAAAACACCTGTTACTGGCAAAAAGTCAAATTTAGATATCATCAGAATACAGTATTGCTTTAAGACATTTTCTATCGAATTAAACATGCATTGACTGGTAAAAAAACCTATGTGACTCTAGCTCCCTGTTTTTATTGAAGACATTTCCTAACATTTTGTTCTACCTTAATTTAAAACCTGACTTCAAAAAATTATTCCCTGACAATTGCACACCATTAAGGAATAGCTGTCAAATTAGTAACTACATTTGTTGCAAGTAATATTTAAAATAACAGTAATCATCAATAATTGGGAACTATTTGTCTTTTCCTTTTTTATTTTGGACTATCTACGAATTACTATTATAGCTAGTTGAGATAATTCAGTTTCTGCTTCTGACAGCCCTTTCCACCTATCAACTCAGCTCTTTCAGTACAGTAATTTTCCCATTTCTGAAAGTTTTCCACATAAACATTCAAATAGAATGTTTTCAGGTACAAAACCATAATTTTTGGGGAAGATGTAGTGTCTGAAAGTACTGTTGATTGAATTCTTTAACTGGTACATTTCAAGCTGAAAATCCTTTTAAGAAAAAATCATGGTAAATGAGAGGTAACTTGTTCTTTAGAGCAGAAATATTTAATTTTGTTCTCCTAGAAAAAATTCCATGAGATAGTCATCTGGAGTTATGTAAAACATGTGGACATTCAGCTATACACATTTTTACATTCTGTTTGCTTAAAAGATACTTTAAAAGTTTTATTAGGCTAGAAAAGTTAATATCTGTTTGGAAGGATGAGAGATTGAGAAGAAAAAAAGAAAATATAAAATAGATCCTCAAGCTTCTAAAATCTCCTGGAAAACTGCAATGCTTCCATGGTTCACCAGCTGTAAACATGTTTAAAAATAACCAGTTCTGAAGCAAGGGTAGTCAAGGCAGGTCCTTGCACACCTGTAAAATTGCACTGAGGGGAATTTCTGCAAGTCCTGCTGCGGGACAGATTCATTAGAAAGGGCAAAACAAGTGTTTGAAAAAAAGCATTAATCACAATCAGCACAGCTCATGGGATGGTTGGGGTTTTTTGTTTGCCTTTTTTGTTGTTGTTTGGGGCTTGTTTTAATAACAAAAGTCAGGAAATTATTTATTTACCTTGGGTTTTTCTAAACAATTAACTACTTCTAGTTCAATAAACTTTTAAAAAAAATATATAATAGTATGAGATAGAAAAACATTCCAAAAATATTTTTCACCTGTTTTTTTCCCTTTTGTCCTTCTGGCTCACTGACATCCCCTCCCAATGACATTAACCATTTGTACCCTAGTAAAATTCGAAAAATGTATTAAAAAATCATTCAGGTATGTTTTTCAAACTAACATCACTAGATTTTTAGCCTCAGTAACCATTTCTCCTATTCCTTATGTTATCAAGTCTATAAATCCATCAATTACACATAAAGAAGCATTGTTTTATCCCACTGTTCTATTTTCCTAATTCTATAATATAAAGCCCTTCCAAGCCAGCAGACATTAACGATTTCTAGCCTAGTCAAAAGAAATGGATTTTGGTGTGGATTTATTGTTATTCACAAAATATGATGCTCTGAAATTGCATGCAGAAATCCATAGTAAAATTATTATGCATATATGTTTGCAAATTATTTTCTCAATAATATTTAAATTTTTTTTAAAAAAGAGTTTTATTAGTTCCTAAATATGTTTCCTTTCAAAATGCAGATTTATTTATCATGTCAGATTTAATGTAGTTATTTAGGAGAAGAAACAGAATTCTTAGATATATAACGCTGTGATTAAAGCAAATTTTGAGTGCTACGAACACTAGAAATATATTTGTATTTAAAACTTTTATATATAATGGTGTTAACATTTTTTTTCCTCTCTTTTTGAGTATATTTCCAGAAAATTTTGTCTGGACTACCCAGCAGAAGTTTTTTCTGACGAAATCATCACCATTTTTGGAAGACATCTAACCAATCTTCTTCAGTAAAAGTTTTTCAAGGTCTTGTCAAAACCAGAATTTTAGAAGTAAAAAGACAGAAACAGCAAAATTATTCCTAGCCAGGTTGTGGAGAATAAAGTTTAACCCTCTGTACCATAAATCACAGAGAGTCTATAATAACTTTTGTCTCTTGAGTTTGCTAAACTAATTGGTTATAAAGGAAATCTGATTATTTACAAGGTCACTTTCCACAGAAGGAAAAAAAAAAAAAAACACAAAAAAACACAAAAAAACCCCCCCCAAAACCAAAAGAGACTCAAGTAATGTCAGCAAATAAATATTGAGACACAGAGGATGGGAATTGCTAATAAGAAAAAAATCTGGTTTGCTTTCCCATAGAAATCTGAAACTGCCTGAAAGCATTGCTCTGTAAAGCACAGGTCAAGGTCTCTCAATCTTAACAGTTCAAGGTCTCTTAATCCTAAAACTCTCTTTTGAGAAAAACAATACAAAACCAATCAAACCTGGAATGATAGGAAATCATTGTTTTAGATTTTCCCTCTGAAACATTGAAGAATTTTAGTAGGATTTGTACTATATGTTTTCTTTAGAACAGTAATTTCAGTTTAAAACAAAAAAAAAAATTCAAGAGTAAAAAGTGGTGATAAAATCATTGATTACCTAATTTCTGGTATGCTTTTATATACAGAAAAAGTAGCAGGTGACATTAAAACAATCAATAGCATCCTTAAGAACAGCCAACCTTTCTCTCGTGCTCTATTAAAGACTTTCACTTCCTTCAGGTTTATTCCAAGGCCAGTCCTCATGGTCACAGCATCCGTGGCCTCATTCTTGTGGCCTCTTCTAATAGAGCCATTTGCATGTGCTCTGCCAAAAAAGTTGAAGATGTCTCATCAACAATCCTCAACTAATTCACACCAAACAAATGACTGAAGAGCAGTGGAGAGTCCACTTAACAGGAGCTGGAGAAACCTCTAGGCGCTGAGGCACTTTTTATCTTTCAGAGCTCCCTCTCCTCGGAAACCGCGCAGGATTCCGCAATCCCGCCTGTGACCTTGTTAAGGAACGGTTAATCCTACAAAGGTGAGGCACCTGGCACCGAAACAACGTTTTGAGATTTAAAATACCTATGAGAAACAAATTACCTGTCAGACCAGTAGATGTAAGCTCCGAACACAGCCACTGAAAACATATCCACGTTGCTCCCTGACAGCACAATCTCCCGATTCCCTCCACTCTCAAGGTCAATTCTTTCTATCTTGTCCGTACGAGCATCACACCAATACAATTTATTTTCCTAAAGATTAATTTCAAAGGAAACGTCAACAGACTTGTCCAAGTATTTAATTAAGAGTTATTAAGATTACATATAGGTGGAACGCCAGCTGGCTTTAATGAAACATAACAAATACTGTGCATTTTAAAGTATGCTGGAAGACAGAGAAACCAACCTCATAATCAATGGAAATCCCGTTAGGCCAGGCAATCCCCAGGCTCACCAGGACAACTTTCTCAGAGCCATCCAAGTGTGCTCTGCCTATGCAAGGGGTCTGTCCCCACTCTGTCCAAAATAAATACCTAGAATGTTGTAGAAATCACCAATTAAAACTGCAGACAAAATGCACTATTACCGTTAAATGGATAACTAAAAAACATATGGTGCTCATGTCACTAAATAGTCTTAAGAAATTAAATGTATCATAATACTTGTTTATTGGATACTTTGTTAAGGTATTGTTTTCAAATGAGAGATTCTTAAAATTGTATTCCATTAATCCCTTTCCAATTCTATTCCTTAAAGAATTCAGCTTTGTGCTTGGGAAAAAAAAAAAAGTTAAAAAATAAAAATAAATTCTGGAACAGAAGCTCTTGCATCTAATCACTAACAAATACCATGATAATAAAAGGGATGTCTAATTTAAAAATGTTTTAGATACGGTAGTGAGAAGCACTATGGGAAATGGTAGAGCAACGGGACCTTATTTGAGAAGAAAATATTTTCAAATTCTGCCAAATGCTTCATGGGAACAATCTGAATCATACATATTTAATCTCATGTTCCTGTATACTCACTGCCACAGTTGCATCACTAATTTGGGATAAGGTGCTTTGTCAAACTTCCACCTTGATAAACATCTCAGTCTATTGTTTCAGGTAGAGTAAAATGAGGCAAAAAAATCTACAGGGAGCACTTCCTTTATGAACACTTCCTATGGAACAGCTTTGTGGGAATATCTATGTGTCTGTAAATATAAATATATGTATGTAGGTATATCTGTGTTAAAATATATTACAAACACATAAATTAGCATATATTCTGAGGAAGAAATATCTAATATAACAATTGAGGCCTAAGATATTACTAATTGCCTAAAGAGAAGGATTTCCATAGCAAATATTCATAGAACATGAACTATTTTTAGTAACATGCTGCACATAAATCGAACAGAACACGCAAAACCATTCTCCAATGCTTTCATCTGTGTGGAATGTATGTGTTAGTAGGTTTTTAAAGATTACAAAATCTTCTGAGCATTACTGAACCGTTCTCCCGTGTGTCTGTGACATCATTACACCAATCTGCTGCTAAGCAGCTGTATTTGACTAGATGACTACAGATATGTGAAATAACGAGGGATAATAATGTCATAAGGGTGAAAAAAAATTGAATCCTATAATTTGCTCATCAAATTCAGCTTCTGAAACAACCCACTTTGGCTCCCATTGTAGAGCTTTCTGGCTCCAGGAGAAATGAATCTGTTCTCATAGTTTGTTATATAAAAAACTACACCATTTGTACTAATGACAAAACTCATGCAGACTAGGAAACTGAGCTGCAACATGAGTTAAATTAAAAATATGTTGAGGAATATCAGAATAGGCAGTATTAATCAGCTGGATTTTAACAATCACTACATAAATTTAATGCAATTTTAACCAGATTATTAACAGCATCTCTAAACAGAACTGAAATTTCTTTCAGACATCTGTTCAGAGGTCAGAGTTATTTGAGACTTTCTTAATACAGGATATGAACTAAATGTTGACCACAGGAAAGCATACATTCCATATACTCAAATATTCTTTAAACCAACTCATAATTAGCAGGTTAAATGAACCTAAAACCCTCCAAAGAAAATCATAAACAACTGCCAAAAAATATTATATGAATAAAAGTACCTGACGGGGGACAAAGACATCCTTTTGTAGAGCTACACATTCCTCACTTTTTCCTCAGTGACAATAAATAATGTCCCCAACCAGCTGAATGCTGCCTGCTTCCCATCACGGCATAACTGGAAGATTCAACGAGCTCTAATAACTGCTATTTTCTTCTCTATTCTTACAGCTGTCAACTCCAGCTTCCAGACAAATGCAAAATGTGAAGTCAGGGCAAGGGGAGGGAAGAATACCTTTGAAAGTTTTACCTTGAAAAAGGGGAAGAGATTAAACAATAATGCAAAGGGGGAAAAGGCCTTAACTTTTTAATAGAAAGGCAGCCCTGTACTTCGTTAGCGAAACTCTGCTGTGCTTCTCCTGCAGGAAACTGAGTGGAGACATCTCAAGGTATTGTTTTGTGGCACAATATTATGAAACAGATGAAGCTTTCCTTCCTTTGCAGAAGACACACCGTTCTACCAGACATCTAACACTGTAATCTGTGCTCCTCTAATTCTCCCTAAGTATCCTAAACAACCCCTGTGTCATGGGCAGGGACCCCTTCCACCAGGCCAGGTTACTCAGAGCCCCATCCAGTCTGGCCTTGAACAACTCCAGGAATGGGGATTCCACAAGGAGTTCTGGAGGTGGAAAGGGATGGTAAATTCCCTATTTCTGTCAATGCTGCAGGGCAGTCCCTGCCCTCAAAAATCAGCTGGGTGAGTACAGATATCACTTTTGCCAACAATTACTCTCCAATCCACAATCTTTGTCTCACATGATTTTCAGCTACCCTGGCCACTCTCCCTGGTTGTTGCACTGAGATTTTACACAATCCTGAAGTTTTTAACTACTAAGGATTACACTGCTCTGTGATTTCATCATTAAGTCCTCCATCAGCTGATGTGATTTTGCTGGGTACTTCACATTGAAGCACGCTTCCAAGAAACCTCTCACCTTCAGGTGCAACGGTTTCCTTAGTTAACTAAAACTATTTTGCAGAGAACTTATAGAACGTTCTGAATGCAGAGAGCAAGGCAGAAGCTCTGTGTACATGAGGAATAAAATGTTACCCTTTCTCTGGGTGTACCGCGATAGAGCGTGGCTGGTCCAGCCCCTGGGAGATCACCACGTAGCGGAAGGAGCCGTTCAGCCGCGCCACCTCGATCAGGTTGAAGCCGTGGTCTGTCCAGTAAATGTTACCTGCAAAAAACACCCTGAAGTCACTGCATGAAGGAAAGGCTACTTGAAGAGTGCCTAAGAACCAGAAATGAACTGCTGTATTTTCATTTGCATCGGTGTTATGTTTGTAATTTAGGGTCCTATCCAGCCTTTTTATAGCATAAACTGGTATTGAAACTGCTCATCGAAAAGTGAACATTTTGCCAAACATCATTCAATATATACACCCACAAACACATACACACATATATATACACCCACACACACACATATATATATAGACACACAAACACACAAGTAATTTCCAGACATTTACAGTACTAGAAATAAGAGCTGAAAGGAAACCAAGTTATGTAACCTTGGGCTGAAGAGGCAAGTGTGCACTCTCAGAAAGGATGCCAAGTCCTGGAGCAGGCTCAGACCTACCTGCTATCCAGTCCACTGCAATGCCTTCAACTCGCCCCAAACCATTTGTGATAATGTCTTCTTTCCAGGTTTGGTCTCGCTTAGCTCTGCTGATCTTGTTGAAACCCATGTCAGTCCAATAGATTGTATCATTTCCTGTAAAACACGTGCCAATGATCCTCGTATTAATTCACTTACTTCAGTACAACTATCTGCATTAGCAACTGTAAATATTGCCAGTTTTAGCTTTATTGACATGCATTAAGTATCAAAATTTTCAGCTTTATTTCCTCATTCCTTTGCCTGTCCTTAAATTTTGTTTAAAATAATTCTGCCAGAATTCTAGGTTGTTTACTACAGCACATGTAGCACAATAAGGCTATGACAGCAGATGGAAGCTATTACCTCTGCTAAAAATTGCAATAAATATGCTTTCTTTACCTTTTCCCTAATGCAATAAATGCATCAAAAGCATACTATTGTGTTTGTCACCATTCCAAAAATATTTAGGAGTCTGAAAAGCTACAGTGTAAAACTGCTTATATAGTCTTTCCCTTCAGTAATCAGAAATGTTGAATTTTAAGAGTGTAAGAAAAAAAAAAAAAACTAACTAGGAAAATAAAAAGTGATATTTGAGAGTGATATGGTGACAAAAGAATAAAAAAAAAATATTCCATGCCCAAGTCAGCTTTTATTTTAAATGTCCTGACAGGCTTCCACTAACAGTCTTTTTGTCTGGTGTTTCAAAACATCTCAGTTGTCTTCCCGGCCTTTCTGCTGCAGTGATTGCCCACAAAGTGGAAAAAAGGGACAACTTTGTCCATTTAAACACAACAGCCAGATGGAGAATTTGAAGTAGCCCAAGCACAGACACAAACTCCCCTCTGTGGCACATAATAACCACAAAAAGAGGTGGGGCAAACAAAGTGAGAACATCCCTCAAGCAGAATTGTCTCTGTTTTCACTGACAGAGTTCTGCAAATAGGCTGCAATCAACATTCTGCTTGCAAAGTGATGAGCTGATGACCTCCTGAGTGAGATGTTTTGCAAAGAGATATTAAATAATATTTGTTCCCTCATTATTTTTTTCATACTTGGTAAATCTGCTTTTAATCCCATAATAGTGTGTGAGTGTATCTATGGAATATATATTTCTATATAAAGCATAGAAATATTATTTATATAAATATTTTATATCAACATACATACACGTATATATATATATATATGTGAGTAAATATTTGTGCACATTGATAGATATATTTATAAAATAAGACAGTTATTTGTGACCAAACAATATTGGTGTGCTCAAGAATCTTACTCCACCACCAATTAAACAAATGACAATTCTGACTTCAAGTAGTTGAAACAAATATGAGAGTCATGCATTTTGCTACTTATTTGCTAATTAGCATTTAGAAGTATCAAAACACAGGAGAAAAAAGGTGTATGCATCTTCTAGCTTGTTCATGTCTGCAAAAAACATTCTCATTAGACTTTTAGCTATGATATGCGGTATTACTAGCATATGTAAATATATTTTATCCACTTTGCATACCTAAATTATGGAGCTAACAGCAAAATTTGGGAATCCTTCCTGATTAAGAGTGAAATGAAATCAACACTCACTAAGTGGAAAATAATAAAACGAGATGAAATCTGAAACTACCTCCACTTGCTTTCTGAATCATATTTGATGAATGTAGGTTTTAGAAATGAGTTTATAAAATTCAGTGTAAAGTACCAAAATGAGAAAAACAGCTGGTTTTGAACTGAAATGCAGTTGAAAGCTATAACTTTTTTATCACACACTATTCCCTTGTGATTTCACTGGTGCACACCATTTACATTTATTTTTGCAACACATTTGTCACTGCCAATTCTATTCATGTTCCCTGTGCTGGAACTTCATCAAGTCAATTTAGAGAACCTCACATAATTTTATCCAGCCTCAAATTTCATTTTTCCAAAAAGTCAAAAATCTCATTCTTCCAAAATATTGATTTGATATTTATTAGCTATGTCCACATAAACCTCTCTGAAGTAAGAGGTGGCATATCTTATGACTATGGTAAAAAAAAAAAAAAAGAAATCCCAAACCAAAAATACGAGATGCAAAAAAAACCAATAAAACTAATATTGGTATTTTAAATTGAAAAGGTCAAATTTTATTCTTCTGTGTTAGACATAATAATTTTGTAAAGTTTGCACACTATTAATTAAAAAAAAAAAAGAAAGAAAGCTAAAAAAAAAAAAAGAAAACCCAATCGCATTATCTTAGTACTCTCTGTCATGAACATGTGTGGTCGCCACTTCTCTCTCCTCCTGTGTCTTTCCAGGAATAGATTAAATCTCTGTGACAGAGTCTTTCCCATCTCAGATGTGTGCTCAGAGGCACTGGCTTTTAAGTGATTTTTTTTTCTCTGGAGACTATAACTGAACTATACCTAGGATATGAGAAAAGCTCTGAACATCAGCTGCAGCTGATTTGAAAGCAAAATATATAACTATGAGGGCACATCATTGTAAAATGTTGAGAGAACTTGAAATTTTGCTAGGCAGAGATGTAAAAGCATCAGTGAAGAGTGAACATGCAGGTCAAAAAAGTGTAGATCTAATGAATTTAACTTCTAACCTGGTAAAAAAGGTTTAGTGATATTTTTGTGAAGTAGTCCAACAGAGCCAACAGAAATAGGTCTGATTTTAATAGCAAGGCAAATATTAACATACATTTAAGAAAAAAATTAGGATCTCTCAATGCTCAATTCCCAGGCAGAATCTATGTCAAAATAGAAAAACAATGGGGTGTGTCAAAACAATTGTATGTTTCAAGAAGTTAATGTCTGTATTTATATAACAAGGTAACTTAGGATTTTATTTCTAGACTGCCAGTTTGTAAACTCAATGGGTAACAAAACAAGTCTTGAAGGAAGGCTGGCCAAAGAGTTAAATGAACTCAATGAGTTGGGTTAAATATACAGAGACACAGGATATTTTTCAGGTAAATACTTGGACACAGATTATTTAATTTCCAAAAACTAATCAAAACTTGCTATTTGAAAATATCCAAACACCACTGGGCAATGTATCCAATCATGTTTAGAATCTGATCTTTCCCACCTTCTTTCACATGCATGCAAAACTGAAACCTCCTAATTTCACAGGAAGTTTGTGAGGCTGTGTAAATTAAAAACTATTTCTGTATACACAGTGGAAAGGTATGTAGTGTAGTCCAGGTGGAAATGCCTGCTCTTCAGGCTGTCAGAGCTGCTCCCAGAAGGAAGAATCAGACCCAGACTTGGCTCGTTCCCTGCAGGAACGTGGCTGAACTGTGCTGGACAGGGAGTCCCACTCAGCTGTCAAAGTCACCTGCTAGGTACAACACCACACAGGACTAAGAAAACTGCATGGAAAATGGGTCAGAGCAGGAAGAAGCCTTCTTCCTCGCTGAACCCTTTCTGTACGTCCTAGGTTACTATGTAATGATGTGCCCAAAGGTATGTATTCAATCCCCATCTCCATGAACTCTTGAAACCAGGAGGAGCAGTGTTTTTTCTTGTCCCCTCCCCCGACTATCTCCTGTTAATGGCCCATCAACGCCCTGCCCCCTGAGTCACAGATAACTCCCTCGGGGAGCCATTTCTGTTTAATGGGCAATCAAGGGCACACCACATGAGTGATAAAATGACATCATCCCATTGTGAGATGCTCTGCCCAGGGGGAGGAGCCAAGCATTCCCACCTGGATATAATCTGGGATTTCAAACAGAACAGCAGTGCTTATCCACTGGCTCCCAGAGGACAAAGACCACACGACATTTTCTACAGGATCCCCACTTCAGCAAGATCACTTCATCTGGACTACTACCACCACCCTAACGAGCAGGGTGTCAGGTTGTATTCTGACACTGTCAAAAGTTTTTCTTTTGTACTACTGCATGTATTTTACTTTTTCCTATTAAATTGTATTTCTGACATGGAGTCTCGCTGGTTTTGCTTTCAAACCAGCACACTGTAAGTTTCCAGCAGTTTCCCACTCAGGTTCTCAGTAATGGCTCTCCCAAAAGAGAGGAGCAGCTGCTGCCAGAAGAATCGGCATGTGCACGATATTTCCCATTTACTGTAAATATTAAAGGTAGAGGTTGACTCTGTAACATGGTCCATTTCCAATTCCTTTAAATCCAGCTGTAATTACTTAGAAGGTTTGAAAACAAGGGGTTATTTCATTTATAAGAATTTACAATTTTAACCATACATACAACAAATCATACATAATATTTACCTGCATGGAAGTCTATGCCTACAGCAAAGGAAGCCCCAGATATAGG
Source organism: Phainopepla nitens (assembly GCA_013400175.1). Lineage (NCBI taxonomy): Eukaryota > Metazoa > Chordata > Aves > Passeriformes > Bombycillidae > Phainopepla > Phainopepla nitens. Next base: position 2,625,906 of record VXBQ01006036.1, on the reverse strand, counting down.
CATTAAAGCGTCCATTTTATCATTTGGATCGAGAGGAATTCCTCTAATTCCCTCATGAACAGAGTACATGAGAAATGATTCAATACCTAAGGGAAAGATAAAACAGCAATGAGAACAAAGTGGAAACATTCCAAATAACCAAGAGTAGAAGAGCTAACATAAGATTAGATATAATTTTCCAATAGTGCTCCACAGTTTTTCAGAGTGACATCTCCAGCCATTTGAAAAGATATCCATAAGTTATTACAGTGTGTTTCTAATTAAATGACAAATGTGGTCCTATCAAGAGAAGGGAATCACTGTCCATTTCAAGCACCACCTTATAATCAGGCAATTAGCAGAAATGAAAATTAAAATTTAATAAAAAATTTGGTTTTAATTATGAGAAATATAAGAATATTTTCAGTGCATATCTGTGCTTTGTGAACATATTCAGCAAGAGATAATTTTAAAAAACTTGTGGAAAGCAGGACAGTAAATTGTCTATCGAGGTACAGGATTCATCTCACTTCAGTTATGCACGTTTCCTTTGCAGGGAGAGATAATTGCATCATTTTAGTGATGCATTTTAAATGGCTATTTTTGTGTTAGATTAATCAAATTCCAAATGCACCTCTTTCTGTTAAGCAGGAATAAATTCTACTGTCTAGAGTTCTTCTTACATAGTAATTCTCAGGAAGTACTTAGTCCTAATTAATAGTAATAAATAATATTAAATTTATAAAACTATAAGGCACCTTGACCATAAAGCTGTTTTGCATTATTCAGGCAAAGAGTAAGACTTTGGCTGTGAGGTATGTTCTGACTTCTGCCAACTTAAAAATAAAAAGATTTAGGAAAAAATTTGTTTTATTTTATATTATATTAAGAGTAATAAAATAGGATGAGATACCCAACCTTTCAGATACTTGTAGCCTACAATTTAGTTTAGAGGTAAGCTATATGACTTGAATAAATATTTATTAACAATGTTCATATGGTCTGTTTTTCTGTCTACATTAAAAAAAAAAATCAGAGTTACCATAGAAATTTATTTATTTGAATAATTTAATGAAAAGCTAAATTTAATTCCGTCCTAACCACAACAGACTATTCTCTGTTACTGCTTCAATCAAGCATATTAAGTGTAGTTATTTAACTCAAAATTGCTAAAGTTGATTTACTCACTGCACTGTTCTCCTAGAACCTAAGTTGGTTAAAATAAAAGCCATTTTACCTTTGCAGGCCATGCGGTTTTTTTGGAGGTTGTAGCCTACTGTGCACACACAAGTTCTGGTGGTTTCTGATGTTGGCAAACAAAGCTGGGAGCATCCCCCATTGTTTAACTGACAGGAATTGCTGCCTATGACATGAGAGGAGAAAAGAAATCAAAACTTGAACAATGCAATCCTGCTAAAAAGGAAATGTTGTTATTGATATATTATTATTATAACCTATTTGAAAAAATGAGATATGCGTAAAATATTCCATAAATTCATATACATTTCCATGCTTCACTTGTGCAGAATTTGAACTCCACATTTCCCCTCAGAATATAAATAATTATGTTTTCTGAAAAATCTGCCTATTTTAAAGTAAAAGCATATGAAAAACCTGAGCATTCTATGCTGAGTTAATGATGAAATCTCACTGACATTAATGTATCCTAGTCTAGACCACGAACAAATCACTGAATATATCCTATTCATTCATCAAATGTTACATTAGCCTTGTTATCTTCATGACCAAGCCAGTTTTAGTCTATTTAAAATATACTCCAAAGTAATCTCACAAATCCATGCTCCTAACTGCCTAATTGTTAAAATATTTAAGTAATAGAATATATTTTAATAAGATTTATAATAGACATTATACACAGTAAACAAAACACATCTCATAAATTTGAAGCTTCATGAAGAAAAATTTAAATTCACTAAGATACTCAAGGAATTAGCTGACTATAACTTGTTATTTTCTTCACATCAGGAGAATCATGTGAGAAAAGATACTGTGCACTCTAAAAGTTGGTTAAACATACTTAAAATGTGACTCACCTTGCTGTGCTGCTTTATCATACACCTTCATATGAACAACTCCTGCGGTTTTGTTTCGCAGGACAGTTGGGTTTCTTCCATCTTTTTTGTTACAGGTGCCAATCTGAGCCAAGTTCTGGTCTGCCCACCAAAGCTTTTTATCTGTAAAATTTCCAAGTTTTAGAAATTAGGAGGATCACTATCAAACTGTATATGGTTGGGGACCTAAGGCGGGAAAAAGATTTGAGGTTAATTCTGAGATCAGTTTTAAGAGGTTATAGAGAAAATCTGAAGAAATTGTGTTGTTAAGATTCTGCAGACATGAAAACAGTTTTCACCAGTTTCACTTTTGCTAAGACAATTGTTGATTAAAAGTTATCTGCATAGAAAAATGCCTAATTTTTCATATCTATGTGGAAATTTTAGTGTTACCCTAGGGAAGAAATTCATTTTCACAAGCAAAATTGCTTGAAATGTTAAACTAAGTCTTTTATAAAAAAAAAGTTACAATCAGTAACTAAGAAATCATGAAAAAATTGAAAAGCAGGCACTGCCTCACAAAGTTTTAGAATTAAAATTTAAACAACTTTGATTTCAAGCTCAAACTTCAGTGAACTAATGGCTGAAGACTGTAGCCAGTGTTCTGATTGTCTTGAGTGTCCACAGATGGATGGTGAGATGTTCTCAGAGCTCTTCATTTCAGACAGAAAAAGTTATTATTGTAGAGGAACCATAAATAAAATCTTGAACTGAAAATCTTTAAACTTCAGGAACACTGCCTTCCCAACAAATCTTGTGTATCCCACATCATTCTCTTTTCAAGTAAAAGAATTTTTGCCTATGATACAGTTTTAATATTTAAATAACAGCTTTATAGAGCCACACAGTTGAGTGATTTGTGATAGAAAGTGCAGATCTAAAAAATAACTTCCACTGTGGTAACTGTAAAAAGTTACAGCCCAAAATAAAATATCTAGGAAAAATCCAAAACATACTCTCCACAGGTATATGATAAGACCAGAATCTGTGGAATGAAAAATATTCTAAACATCAAGATTTGGAGACACAAATGGAACTCTCTATTTAAATTTGGATAAAATTTAAAGAAAATCTATAATTTTATGCATTGACTAGTCAATCTAGAATTGACTGATACAAAACATCATCCTTCAATAACAATCAAATAACAGTAGCCTGCATCTGAAGATAGATTCTTTCATCAGAAAATCCTTAGAACAAGAAGTGCCTGTGCTCAATTTTAATTATGTCAATGAAAACAAAAAGGCACATGAAAGCTAAAAATAGAAAGGTGTGTTATAATCCATATATGAAATATTGGGAATTGGACTTGGCTTTTTTTCCTGTTAGATAATAACCCACAATCCTAAAGGTTAGGTTAACTTTTTCAATTAAGTGAAGGAAAATTTTTGTTCATCACATACTCTGTGATCACAAATCAGAACAGCCATTAAATAATTTTGGTAATGACTGGTGTTTTGTGCGTAGTAACATGAACTTACTGTTCTACATATCCAAACCCATCTATAAAAAATTAACTGTTTTGTAAGACTCGGGTACCGGAAGAAAGCAAATTACATATGGTTTTGGTGTTTTCATCATTTATTTCAAAGAAGTAACCAAACTCCTCTAGGCATTTCGTTGGTATTTTGTGCAAAACCTCAGTTTTGGCTGTGATATTAACAACCTCCCAAAGCTGTCCTTGGCTGACCTGCCTGTCTCCTTAGGAAAAGGAAAGAAACAAAAACTCCAAATAAGCAACTTGTCATATAATTTTAAGAAGAGATGAACACATGGCATATACTTAATCAAGAAGTTAAATTACCAGTGATTATCTACACCACAAATATTTTAATTTCTCCCTTTTGGTAGTAGTGCAGAGCCAAACCCATTTCTACACAAGCAGCTGAATGTTCCACCAGGTACCTCTTTTGTTTACTGAACTGCTCACCAAACCACATCTGCCTCCATGAACAGTTCAGAGTGTCTGAAAAATTTCCATCAATGGTGTCAGACACATCAGATGATGGAGTTATTCTCCTCTGATGACAAATTAGCACTTCATAAACTTGTTACTAATCCTGAGGTACTTGACTGTGACTGCAGAGGTTGAGGAGTCTCCTATATCCCCTATGCCAATAAAAAGGACAAATCACAACAATTCACAAGTGAAGTATCACAATACTCTTCAAAATTATTCTTTTACCTTCCACTTTCATTCTTGTTGATGTGAAACCTGGATAAACCTTTAAATAAAAATGTAACTTGCAAAATCTTACTGAACTAATATTTATTCTTCTCTTACATGGAATGGTACACGGCAATTTTTAGAAGGAGACAAGGATAAAATATGGGGTTTTAAATGAGAAAGGTCAAAAAAATCCTGACCTAGTATAGTTTAAAAAAAGAAAGGCAAAAAATATCATAAAAACAAACAAAAAAACCCCACCACCAATCTAAAAAAAACAAACCAAAATGCTCAAACAATGCACAAATTCTGAAGAACAGACACCTTGAGGTCAAACCTCTTATGACTATCTGCCCAAAAACTTACCTGTTATGCCCTCAATGTTCGAATTCTTCAGAAACTGCTAGGTGACCAAAAAACCAGCACCTCAGTCTCAAACAAAACCAAAAAACTAAAAAACCTCCCCCCCAAAAAAAAAAAAACAAACCCCAAAACGCCAAAACAAGGCAATTACAGCTCTTTTGATGATAATTCTAAGTTAAATTTGGACTACTCTCTGCATTACTGATATTCTGTAACTAATTATTTCTATATTAATTTTAAAATATAGTAGATTATTTTACAAAAAAACCCAAAAAACAGCAAAACACTGACATAAAGATGACTTGCTTTCACACACAAGGGAAGAAAAAAATGCTGGTTTGGACCTTTAAACATCAAACTGAAGTGATTTATTTGCTTCATTATGCAAACAAGAGTGTTGCTCAATCACTAATTATAATCTTGTTGCTGAAACTGAGTTATAATATATATTAAAATTGTTGTATTTATCCATTCTGTTGGGTAATTAGCATTAAGCGCAGCAACATATTGGGAAACAGCAACTTCAAATGCCAAAAATTGCTGCCCTAGCTTTGTGGACAGCCCTTTGGAGATTTCAAGTAGTACTCAGAATGCAAATTTTGATGGGCCATTAGTTTTCATTAATGGTGGTTTGAGTATTTATGGAAGACAACTATGTACTGCACTTAGAACCGGGCAAATTGCCTAGATATATTTCATATATTAATGCTAATGTAATGAATGGTGTTACGGCAATTAGAAGACTGATGACTTGGAAAATTAAGGTGTAGGTGTTTGAAGTCTCCTGATCTAAGCAGCCCCTTTCACTTTGCAAACAGATCCAGCAAAGTCACAGCTCCCACCCTCTGAGATACTAGGAAAGCATTCTGGTGTTAGTTTTGGAACTTTATTTAGGATGAAACAAAAATCAAATAACCAATATATCATCTAATGCACGACGAAAGTAAATGAGAGCATGAATATATTTTGGTAATATTAACCTACATTTCCTGTCTAAAATGAAATACTATAATTGTTACTTTCTGGCTTGATTGCTTGATAATACAACTTGATGGCTGCATTTATATACAATTCTTGTTCAAAAGACATTCTTCTAATATCTGCATGCCCACTGAAAAGCTCTTATGTATATCTGATTTTGTTGTATTGCTGATTGAATTTTTTAATATGAATTTCAACAGAAAAAGCACTTGCACATAAAATCATTCACTGCATGGAGTTACTCTATTTTATACAAAAAAAAAGACCAAATGCACAACAAATTCTATCCTCATTATACAATCTACATTATATTCCTATTTTGTAGAGACATGAACTGAATTTTGTGGTTTTGTGTAAACTGTATTTCTGCGAGGACCCGACACAAAATCCAATCAAATGCCTCCACCAAAACTGCTGACAGAAGCCTTTAGCATCCCTTTCTTCTGAGGAACAGACTTACAGTAACTAATCAATACTTTTCTCATTCAGAGCCATTTGTCATTCAAGAAACAACACAGCAGTTTGGAAACACGTCAGACACGGCTGCGAGCTCCTTTGCAGCTCAGATCCTGTGATCCAATGACTCTGCTCACCTATCCAGAAATACAGCTCTCACCACAAAGGCAGATTTCTAACTAAGTTTCAACAAGAGTCAAGGAACCATTTCCTCTAAGTAACTTGGAGGGCAGGAAATGAGACTTTATGCAGAATTCCAAATGCATCTTGAACATTTGATCCCACTCAAAACACTGGCTACCAGGAAAACAGCTAAAATCAGATATTGAATGGAAGATTAAACTCAAACCTTAAGACAAATATATAAAGTATTTTATTATTGTTGAAAAGAATGTTGCTGTACTGTATAAGACATTCAGAGATTCTTTCACATGGAACATCCTGAATATCAGAATGGGAGATATATTTGATATCAACTTACAAATGGTGCCAGCAGCAGGTGTGGAAAATTATGTAGGGCACAGGGTGCTGTGAATCAGATGAACTTCTAAATGACTAAAAAACCCAGCAGAGGTCTTTGAAGAAAATAAAATGTAGAGCTTACATTGTAACAGAGGAAAATTACTATGACCAAATGCAAGACAATAACTAGTGGGATGTACTGAACAAAACATTCATGTGCTTTTGACTGATAGATTAATTAGAAATGGCTGATGTTGCATACACTAACATCTCACAGAGTGAATATGGATTTGAAGAAGAAGTGGTAAGAGTAGAAAAGCATGTCTGACTTCATAGATTTACAGCAACTTCTTTGTAATACAGAATGGCAACAGCAAATTTTTTTTTTTGGGTATATTAAAGGCATGGAAAAAATAGCAATTTTGTACATACTCAAATGCTTTACTTTCAAATGGAATATAAATTTCATTCCATATATATCAGCCTCAAAAAGATTTAGCAAAAGCAGGCACCAAAAGACCAGGAATTTTGCTCAGCATATTGAAAAAGAAAGATGACTGACACTGCTGAGTAGAAAACCAATAAATGAAAGACCCAAAATACAGAAAGATGTGAATTATATATTGTTCCCATTTCCCTCAAGGATAAACATGACAGTTACCTTGGCACCAGCTTGCTAACATTATGTTTTATCATTACCTTCTATAAGCTTCACTAAAGAATGCAATAGTAGAAAAATGTTAAACAGAGCCTGGAAAGGACTAAACAAGAGCAAACATCTGAACCAGAAGTGGTAACTTCCAAATGGTTTCCAACAGCTAAACTGCAATGCTAAAAGAGAGAAATTGAAAGCAATAAAAACGATGTCGAGATTGAGGGGTCGTGCTAAAGGAGAATTCTCATTGCTGGTGAAGCTCTGAACCACTCCATAAATTGTGTTATGAAGCAAATCAAAACTTTACTGACTTCACTAGCAATGTCTACTGAGTGAAAATCATAGAACACAACCATGGAGTGCCCAATTGCCTTTTTTTTCCTGTGTTGAAATTAACAGAAGCAAAGATAAGAAAGTTGAGCTATCAGAATAGCACAGAGATTACCAAGGCAAACTAAAGAAGTCTTGATTGGGCCAAGTCTCTCCCAGTCATTGCTTTTTTTATAGCTCTGAAAAAATCTTCTGGAATGTGAAGTATAAGATACAGCAAAAGCCACTGGAAACTGTCAGATCTGTGAGTTTTCTGTGCAACAGGCTGTCCAGAGAGGGGATGGAAAGGATTAGCTCTTGACATAGGCTGTGGGGTTCTCCTTGGAGAGTCTGAGCTCATGCTTTCTCACAAGGAGACTGATGGCTGGGGAAGATGCTTCCCAAACAGCTAAAGAAATTTTCAGAATCAACAACTGAGGTGCTTGAAGAGACATCACTGGTGTAGAAATTTATTAGAAACTCAGAAATTTTTCTGAAGGTGCTTTCTTTTTCAGTGCACCTAGCCTTGGCAAGGAATGGGTGCATGGCAACCAGGGCTAGCTCAGATCTCATTACCCAGCCCCTCAATCCCCTGAGGTGCCCTCCACTGTTGTTTCAGCTCCTCAGTCCAATAAAGGCTCTGGTGATCAACAAGTGACCAACTCTGTGACCACGTGACACATCTGTACAAAGGGACTTTCAAAATACCAAATTCCATCTCCTCTTTCTGCCTCAGTGGAAACACAACCAAACAATATGACAAATCATACTAAAATATACCAACAAAGAAAAACAGCTGTCCAAAACACCGCTGCTAGCTGGAGAGACATGAAATGCATAAGATAGAATAATACAAAAGAAAGCTGAAGATTACAGGACTCTCCAGCTCTGAGTGGAACTTAAATCCTACAAGCATTTAAGGGTTTGGTCACAGCTATTCTCTTTCTTTTGTCACTGGTGAATTTTAATGGTACAAAAAAGATACCTCAGTATATTCATAGAGGAGAAGCATTCCATTCATGTTGCTCTATTGTGTTTACTGTGTTTTTTACATACAAGCAGTCAAGAAAATTTAGGAATAGGAGCAAAAATGATGCAATAAACATTGCAATTACTGTGATTCACCTGCTAAAACACAGGCAGGCAAACAGATCAGCAGGGGTAGTAAATTTTCACACACTATCATGTTAAATCTTACATTAAAACAAATTAGTAATTCTTCTTTACTTACATATTAGTTATGACCATTTACTAGTTAGAGTTCTCTTATCTTGGTTCATATGGCATTGGATTTTCTGTTCTGACCTACTTTACATACACAAAAGCCTGCTTGTACGAAGTTGATGCACAGCCTCTTGCTCTTTAGGAAAATAAATGGCATTTACATTACCACGGTATGTTCCATAATATGGAATACAGGTGAAATGAATGCAGAAACTTTTCTTGTTTTTCAATCAGCACATATAATACTACTGATAAAACTGTATGTGCTTGTACTTTTCTCCAGCAGATTTATATGGAGAATCTCACTGCAACACCAAACTGCAGTTTAGCACAACTGTGACTCCAAAACCCCAAAGCAAAACAAACAGAAAGCCCCAAATTCCTTGTAAGTTTTGTCCACCATTTTTGAGTAGGAAGAATTGTCATCATCCATAAAAACAATGCCTCTCAAACCATGAATACTAGAGGCACATGTGACAAAATCTACACAGCAGATATTCTTCCATTTCTGGATGTGGAAAAATTCAACTGCTTTCATGCACTCTTCTTTACATGGTAGCTATAAACTCTTTATTCCCTGTTCCAGAGGGATCATCACTGCTGTAGCTTCTGTGAATCACAAAGCCCTGACAACAGCACCAGCTCAGGGACAGTATGAACAAACACTCCTTACACCTCCTGTTAAAGGCTTCCAACAGCTCCCCAGAGTAAAGGTCATTTATTCAGTCTATTTCTAGGCACAATCCAATCAATGAAAAACAATTTGTCCAAATTAACATTCATGATTCCTTCTGACGCCAAACCTGCTTGTGTTAATGAATGCACATATAAAACCATAACATCTCCAACAGATACTGACAGCATTTAGAGCTCAATACTGGCCAAATGGGTGTATAATAAATCTAATTTAGTAATTACCACTTTAAATAGGACATAATTTACACCATGTGCATAAAAATCATTACATTTTGTTTAATTTTCACTAGCACATCATCTAGATGTACATAATTATTATTTAATTAATCAGTGAAATAAAATATTTCATAAAAAGACTGGCAGTTGACGACTAACCCATCCTAACAAAAGTCTGTTTATCAATTCAACTTTTTTTTTTATATTTTGGAATGTCCAAGATAAACATAAGTGATTTTTAAGTGAACCAGAATAGAGGTCAGTAATTTGTAGGAAATATGGAAAGCTCTAAAGTCATCTCTAAGAAAGCAAAAGTAAACATAAATTCTGAGTCAAACTGAAATTTCTTACTACACTCCTTCCCAGCTAGAAGGACCAAGAGCTGAAGGTGCATATGAGTAAAGTCAATTTGAAGCTATATTTTTGTAATATTCAGTGATCAGCAACTCGCTGATTTTTTTAGGAATTTTTCCTTATTTTATTGTTCTTTTGATTTTTCTGATAGATGTTTTTGAACATTCTAAATATTTCTTACTTACAATGTGTAACAAATAGAATATTTTTCTGTCAATCAATTTAATACACAGAATATGAGCAGACATCTGAAAATCCAAGTCTTCAATCATCAATTCATAACCCAAAGAAGCCTTTCCAAAGTGCCAGACAATCCAACAAACCAAGAATATTCTGAATTAAGTAGGAAGAATTGAGCAAACAAGTCATGGATAATTCTCCGTAATAAACAGCATAACAGCTCCTTCTTCTTTCAAAATTCTTTACATGTGGCTCTAGTAAATATAAGCCATCCATTTATTACCTTAATTCCATATATATACATATATGTATATGCAAGTCTATGCTTAGGAATAGCCTTGTAATAGAGATTGCAAGCTGCTCAATTAAACATAAAGAACTTTTCATGGACAACACAGCCTCACTCGTGAATGCACTGTATGTATTATTTACATAAAACCAACAATAACTTCCCTAAGCTTTTTATATTTCATTATTAATTAGCTTTGAATAATAATAAAAAAAAATTGTCACTGGACTTACCCATAATGGTTAAAGCTGTGGCTTTTGTTAACTCTTCTTTCATTGATTCAATTATTTCAAGATTACCACCATCCAAATTGCATCTACTTATGGTTCCATTTCCTGAACTGATCCAGTAAAGCTTGTTCTCCCCATAATCTATTGATAAACCTGTAATTAATGCATACAACTTTAACTGTGGCTTTAATGGGTGATTACATTATTGTTGAGCTGTTTTCATTAAGAAAGTGCATTTAAGAAATAAACACACACACACAGAGAATTATGTTATCTAGTCACTCATCTACTAACACTAAAAAAAAAGAAAAAAAGAGAAAACCAAACTTGGTCATTTACAATGAAAAAAATAGGCTTTTAGAAAGATTTGTGTCTTTTATTTCTTTCAGCAGTTACTGAAATCTGTGACTGACTGATGGAAGTGCATTATCTGGCAATGAAGAACTACTTGAATAAGCTGAGGTCCTAAACCAGGTCATTAATAACTTGCAAAAGCAAACCAGAAGCCATCATTTATATTCTAAAATTATGAATACACAGACTTGCTAAACAAGGTACTTTTTGTGATTCAGAACTATAAAAAGTCTGTTCTCTCCCTACTTAGGATGATGAAATACCAAAATCTAATCCGAACTCCTAATAAATTCAGAGTATTACTTCTCATTTTGATTCATAGTGAACTGACCTCATAATCAGTTCTTTGGAGTTCGAAGCACGAGAACCGTCAAAATAAAGATACTTGCAAAATAAGCTACTAAATGAATAAAATATAGAGTTTTCTGAAAGTAAGAGCAAAGAACTAGGAGATAATGTATTTCAGACTTCTGTAATCCATTAAAAATGTTCAAGAAGTGGTAGCAGGAGATTTTCCACAGTGAAATATTCTTGGCATGGTAACAATACCCGCCTTAACAATTTGCTTTGGAGCTCCAGCTTTCCCAGAACTCATGCTAAGTATCCAGCAGCAAGTTGCCAAAAAATACTGTATTTCACTGCATGGGTCAAGCTCTAGATATTGTAGTGCAGTCTTTTTCATCCTGTGGACAGCTATTTTGGAAACCCTGACAGAAGAAAGCCATGCCATGAGCTGCAGCCTTCACAGCTGCCATCGTGTCACTACTGCTTCATGCACGTTTGACACGGCAGGGCGAAAGGTGTCTGCTTTCTGAGCTCCTAAAAAACACCTTTCCAGTCCATTTGCAGGAACTGACAGTTGCTTCCACTTCTCTGCAAGTGTTTCACCCAGGAGGAAACATCACGGGCTGGAGAGAGGATCTGGAGCAGTGCCCTCAGGAAGGACTCCCCTCTGCACACACATTCTCATGTTTGCACAACCAGCTTCCCTCCCAGCACACAGCCCCAGGGATCCTGGAGACAAGCAGCACCCCAGTGCTTAGCCCAGCACAGGGAACTTCCCTGGGAATATCAGGGTGGGTACTGTAAAAACGGAATACACCAACAGGAAGGTTTCCCTGCTCTGAGATGGGCAGCATTTGGGATTTGCCACACCTCCTGCCCAGGACCAGCTGCCCACAGATTGCACCCAGATGGGATCTGGTTGTGGGGGTACTGCCAGTACAAGCCACGCAGCAATTCCACTCCTGTCCTGTCTGGTTTTACACTTCAGATATTCAACTGGTGTTTCTAGACACAGGCATTGCAATAACACAGCAGCAACTGGCAGGATAAACATTCCTATCTCCTTCTATACAAGTCTAGCACGCCATTCTCCCCCAAATATTCTCCACCTATTATCAACACTTGCGAAAACACATTATTTCTGATATAAGCAGAGCATGTTTAATTGGATTTTTTTTTGTCCTCCTTTACAAATGAAAACAAGTGGTTTATTATCCATAAGCATCACAGATATTCATGATGCATTTGAGTGTGGGTGACTGGCTTAAACCTTGTAACCTGCTAAAGTGAATCTGAACACGAGGATTGTACAATATTGGTCTCAGGGAATTCAAATGCGTCAATGATTGCCCAACAAAGTATAAAATTAAGCATGAATTCTGAATTCCTAAGAATACAGTTTAATGGAACTGAAATGACCAGTTTTTCTATCAGATTAACAAATATATGTGTTAGCACTAGAGACTTGTAGAACTGCAGACCAGCAAACCATAACTAGTATGTAGTAGTTAGGATACAAAAAAAAGAAGATACCATCTGTCATCCCAAGAGTAGCAGTTCCCAACATTTCCAAATTAAAAATACTCTTGGTAATAACAGAAAACACTGTAAATGGAAAAACTGTCTCCTTGTTTTCATGGAACTCACAGAGGAAAAATAAATCCATCTGCTTAATTCAGGTCACAGATTGGACAACTCCCTCATTTTTCAAATTCTGAAATTTTGCATCAAGAAAAATTAAACATCCCATCAATTACTGGGCTACCAAACTCTAATAAACCAGATATTTGTCTTTTTCAGCAATCTGAGAACTCCCCAAACACTCAAAATTAGCACTGCATGAACTAGAGCGTCACTTATGGACAAAACTAGTTTTCTCAGTGCACAAATGAAATACTAAATTAAGGTTTTAAGACTGTTACTTTCTAAATATTTAGAAAGGTTTCATTGTTCTTATGATGAGACTGTCTTATGCTAATGGTAAAAAATCATTTAAACCATTGAAAGTGGCATTTTGCATATATTTTAATTCAGAGTTTGATTTTGGAAACCCTATGCATTGCAACTTAGGACCTTGTGACCTCTGACCACAAAATATTCAGTGCAAAGTGTTGCACACAATTGTCTTTAATATTCTTCTAATGTTATTAAAAGTGCTTGTTCTTCACCTTAAAATTAGTGGGTTTGCCACTCTTATCTCCAGATAAAAAGGCAATTGTCTCTTCAAGTGGATAGACAGATAATCATATCAACAGTAAAACAGTTATCAAGTGATTTCTACACAATTCATTGAATTTAGAGTGTAAAATGCATATCATATTGCTCTTATGTCAAATTTATTGAATTCTTTAGATCACTTTCACTTCTGCTTGCTTAATGCATTCAGTTATAAAAAATAAATGCTTTAAAATATAATCACTTTATTGATGAGCCATTAATAAGGCAACAACGATTGACATAACCATTCTAACTCTGTAAAAAATGAAATTATCTACCTAGAGAAACCTGAACAAAACAAAAAAAAACACATAGAAAGAGCTTTTTCTTCTTTTTTTTTAATGCCATAATTTATCATCAACTATATGAATCCTCAAATACTAAAACTGAGGCTAAGTCAGGATATGAAATGCATGCTTCAGCTGTTGTTTTTTTTTTTTCCCTCTGTGAGAAAGTTAAGGGCCAATTTATCTTTTGATTATGCAGCTGAGATTCTGGAGAGGAAGGATCCACATTTGCAGTCAAAGCATCCTCTCACATACATCCATGACTTGCTAAAACCCTGACCTCGACATTTTTGTGACCATGATACAAAGACTGAAAAATACAGATGGGTTCTTCTTCAGTCTACTGTAATCCTAGAAGTCAATAATACTCCACTAAATCTACAGAATATTTCAGTTAGAATGGGCCAAAAATATCTAAAATAGTGAAACACAACAGTAACACAAGTGTTGTTTATATCTTTATGCCTGTTCCCATCACTGCAGATGAAAAACATCACTGTACATTTAAATATCAGTTCAAGACAATGCCCATAATAAATCACTAGCAGTTAAAAAAGAAACAGGAAAAAAATATATTTACCAACAGGATCTTTTTGATTCTGAAAGAGTATTTTGCTGTTGCTGCCATCCATGTTTGCCATGTTGATTGTGTTACCATCCGTCCAGTACAGCTTACTGAAGAAGAGAATTAACATATATACAATATTGCTTTGTGTACACAGGGTTTTTAATGAGTCAGTAGTGAAAACATCCATCAGTTTAGGAGACAAAATGCACAACTAATAGTTACATGATTTAATCAGCAGATTTCTGAGGAAAGAAGTATTCAGTTAAAATATTTTCAGCAAAACCTTTCAAATTCATGTTTGCACTTTAAGTTCAAAAGAACACAGAAGGGCCGAACCTAAAATACAAATGAAGAACCTTCTGATGAGCTTTCCTGCAGTTTATTTATCACAACCATGGATGTCTTACCCTTTTACTGGGTGAACTGCAAGACACTGGGGTTTATCAATTCCATGGATGATTGAGGTTTTCAAGGAGCCATCCAAATGTGCCACGTTAATTTGTGTTTCATCAAATTCTGAGCTAATCCAATATAAATTACGTGATATCCAATCCACTGCAAGACCTCTGATACTCTGAATATCTGCAAAAAGGGAAATTGGTTGATTTCATTTCTGAATTGTTGTCAGTGTTAGGAGAAAAAAATATTTTATTCTACAGTTTGTTAACAATACTGAGCAATATTTTTCTATTCAAATGGATTTACTAACTAGTTGCCAAGAATTAATAATATTTATTTTTGTTCCTGGGCCTGATACACTAACAATTAGAACATGAAAATCACACTGAATATTCAAACATGAAAACTAGTGTCCCAAAAAATTAATCAGAGATGCTGAACTTCTGTATTATATTCTTCTACTTCAGAAAGCATTTGTTGCTCAGTGGCTTTCTAAAACAATGCTATGCTGAAACTTAAAAGCCTCCTTCCTTCTTCAGCTTCACGAAGGCTCAGTAAAGAGGATCTGAATTAAATCCACTGGTCTGTAGCATAGTTCTGTAGCTCATAAATATTTGTGTCACTGAAGAAGTTTACTGGCTTTATTTTTGAAGGTTTTGAAGACTCCAAGTTACTCCCCTGCCTTCTTAGATATGGCAAAGCACCTGTCAGCCAATGAGAAGCACTGAATGAACTCTTTATTTTGCTTTCCTGATGTTATAGCTTTTACCAGCTTGCTAACATCGTTTCTATCAGAACTCACAACTTTCCTCACTTTCACCCTTCTGATTCTCCTCCCCATGCCACTGTGGGGAATGAATGAGCAGCTGAGGGGGGCTGAGGGTTAACCTACAGCAGCATTATTACTGACGCAGCAAAACAGGAATGAGATATGACTGATTTGGTAACCTGATGGTCTTCCTTTGCAAGGTGTTTAAAGAAATGTCAGTCTGTGTTAAAATCTGCCTGAAATACTGGGTGTAAAAGCCACTGCTCCATCTCTAGGTACCAACACACCCCTCTGCCCCGAGTTCATATTGGCTGGATCTTTGTGGAGAAGGAAACAGGCCAAGGGTGATTTAATGATTCGTTGTAGTTGATAGTTTATACACATCTTCTGTCAGCTCAACGTGGTAATTTCCACTGACAGGACTATTGCCCTTGACAAGCTGACAGGGATGTGGCTGAGGACTGGTTTGCACGTCCAGAAGGCTGAGCAGTGATTGGGCATTAGGAAGTTTGCCAACCTCACAGAATGCAGCAAAGGACACCAAACACACAGTCCTTGACCCATTTTAAATTGCTCCCCTGCCCTTCTGAGTTGTTTTTTCTTTTTTTTTTCTTTTATTTCTTTTTTCTTTTTTTTTGTTGGCTTGGAAGAGTTAGGAAACAAGCATTTCATACTCTTAAAAAGATTAAAGTATGACTTGGCATCTTTGTGACACTGGCATAAGACTTCATCCAACAAGAATCCCACCAGGATGTGCTTACAAAGCTTCTTATGTTCTTATAAGAAGTATAAAAATATAACTGTAAGCAAATGAGATAGTTTACACATAGCAAATTTTCTTTACAATGTTTTGATGTGCCAGGACATTGTAATTTTCTCAAACTTATTATATAAATTTACATCTGGAACAAAAAAAACCAACACCACTACCTCACAAAAAAACACCAAGCAAATAATAATAAAAAAATCCAACAAAACCAAAAAACCAAAACAACAAACCAACAAACAAAAAACACACACACAAAAAACCCACAACCCTCACCCACAAAAAAGTCTTCCACAGAAGCTACCATAATGAAAGGAATATGAAAGAATAGTATATTTCTTTTGGTTTAATTAAGTTCTTTGACAAGTTCAGTGATTTTTCTAAAATAACTAACATTTTTATTCTACTACTTTTGGGAAAAAAAGGCAAGCAACAAGTCCCTCTGTTGAGCACCTGAATACGTGATATAAAGATCTCTAGGAGGCATTCTAAGCCTTGTTCTCATTATTGGGACTGAAAACCACATCTGATTGTTAATAAAGTTGTCTCTGAGATTTCAAGGGAAAAGAAAAAGTAGCCACACAAAATAAATGAATTCACAGTCTACAAAATGGGGAAATTGTCATATTTGTCCAAACATTTCCCAAAATGTGCTAACAGAGAAGTAATTGCTTCCAAAGCGACACAAGAGCTTGAACTAATTATTTTCTAAAGTCCCCAGATAATCAACTATATGCTTTATTTGTTCTCCAAGTCAGAAAAGGTCTGGTCTTACACAACTGAGCTATTTCTTTTCTTCCCCACCAAATATTCCTTTAACTGTTGAGAACCAGAGTTAGCAAAATTTGCTATCACATAGTCAATTTTTCCTATTTCCAAGCAGGTAGGCACATTACAAAGTAGAACAACACGGGCTGCCAGGAGAGGAACTGACAGCGGTTGGAAACAAAAAACAAATGTTACCAAGGACAAAAAGTGGTTTTCTCTTCAGACCAGTGCTACTGAAATAAGATTGAAGCAACCAGATATAGACTTTATATTCATTAAACTTCTGTATTTGCATACATATTCTATATAGGAAAAGAAAAAAAAAAAAAAGCAGCACATTACACCAGTATCACCAAAATTCCCAGGCTGCCCTGTTGTGGTTTCACCAATGGTGCCAAAACTGAAACATCTACATGGACTGGAAAGAGAAAACCCTGACAACCTTGACAGAGCCAATTTAATTGCTAGGTCAACACAGGTAGCCAAAGAACACAGGATATTCTTCAGTGCAAAGTTATGTCAGGATTCTGTGCTTCTCCTACTTTTTATCTTTATTCTCTCTTCCTTCAACACATTACTTTCCTTTTTTCACCTCACATTTCAATCTTGTACAAAATCAATACAAAATCACATCCCAATTTGTTTACATAAAATTGAATTAGGAATCAATAAAGTGAACTAGAATCCTAAAGCAAATCCTGCTTGCTTATTGTTTAGATCAATTATCCAATACCAGGGCAAGGTAGCCATATCAAGAACTTGCATGCTCCTATTTTAGCATGCTGACAACACACATTTACCTAGAAGGAATTATTTTTCCTTCAATGCTACGCTGTTTACCTCTAGAAATAATGGTTTCTAAGCCAGTCCCGTTGATGAAGGCACGTTTGATGGTCTGTGTTTTCACATCAGTCCAGTATAAACGTTCCTCAACAGCATCAAAATCTATGACTGTCACATCATCAATGTCAGGAACAGTGAAGGCTGTGATGAAGTTGAAATAAGGGTTCTCTATGTCCACCCCTCTTATTTCTGAACGCCTTGCATAAAGAAGAAACTTCTTTCTTTCTGTTAGAAAAAGGGAAAACATCATTCCTCATCCTCTTCACAACATCTCTAACAGATATCAAAGTCATCCATTTGAGGTCACTTTGCAAATGTGTAAATGACATTTATATGAGTGATTAAACATCTTCAGAAAACCTGAAGCCTAGTGGCACTTGAGAAATAATGTTACAGAGCATAAAAATCACAGAAAAAAAAATTAATTCCGTATATTGGACATTGGTACCACACCACTAAATCAATATGGTCCTATGAGCGTGAAAGAAAAAAATGTGATTTAAAATATTATTTTAAACATTTTTCCCTCTTTAGTTCAATCAAACAAATCCTATTTCACCTGCACATGGTAACAGATATCAACATTTGGTATCTCAGGATATCAGATTTCAAAGGGAAGTTTTGTAAACAGCCAATGTGTGTGTGTAAGCAGTGAAAAGCAAACAGCTGGAACAAAAAGGGTAAATTGGTTTTTCTGATTTACACCCTCACTAGTGAAAAATTATGATAAATTAAAAGCAAAGCAGAGCTCTCTTTTCAGTCTCAAAACTCTGAACGATTGGAGCAAGCACCTGCAAATAAACAGTAAAAGTAACTTTTTTCCATGTATTATCCCTGACATGCCAAAAAAAAAAGATTTTGGCTTCTACTTCCCGAATGTTATTAATCAACAGTGAAAACGGTAATTTAGTACAAGGATTTATAGATAATACACACAATAATTTGACATTTCAAGGGCTTTTAGAGCTTAAAAGTGTGTGTCGCAGGTTTTTTATAAAATTCCCCTGCAAGGACGCACTTCTAATATTTACTCTTTGTTTTTTAATCCTTGAAAATGAAACTAAGACAACTCTAGAGCAGGTAGAGATTTAAGCTATTAAGCATCTTTTTGTTATTCAGCTTACCTGACTCAGAACGTTGGGATGATGCACATTTCAGCATAAAGCTTTCTGTTTTGCAGAGATAAATTTTATGAACACATCACACACACCAGCAGCACAAAGAAACAGCTGTGGCAGCAAATATCAAAGCACCACAGACATCAACCATTAGAATAAGTCCTGAGTTCTCAAAAGCAGATTCTCCTTTAAAATGCACCATTAAAAAGCACTGTAGAGATTTTATTTTTAACATTAATTTGCCCATTGATACTAAAAATCAATGCAATTGCCAGGCTGTGGGAGGAAAACTTACCATAACATGTTTTTTTGTCTGCAGACAGTTTCATCAGGTGTGGACAGGCACAGGCAGCACTTCTGTTGTGATTGATCAGGCACATGTGAGAGCAGGGACCCTTGCCCTCGTTAGCAGCACAAGGGTTGGGAGCTAAAGCAGAGTAATTGAAGCATACAAAATGTAGAAACACTTGTTAAAATAAGTTTGTCAAACAGTTGTGAGAAGGTAAAAATTCTGTCTGAAGACACCCTCAGTCTAAGTGATTAACAGAGCTTGTGCTCTTATCACTTTTTATAGGCTAATGTTCAACTCGAGTCCAAAAATACTTATATTTATATTTATTTAGTTTTCATTTTGTTAATACAGCCACAGTTTATACTGTAACTTCAGGAAGCAACTGAATATAATTTTCCCAAGGATATATTAATTTTGCAGCCTTTTCATAAGATTTAAATCTTACATTTGTAATCCTAACACATGAGATTAAAAAAAATGTCAATATGATGAGGACCTGAAAAACAGATTTGATTGTGTGAAGGCAACTAAGTCAAAGCTTAGATTATGAGATGAGCTATGGTAAATTCAATGTTTCCTCTCAATTTGATTTCCATACTAGAATATTAGTTGGAAATGTAACACACAAAGAGAATTTGAAAGGGAGAAAAAAAACCAAAAAACACCAGCAAAGTATTTCTACTTTTCTCAAATCAAACTTCTCCTAAGTGTAGGTTTTCACAAGTCACTTCCTGTAGCTCACTGACTGAATAAGATGTGCTAAAATTGCTTTAAAGAGCAGGAAGAAAGCTGACCAGAGAAGACCCCTTGGTCTTACAGAACCTGGAAATGATTCTTATCACCTTCACTCCTTGTTATAAATCCCAAAGCTCTGCTGAAGAGACATCTCAAGCATAAACAAAGTAATGTTGACTCTTCCTTTTGTAAAAAAAAAAAAAAAACAAAACAAAACAAAAAACAAACAAGCAACAACAAAGAAAAAAAACACCTATGAAAATTAACATTGATGAAAAGGGAAGTGGGATTGACTGACTCAAAGACAAACTTATAATTAACAAACCAGTCAGTATAGAATATATTCCTCTGATGTTGTGCTAGGCTGCAGTACAGGTAATTAGATAACCTCAGCAATCTAATGTATAAATTTCCTTAAAAGATAAATTTAGCTCAAACTAAAGCACTAAAATTTGAAGACAAAGTTTGCTTCATTGAACCTCCTTTTTTCCACCAGTGCATGCTTCCCTAAATTTATCCAGCAGTTCCTGACTCCTTTAACTACTTATTGCCTAACCAGTATTGTGGGAAGAAAGAAGCTTTCAAAATCTTGGAAAAACAGGTAATTACAATTATAGTCAGCATTCTATTAAAAAAATAAGGAAAAAAAAATCACAGGCTTTTACTGTTTCCTATAAAATCATCCTATTTGTCCGTTTTAATCACTGGCAGCACTGGAGGCCACTGGAGCCTTTCCCAGAAACTAAAATAGAGGAATGTTTCTTTAACATCACTTTTCTTGTATCAATAGGAACACAAAGAAAATCTGGGGTGACATCTTGTAAAAAGTTCACAACTTCACGTAGAAGACAAAAAAACTGAAGATGAAGAAAAGACACTGAAGTTAACGAGGTCTTTCCAACTTTTAATACACAATTAGTAAATAGAAGTCATTTATCCCTATGAAATATACATCAGAACCAAAACACAACTCAGAGCTTTGGAAATATTGTGAGAGAGATCACAGAACCATTCGTGTTGGAAGGGATATCAGGAGACCAGCTAGAGATTCAACCTCCTGCAATTTTTTTGGCATTTTTTCCACAGGTGCTGCAGGACTGTACAAATTTGGTCCTGTGTTTTGCAGAGGAGCATTTCCTTTCATTTATTTGCCAATACAGAGCAGTAATTTCTGTGTAATTTCAACCTTTCTGTATGCACACAAACACCTGTGATAAGGATTTACTTTGGCCTAAGAAAAATTAATCCCTCTATTGTCCTTCCATGCAAGGAGCGTTTCACGGAATGGAATATATGGAATTTAAAAAGAAGAACAGACAGAAGAAAAAAAATAAAAGGCATGCTGGTTAATGACCATCTTAAAGAGTGTTGTGGTTCAAGTGTGCTCCAAGCATCCACTAAGATGAGTCAGTGAAATTTGTGTACTGTTCCCATCACAACTCCCTCCATATTGCACAGAACACAAAATTGGTGGAAAAAGAAGTGTTATAAAGCAGATGTGTTTGTTTCCACATGAATGCACAACTCTAGGAGCAAAGTACCATGATCTAAACATTACTTCTAGCAGCACATATTTATATATTCCTTTCATATTCATACTCCTTGCACTGAATAACAGCTAAGCCTGCTCTTTATTTCCTAATAAAAACTAATTCTCCTGAGGGCACATTGTTATTGCTCCAACTCTCAAAAATTTGGTTTTTTTTTTTATTTTCTTGTACTCATTCTAACACTTCTATTTCTATTGTGAATAGCTTCATGAGCATTTGTTACTCACCTTTTCCATGCCATTTTTGATTTCACCAGACTGCCTGTCTATAAATGGAATTTCCAGCAGCATCAGCCAACCTGTCCCCAGAGCAAAACCTGTCCCATACTCTTGATCAGCCTGTCAGGCTTTCTTGATGTGCTGTCTATGATCTGTATATTGCATTCCAGCTGTGGGAGTGATATGGATTTACACAGCATCACAGTTCACTACCTGTCCTGCTTTATTCCTTTCCTAATCATTTCCACCAATCTATTTTCCTTTTGATCACAGCAAGCCACAGAACCGGCATTTTCCCCGACTGGACAACCTTTTCCATTATTTGATTGATTTCCACAGCTGATTGCTTGTCAATCTGTTCCTCTCCCAGCACTGTGCACAGATACACACATGCCACTGTTGTCACATCGCTCTCTAAAACTTCATTTAAACAAAATGCTTATTTTTCTTGACCGGTAACCCTTAAAAAGAACGCCCTCAGACATTCCATCAGCAGCTGACAAATGAACACTTACTCTGACAACCTCTCCATCTGCATTTCCCATCGCCAACTTAACCCCTGCATTAACTTCAGATTGAGCTTGTCCCTTCGTGGCACCAGATTCCAGTGAGACAAAGTTTGATCTTAGACTTTGCAGTGCACAAAATGTTTGAATTCTGCCTAAACCTTCAAATATCTGCACTACAGCCACATCAAAAGGTGCTTTCAAATTGCTGACAATCAATTCCCACTCATATTTAAAACCAGTTACAGATCTAATCCTCTGCTCACTGTCAATACTTCCAATAAAATTGCTTTCCTTAAGGCCAAAGTACTCAGCCAAGTTAAATCTTTATACTGCCTGATTATAGCTCATTATTTTAGCACTGATCTTTGAAATTTGCAGGTTAAGACTGATCAAATGTGGAAGTTCCAAAGTAAATATTTTTTTCCTCTAATCACTCTGTTTCAGTTTTTAATCATTCATTTCAGAAATGAGTCAGTATGAAAATTTACATATTCACCACAAAACTAAATAAACAGGAATACTCTTAGAACAAAGCACAATTCTTGATAATGCTCAGAAAAAATATGTAAATATATTATGTATATAAATATAAGTAAAATAATAATATGTATATTTTGGTATATATATTTTGCATTAATTCTAACACATATACCAACCTCTCTGCTAATTTTGAAGTAAAAAGAACATATAGAAGGTTGAGATAAGATCTCAAAGTAATAAAACTTTTTAGTTCTCCTCGCCTTAAGCTAGATTTCTGTAAGAGTTTATTATTTTAAACAGCTGGCAATCTGGGCCTCAATAGAATATCGTAACAAAACGGTGCAATGAAGTAAAACGTTCTTCATTTTTTAATTACAAAAGAACCCAGTGGTACCAGTATACTATATTTATTATTGTACTGTTTGTCATGATTTCTAAATAAATATTTAATCTGCTGAAGGAAAAATAATGTCATAGCCATGTTTGGTTTTTAATTTTAATTCAAATTAATACCCTGGAGTAACACAAACCAAAAAAAAAGTGGGAATGTGAGAAATTCACAGTTTTGTGTTTTCAAGCTGTGATCCTTCCAATGCTCTATATTTACCCCTCTTACCACTATCCTCAGTAGAGCAACAACTTTTCATGACTAAAATAGACCTTGCTCTTTGCAGCAAGTGGATTTTTAAAATACAATAGTAGTTGAAAAAATTTTTTTAAATCTTCCTTGAAACCCTGTGTTTGCCATCTTAACAGCACTCCTGAAACACAGCACTGATTCTGGGAAGGTGAGTGGGCCTCAAGCTCCCATTCCTGAGAATATTCTGCATTAGGGAAGAAGCTTTCCAAAATCCCCTGTGGTTTACTGACAGCTGAACTTATCATCCATACAAATATCTCACTTTAACTTCACTACCTTAAATTAGCATCTGTCCTAGATTGACTGAAAAAATGTGGCTTTAGGCTACAAGAGTTTATTTAGCTCTGCTCTACTTCATTTCAATCAAAATAACTTCCTTGATATATATTAAAAGCTAATAAACTTTCACCCACGTAGGTGACCCAGATGGAGATGAAATTACAAAATGTTCATCCTTCTGTGCTCTATTCATACTGACAATTTGCAGTGTAAATCTACTCCTAATTTTATTTTAGGATTCTAACCTGCACACTATCTTGTTCATTTATTGCAAAATAGCTACAAGTTCAAAGGAAAAATTAACAAGTAATCAGGAAGTATCCTCATTTCTTTAGCTCAAATAAAAAGGTGCTGGAGATTTGGAGAAAGAAATTGCTTCTGCTGGAAGAAAATAATTAAGAGCAAACACAAAAGGCCAATTATAAATCAGATTCTAGTGCTTTCTACATCATAAAATAAAAGCTGCAATTACACAACTTGATCCTTGAACTTCTTGATTTTGGCAAAAAACAACTGAGGGCTTTTCTACAGCTTTTGCTTGCCTGGAGGCCAAGATATCTGGGCCTGTGGAATACTGCCTGATGTCTCCCTAGGCTACAGAATCCCTCTGAAGGTGCTGTCTGGCCTCAGTCCAAACAGAAAGGAGTTGTTCTTTTTCTGACAGCAAGAAAAGGCAAATAGCAACTCTACTGCTGCTCTAGAAAGACCAGTGATGGAACACAGCTCCTCAAATCCCAACGTTCATGAGTTGACCAATTAAAGGAAAATTAGAAAAAAACCCCAAACAAAGCACCCAAAAACCTGAAACAAAAGAAAAAAAAACCCAAACAAAACAACAAACAAACAAAAACAACATAAAACAAAACAAATTATTTGAAATAAATAAATTTGTGCGTGCAAAGATGAATATTTACTTCACCCCTGCTTTAACTGCTTGAGTACACATGTTATCTTAAGCAGAAGTCAGACAGGTTTTAAGAATAGTACCCTGCCTCCAAAAGTAAATTCTGAAGAATAAGGGAAATAAGTGGCTTATTTCAGAGAATGATGAAAGTCCAAGAGACTTCACACCCACTGAAAACCAGTAACATTCGTCTTCAATATACATTAATTATTATTTTAGAATAAAAACATCAGGAAAATGTATTCTAATAATTTGTGTCACATACTGAGAGGTCACAGCTGTCATCACTCTTGGACATACTAATAATGAGTGGTATTCACTGCTGTTTCTTTTTTCCATGTGCTAATAGAGAACATTCTTCAAATCTTTTGCCTTCTAGTGTGCAGGGAGAATTTTACTTGCTGGTACTCATTTACATTAGAGCTTTGGCCATAGTTTCCTATGCATAACTAATGCAGAACTGGGTTCCAATACTTTTACACATCCATCCAAAACTGTCAGGATTTGAAGTTTCAAATCAAGATTGCTCACAGGCTACTAACATAAAAGTTTAAGTGCCTTACTG
Source organism: Phainopepla nitens (assembly GCA_013400175.1). Taxonomy (NCBI): domain Eukaryota; kingdom Metazoa; phylum Chordata; class Aves; order Passeriformes; family Bombycillidae; genus Phainopepla; species Phainopepla nitens. Next base: position 2,600,727 of record VXBQ01006036.1, on the reverse strand, counting down.
AGCACTACAAACCCTGGATGAGAACAAAAACAAAATATTGCTTCTCAGTATTAAAAAACAAACAAACAAAAAACAACAAACCAACAACAAGTATTTATGAGATAAATTCTAAAATAGTTTGTATTAACATCAGCTTCTTGCCAGGAAAGTTGAATTATATGCAGAGAACATGGAAGATTCTGTAACTAATTGGTGGTCATCCTCCCAGTGGTATTTTTTACTTTCCAATATTTATGTACAAAATAATCACTGTCTTTTTTTATATCTCACAATAAAAATTCATACTGACTTTTTTTCAGCATTGCTATTTTGCATGGTACATCCTAAGTTATTTATATCTAAATAGTTACATCTCTAGATATATATATCTATGTATATATGTGCACTCCCATAAAAACTTCTTCCATATGGGTTGTGTGCACCTGAATTCATCTACTGCTGAATACAACAGCTCAAGGCAAAATCATACACAGATATTTATATATAAAAGAATATGGATTCCCCCCCTTAGAGGAGGAACAATTAACTATTCTACAAATAATCCAGATATTTATATACAAAAAGAATACTTATTTCCCCTCAGAAACAAATGATTCTAGAAACATTCACCTTGTGGCTGACGACTTGGATGATAAATCTGGAGATCAAACGGCTGAGCGCTTGTTTTTTGTATTACACTGACATTTTGGCCAGTCCATTTATTGGCTTTGGCGAGGGTATTGGTCCTCCAATCTGTCCAATAAACTTCACTCCCATACAAAGAAACAGCAAAAGGGTGAGAAAGATATTCGTGACCCCGTATAATCTCTATCATGCTGGTTCCATCATACAATGCAGAATAAATGGCATCCGATCTACAAGACAACCCCAAATTTAAGATTATGTAAAAATAAAATAAAAATCACACAACCATTATGACATTGTGCAAAACTTGTAAAATCTTACTTTTTAAGAAAGGTAAGACCAAAGAATTTTTGCAAAGCAATCATTAACTTCAGATAATTAAGTTCATATTATTGATTTAACTAGACATATGAAATACTTGCTTGTATAATGCTTTAATTTACCTCAATGCTGTGAGAAATACAACAGAAAATTCAGTTTTCTTTCAGATGGACTTAAAAATAATGAACTAACTTGGGCCTTGCATGGATGAGTGTCAGGGAGGACACATGGAAAGGCACTGAGCCAGGAGTGTGGGTGACCCCACAGCTGGCAAGGAATTAAATAAAAATATATATTTATATATTATACATGTGCCTGCCCAGGGCTCTTTATGTCCATAACTACATGCCACTTACATGCAGTTCACATTTCTGTGTGGAGGAATGAGGATTTCTCAGTGATGATGAGGATGCTGTGAGCACTTTACCTGGCATCTGTCCACACTATTCTTTTTTCAAAGTGATCCACAGTGAGGCCGTTGGGCCAGGCTCCAGTGTCCATATCCTTGTAGATGATCTTCCTCTCTGCTCCACTCATGGAAGCAGATTCAATGCGAGGGAAATTTGCATCCCAGTCTGTCCAAAACAGAATTCTGGTGAGAGGAAAAGGAAAAGAAAGGGGGATAGAAGAAAATATTAAAGTATGAAGAAAAATGTGAAATGGTTTATGAGACAAGAGTTGGAAAAAAAGGTTCTACCATTTACAAACTTTAAATGAAAGGATTAAACATGGATCAATTTGAGTCCCTATATAAATTCCTTAGGGTAACATGGAGGTAAAATTTCATGATTAGTGTTAGAGCCATCATGAAAATAAAGAACTCTTTAAAAAAAATAGGGGTTTAACAGCATTCCTTTTTCCACATCCATTTATACAGTGGCAGCTTACATTGTCTTGCCTCTATAATTAGAAACCCAGTTCATTAAAAGAAATTATAATGAGAGCCTTTGAAAGCAATCCAAGGATAAGAAGGATGGGGAGGGGAGAATGGGAAGAAAGGTGATTTGAGGTAGCAGGGATCAAGGAACAGGCTAAACAAGAGATTTTCAGCTGCTCTTAAGAGTGTTCTAATGAAGACCCCTGGATTTTGGTATGTCACTAATGAAATTTTTACAGATTACACTTGCTAAGGAAACCTTAAAGACAGCTTTTATTGTCATCTCTCTCAGTTTTGTACCATCTTCAATGTTTCTCTAATAAGGAGAACTTACATTGTTATAACCAAAGAAGTGGCTTGTTAAATAACAGAAGCAGCATCATCAAGAAGGCAGAAATACACTCTAACTGTTCTTACATTACTGAATTTTCAACAACACACAGACTTGTTAAAGGAAAATTATACTTTTGACAGGAAAACTTGTGATTAGTTGTAAAGAGTTAATTGCAAGGAGGCAGACTGCAGCAAAACTTCTGACACAAGTTTTCATATTTTCCACTAAAAGACCTTCAGCCTTAAACAGCCAGGAAGGGTCACAGGATGAGCCCACCAATGCTGGTTGCCTGTGTCAGTGCTGAGTTTCTGTTTGTGCAGGCTGGGCCAGGGCTGTGTTTATCTACAGAGGTTTATTTCACATCCTCTGTGTCTCACACACCTGCTCAGCCCCACTGCAGGCTGGAGTGGGGCTCTGCCCCCCCAGGATACAGGATCTGTGCACTCCTGACACAACTCTTTGCCTTGAATCACCAGTGTTTATTCATATTCATTTATGAAAAGATTGAGGAGTTATTCCTGTCCACCTTTAAAGATTTTTTTTCTTTCCTGACTTCCAGCATCAATTTCTTCTAGCTCTTCAAAAGGCAGATTAAGCCTTCAGTTTCAAGAGTGGTGATTTGATTTTTTTTCCTCCCAGCCATTTAATTTGAACAACTTCTCTGCCAATTTTTCTGCCAACAGGATGCCTCTTTTTAAAGATCTTTATAGATAAGCGATGCACTCTGTAAATAAGCTTTCTAGCATCTCAGTTGAGAGGGCAAAAAACTCATCATTAAAGCATGTACATCCTAATTCACAGTTTAGGTCCCAGATTTTGGGACCTTTATTACCAATCCTTATTTTTATGTTCACAGCTTTGCTTCTGAGAGAAACATTCAGTGAAGACACATGACAGACTGTAGCAAATTCCTAAACAAAATTAAATAACATGACTTTGAAAACAGGTCAGCTGTGTTATTTCTGGCCTCATTTAATTTGTGATTGGTGGCTTGTGGCTTTTGTTGTGTTTTTCTGAATGTTTTTTTGGGGTTTTTTCCAACTCTCTGAAAGAGCAATAATTTTGGGAAGAGGATGTAGCTATTGAATATACATAGTATTCTGGTTTATAGCATACCCCTAATGAATAGGTAGACAAAAATACTGACAGGAGCTGGCAAGCATTGTTTCCACTTTAGAGATGAAAACCAAACACAAAAGGTGGCATTTACCTCACTCAGCCATTAGGTTTCCAGTAACATCTAAGCTGTATTTTTATAGTCCCCCCAAAAAAAACAAAAAGAAAAAAGCAAACCAAAGAGAAAAAAAAACTAAAAAAAAACCAAACAAACAAACCCAAAAATTGGTCTCTAAGTTGGAAGAACCACCTAAATCTGTCCATTAACCACACAGAAATGTTAGACCAAATGTTCTGGTTATTGTCCACAGTCATCCACATTGAAAAAAAATAAATGAAACAACAACATGGCAAGGTAAATAATTTGCCAACAAAAAGATCCCTATATCTGCTGATTACCATTTTTAATCCTTTCACTTAGGAAAAAAACATATTAATAATGGATTCTTTATTATTCAAAATAGACTTTCAATAACTATCAAAGGTAAGTTAGAAACTATAACTCACAGCAAAAAAGGAAATGAAACAAATATCATATTTAAACATCTTTAAAATACTTTGCAACAAGAAAGAATAATTTTTTTATAGCTAAGAATTACCCATATCTGGGGTCCAAAGCAATAGCCCTTGGATGCTCCATAGCTCCAGCTATCAACGTTGTCCTCAAAGTGCCATCGAGTTTGGCCACTTCAATTTGGTCCAAATTGCTGTCTATCCAGTAAATGTTTCCTGCTATCCAATCCACAGTCAGACCTTCAGGAGTGGCCAGGCCATGTTGCACCACTACCTCAATGGCACTAACACCTTAAAGACAAAGAAAAAAATAAGGAGAAGAAAAAAAATATTAAAAAGAGGGAAAGAGATTCTTAAACAGCTAATGTAGAGACTGGTAGAAGGAGCATGGACATATTAGTTTATCAGATGTTCTTAAAGAGAATTCTTGATTATTTGGGACTGTCTTTTAGATTAAAGCACTGGAACATACACTTCAACAAAGAACATTTTGTAGAAACTCTTTTGTGTGTATTATGAGATTATATTGAATTATAGGCCATCATTATGTCACCAGAGCAAAGAAAAAGTCTTTCTGGATGCTATAAAATTTTGAAGTGGAATCTTTCACCTAGTGAGAGGAGATAATTTATCAGACATCCAAAAAATTCTTATACTTTTTTAATAATGTGAAGATAAACTGCAAAAAAAATTTGAAATTAATCAGTACTGCACCTATTGGACCAGAAACACCAGGTCTTTGCATTTGCCATTTTCTTCCCCCTTAAGCATACTGCAAAAGGAAACTTTGATAGCAAAACTCTTTTTCTGCCTGGAAATGAAGTACAGCATTGATATATCCCTTTTCAAAGGCAGAAGTCTATCATAAATTCTGTTCCTGTGAATGGCAGCTCAGTTAGGACTGCTCAGGTCCAACACCCTGTAACTGCAGTTGTGCTTCAGAAAATAAAGATTCAATCCATACCTCCAGTCTCAGAGAGCTTGCCTCTGTAAATTTTGTCCTCCACCACATCTGTCCAGTACAGTAAACTCTGACTGAAGTGAAAATCCAGGGCTATTGTATTTCTTAAACCAGGAACTAAGAGGCTGTAGTCACGCTTGTGAAGATCAATTTTTCTGATCTCATGTCGAATAGAAAAAATTATGAAAGCCTCAAATGGATCTGGAAGATGAAGATAAAACATTTCAAAGGAATAATAAAAAAGATATTGCTACAAATAGATATAAGTGACAAGTGGAAGGTGAACAACAGAATACTTTATCAGGAGAAAGAGATGATTAAAACAATTCATCTTTTGATAAAGAGTCTTTCAATTACTTTTTCAGTCCAACAGACTTCTTAATTCTCCCTTCTAGCATTATCTTTGATCCCAACTAGAGATATTAGGCATTAAATTTGGGAATATCAGACTCAACTGTTGAGCTGTATTTTGTAGCTCTAGCATTGTGAGCCCATAATTAGAGCTTTAAACAGTCACAATCTCAAATTTAAAATCTGCTTCTCAAAAGGTTCAGAAAAATGAAACCATTAAAATATACATTGTTTCAAAGGCCAATCAGCTGAAACAATTTACTAATACATAAAGCACCTTTTGAATTTACAGTGTACCTTGTGTTTTCAATTGAAGTGCAGAAAGAAAACCCCTCCTGCCAAACTAAAAAGCAAGAAAATGAGCATTTGATGTGCTTACTGATACATGTCATCACAAATCCAGCTACCAATGACTCTCTCCTTCCACTGTTAATGAATTAATGCTACATGATTTGTGCCAGTGAGTTGATGTCAAAGTGCATAAAAATATCTGTAAACACTATCAGCATTGGTCAACCATACTACAAAACTGATTTTTTTATTATAGTTCTTACATAGATTAGGAAAGGTTTTTCAAGCAAGTATCTGTGTTAATAAAACAAACAAGGAACACAAAAATTGGATTCTATAAACTGTTGAATCAACTCAGTATAACTGCTTTGATGAAGATATTTTCTCACAGCAGTCCTTTTCTGTGGGGAAGTAGTTGTTCCCCCCAAAACACTCTGAGTTCCTTCTCCTAGAGTGAAACAGATTGTACTGGGAGGATTGTTTTCCATACAATTAAACTCATTTATGTAAAAGATTATTGGCAGTTTATGACAATAGGCAATACTCCTGCTCCTCAAGGCTCCTGAGAGTCTCTGAAAATACACAGTTTATCTCTTGCTATTCACTTGAACATTTCCCTGTTCACTCCCTCCTGCAGCTCCTCTTCTTCTGATTCCCACTGCACACACACAGGCTAAATTATCTGTGATGTTTTAGGCTAATCAAGCTCCTCAGCAGAGCTGTGTTTCTGCTCTTGAAGCACTTGTTCTCAATCTGGCTTGAACTTTCCCAATGACCTTCCTATTTGTTAAAACAATGAATGACTTTCTGCAAAGCAAATTTTTCAAAGCTCTGCGGTGGTTACACAATTTAGTGCAGAACAGGATCACTGACATTAGCAGTTGTTTCACAAGCACCAGTTATCTGAACTTGAGACACACTTTAATGGCACTTCCAAATCCTGATAAATTGGCAGCTATTATGCAGGAGGCTGCTGATCTGTGGGGTTTTTTGGCAATTCCAATGCATAAGAACACAAGTCGTAATCCTCACCAGCCGCTTTTTTTGTATGCCTCAATAATTAACAACACAATGGGAGAAAAAGAAACCTAATAAATGTGTGCTGTATTGGTTGGTTTTTTCACTCAAAGTAGAGGGAGTACAGTTCAAGATAAATAACCTATGGTGCAAATTATCTTTATGAAAAGGATTAAAGTTCAATGGGATCTTGCCAGGATTTAAATTTTTAATATAAACATGACAAAACTCTAAGCTTGGCTGATGACAGCCTGCTACACTGTGCTCTTCTCTGAACACAGCTCTGGAAGAAGAGCGTGAATCAATAAAAAGAGGAAATGAGCAGGAGTTCCAAGAGGTCTAGAAATCAAGGGAAGAATGAACAATCTGGAACTGCTTAGTCTAAAAAATAAAAAAAAAATGGAATAAGAAGCCGAGTGGAAGCACATAAAATTCCCTTAAGACATAAAAGGCTTATGAATTGAAAACGGGAAAAATCCTGTTTTCTGTATAAATAACAAGTAGGGCAAGGATTAAAGGCTTAAACTGGACCAAGAAGACTCAGAAAGACCAGAAAAACAAAAATCTTCAGGAGACTGAGTCAACAAAAGATTTCACCCCTGGGAAACTTGGAGTTTAGCACTGAAGGTGTCCTGAAGGTCTTGGAAAGCAGATAAACAGCAGCAGTATTAGCTAGGCTTTGATCTGCCTTCCAACCTGATCATTCAATGGCTCTATAAATTCTACATAAAATCTCTACATTACAGTGAATTGGAATTTTCAGGCTCAACCAAATAAATTTAACAAAAAGAAAAATTATGCTTCTATCACCCAATAAACCCAAAATTTGATGTTATTTTCCTGATCAATCTTCTAGAAATGGAGAGCAAATACTTTTTGTTATGCAAATTGATTGAAAGTATTTCTATAAAGTCCCAAAATTATCTGTTAACAATTTATTAGAGAAAGTGCAGAAATGTATGATTTTTCTGATTTCATAAATGCTTCAAACATTTTACCATGAAGTTTAGTGTATAAAATATATGATGCAAACCAAAGTATAAACTACATGAAAAGCAGTAAAAAAACCCTCTGGTAGAAGAAAACTGCCTAAACAATGCCATCAAAAAAGACGCCATAAAGAATAATGCTTCACATTTTCCAGTGGGTTAAATTTAAAATTCCTTCTTAGGAAAAATTCTGACTGAACCTAATTGTTTGATTGAAGCTTACTGTGACAACAGCATCACAGCAAGCAATCTACACTGTGCTTTTATGAAAATTATCTCAAAGAAAAACAATAACTTCATAAAGATTCTGAAGAAAAACCTTAATTAAAAGCTTGACACAGCTCTGAGTGGATTGGACTATCCCCCTCTCCATTTTAGTATGGAAAAGTATCTGGAAACTATAAAAAATTGAGTTTAAAATCAGCTAAAACAGATTAAACAAACAGACACATCATCCTCTTTTTCTTTTAAAAAAAAAAATATATATATAGATATATATATGAAGTGATATAACAGCTTCCACTGCTTAGAAAAGGCTGACAGTCAATTTCAAACTGTTTCTGAGCTCATCTAATATCTATTATACCAAAGTCTGAAAGGTTGAATGCAAATGTGAAATTTAAATATATTTTAAGAACAGTATATTTTTATTTTCTGAATGCTTATTATCATTTAAAAGAGCAAGTGTAATATATCAGCACAACTTATTTTGAAATGTGTTCCAAGAGAAACCAGGAACATGAGTCTGAAAACATATAATTTGTATTGACATTCTATCTGAATAATGGAGCTCTATAGCACACTCTTTGTTCAATCAATACAAATTTAAATCTAAAGGAAACGTTTAATGTTTGGGAAGTCAGTGATGCAACAATGCCAGAACTGCAACAAGCAAACCAGATGAAAACAAGAGATGTGGAAAGTGAAGGAGCTCTGGAGGAGAACAAAGGCAACACTTAAAACCCTCAAGAAATGAAGCCAACATAAGTAGAAATGAGATACCACAGAGGAAACTAAAAAAGGCTTTGAAAAAGAAACTAGAAAGACAAGAACTGCTCATTTCAAGCAATTCATTTCTATATACTTATTATTTTGTAACTCATTATATTTCTCTGGCAATTCATTAGATTCCTCTGACAAACAGACTTTTTGATACTGAAATACAATCAGGAAAAAAAGTTAGAATCACCTAATTCCTGCATTTTCAGCACTCATATTCCCATTCTAATGGGCTCACAAATAAATGTTTTTATCATATTCTGAAAATGTGTTACATGCTAACATTGCATATTTTTGCTGTGTATTTGTGAAATGTTTCCTATACATAGGAAAATGCATTTTCAGATAGAAAAAAAAAAAAGGCTAGAAGGGCAACGTTCTCATTTTCTTCTGAGTAATTTATTTTTTCTTCTGGAAAACAGGATATAAATTACTGTTCTAATAGAATACACACCTACTCCTGGTTCAAGGCATCTTAAATCACTATGGCTGTTCTAAGAATTACTTCATAACAACCAAAATTATTGAAATAGTAGTTTGGCATTTGGAGGACAGCTTATCTTCATAAGGTCACTTTGAACTCTATTTGTAATAGCATTATATAAAAGTTTTTTCTTCATTCTAAGTTCATTCAAGATCTCATGCCCAGAGACTTAAATGATGGGGACATTTTGAGTTTCACAGATTCACAAAAGAAGCCAAAATTGTTCTCGCTTTCCTAAAATGCCCTTCACACAGTCAACAACTGAAGTGTCAGAGGATCTATCCTCCAGAGAACTTCCCATGCCTTTTGAATTAAATAAACTGAAAAGGGCCAAGATGATTTGTGCCTCCAAAAGCACGTGCCATATTTAATATGGAATAACTTTGTTACAGCTTTGATGGCATTAGGGTAGTACCATTACAGTTTGTAAAGGAAAGTATCATTTTTCTTTATATCAGCTGACATCACAGGTCTCAGATCATATATTTAGTATTACATTCTTTTAAAAAAATCTAGAGAAATCAGTTTGTAACCTCAGATTCTCACCAACACCAGTAAACATTAAGCAGAAATATCTCATGGGTTTAAGAAACCCAAGAAACTGTGGTCTCACCTTTGCGGCACAAGTGAGTATACTTCACTTTTTTCCCCATTTAGTTTCCAAATATTGGTCATTTCTACCTGATTTAGTTTAAAGTTTGTTTCAAGCTTTCCTCATATGAGTTACTAACACTGTCTTAAATTCTTTCAATTCTCTCATTTCTCTAACCTAGTAAGATTGCACTTTTTTCAATTACTGGAAGTGTCCACAGTATAGCAAATCAGATTGATGAAAAATCATTGAGAACCAGGCAGGTACTGACATAAAGCAAGGACTTTAAAAGCAATCACTGCAGATTAAGAATAAATAAAGAATACCCTAATCATATTTACTGAATTGTGAAATATTCAAATAAGCAAAAAAAACCGTGGAAGATATTTCGGTTCGGAGTTGTGAAAACTCTATGAAAGACTAGAGATAATATAGAATAAAATTATCAAAAAATCCTGAATCAAAGAAAACTGAATTATGAAAATCTAGAAAGCAAACTCAATACATTTAAGTCCCTACCAGTGAGGTAAAGGTGTGATAACAGTTTATATTGCACATGCATGTTTCTGTTCTACACACAACACTGCACCTGAAAAACACACTCCTCACACAGTTTCCAAATGATGCTTCAGTACTTATTAATAGTGAACAATGAGGGGAATACATTTTCCTCTCCTGTTCTGCCTCATGTTGGTTTTCACCTTGATTAGTGAACTGAGCAGGCTCTTACTGCTGTCAAAAAACAAGTGCCAGAATGCCTCAGGGGAAAAAACAGCTTAAATATTGAATGCTAACAGGCAGCATATAATTGCACATTCAAAATGAACCTTCTGAACCTTCCGTCAATACCGATCAATACCATGATTGATCCATTTCTTTAAAACACACAGTAAATCCCCCAGAGAGAATGTAAAATTGTGTAGATTATATATATGCCCATAACTGTTAACTGTACATGAAAAACTCTAACTTCAAACAATTTAAGAATTATACAGTATTAACATTCCTAGAAATATCAGGTATTAGCATTTTTAGGTTAGCAACAGCCTAATATTTCAATACCCCTTTGTACATCAAGAATAGGGACAATTTTAATGAGTCCTCAGATTGCAATCAACCCCACATTTGCACAATCTCAGCCTGTATTTCTTATATAGAATAAAAGAAAAAGAAAAGTAGAAGAAGCTCTCAGTAAATGGCCATCACATCTTGAATATTAAACATGCACCAAATTTCAACTTACCAGTACTAACACAACTCTCTCCATCCTTACTGAGCTTCCAGCCTTCATAACACGAGCACTTCACAGTATTTTTATGCTGTTCACAAACTTGGCTGCACTTCAGGTGCTTGGTGCAGTAATCCATAATCTCACAAGTTTTGTTGTCTGTAGTAAGATTGAATCCTGCAGGGCAGGAGCACACAATTCTTCCTCCAGGAACCACAGAACACTGATGGCTACATCCACCATTGTTAAGTGAACATTCGTCTGAAATAACATGGACAAACAACAATTAAGGACTGCAAAAGCTCTCAGTTATGTTGTACATAGTAAAGTCAACTAAAACACCTACAAAGGCCTCCAAGATGGGCAAACAAAATTTTATATTTCTAAAACAGATTTCTTTACTTGTTTTTGAAATTATCTGATGTGCAACCATTCATCTGGTAGCTTTACTGCAACCTTTCAAGATTTTAGCAGAGCTCCATGTCCAGGTGGTGATCCTCAGGAGCTGGTGTTGGGATTGACACTGTTTGACACCTTTATCAGTGACATGGACAGTGGGATTGAGGGCACCCTCAGTGAGTTTCTGATGAGACAGGGTTGTGTGAGTGATGCAGCAGGGACAAGATGCCATCCAGAGGGTCCTTGCCAGGCTTGGAAGGTGGGGCCTGGGCAAACAAGTTGAAGTTCAACAAGGCCAGGTACCAGGATCTGCTCTGAGTCAGGGCAATCACAAGCACAAACACAGGCTGGGAAAATAATGGATTGAAAGCAGCCCTGAGGAAGAGGGGGAAGTGGAGGTGTTAGTGGATAAGAAGCACCACATGACCTGGAAACGTGAGCTTGCAGCCCAGAAAGCTAAATAGGTCCTGTATCAAATAAAGGTGTACCTCAAAGGAAGGAGATCCTTCCCTTCTGTTCTTGTGAGACCTCACCTGAATGACTGAATCCACCTCTGGGGCCTCCAGCACAAAAAGATGGGGACTTTTTGGAGCAAAGGCAGGGAAACCCATGAATATGCTCTGAGGGTTGGAGCATGTCTGCTCTGGAAACAAGCTGAGAGCAAGGAGTGTTCAGCCTGGAAAAAGAGAAGGCTCCAGGAAAACCTCAGAGTCCTTTCCAGGGGCTAAAAGGGCTCCAAGGGAGCTGGAGACGGACTTGGACAAGGGCCTGCAGTGACAGGACAAGGAGGAGTGGCTTCAAATTGACAGAGGACAGGTTAGATGTGACACTGGGGAGAAATTTTTGACTTTGAGGGTGCTGAGGCCCTGGCACAGGTTGTTACGTCCCTGGAAGTGCCCAAGGCCAAGTTGAAAGGGGCTTGGAGTAACCTGGTCTAACAGAAATATCCTTGCCTAAGCAGGAGGTTGGAACAGGATGACTTTTAAGGTGCCTTCCAGGCCAAACAACTCTATGGTATGAACTCAAGCTTTTGTAGTTGCAGAGAACTGCAAATGAGCTGAAGTCCTTTCCTAAACATCGATGCCCTTTAAATTGTTTACCTCCAGGAATGTTTTAAGGGGTTTGAAAATGAAAGACAGGTCTCCTCTTCCTTATTTGAAGAAAACTAAAACTTCAAGCATGAACTCAGTGTGCTTTTAACTAAACAAAAATCCTTACGTAGGCTCTAGCTCTAAAATTTCAGTAGGAAAACCTTTTTCTCAAGAGGAAGTATTGCAACAGACAGCATCATGAGCAATCAGAAAAAGGTGTCTAAAAGAAGTACCACAAAGATCGCCTTCATCAGATCCATCAGGACAATCTCTTCTCCCATTGCAGAGCTTCTCAGGCTGTAGGCAGATGGAGGTATCATTAGCACAAGGGTATTTTGGTGGTCCACACAAATAGCCCTCGCAATTATCCTCATCAGACTGATCCTCACAATCAATATCGCCATCACAAAGCCACGCTTTGCTAATGCATCTCCCTTGGGGAAAAGAGACAATAAACACAGCAAATCAGACTGGAAGCAAACTTTAGGAGGAAAAAAAAAACCTTCAAAACAATATACAGAATCTTTTTTTCTCTTTTTTTTTATTATTCTTTCCTATTAATACTTCTTTCCTCTTTGATGAGCAGAAAGAAACCAACTTGCACTTATTCTCTCAAGCATTGTCCACAGCACTTTTGACAATCTAATTTTCCAAACAACACCAATCCTACTTATCTCTGTGCTGAACAAAAACTGCGAACAGGCAGGACACAACCTCAAAATCTGTTAAATATACCAAATTACACTAAAATTTTCTAATAATTTTTAATTTCTGCTTTTCTTCATCTCTCTTATCTTCTACTGCAACAGCCCTCAATGGGAGCAATGTTTCAATGTATGACTTTTAATTAGCAAGGGTTTGGGAAGCAAAAATCTTCCAGGAAGTAGACACAACCCATTCCCCAGCGATGTGATATAAATGATCAGCTTTAAGGCAAAATAACTACAGCACATGAAATTTCTTAAATGACTTCAGTTTTGTCAAACCAATGTTCAGATCATGTCTCAAAAGGGGAAAAGGAATTTGTGATGACCATCAATGTTTAGAGACACAAGAAAGTCTCTTGATCAGAAAAAGGGTTTTAATCTTTAAAATCACGCAGCTATTAAATTAGAATCAACAAAAGCAGGGATTTTAATGAAAAGAGACAAGATCGTCAATGCTGACACTTAGAGGTGTGTGGTGCTCCTGTCCCAACTTATTTTTCTACTTGTTACCTAAAGCCAGGAGGCTTTAGCTGTAAATTTTGATCACACTGAGACTGAACAGAAATGTCATGTACTTTATTTTCCAATTAATAGAGAGAGAACAGATAGAACCATGGGTAATGAAGCTGATTTTTTTTTATTTTTTGGGTCCATGAATTAATCATGCAGAGAAAATCAATTGGAATGGGAAGGAAGACCCTGGGAATATTTAGTTCCATTGACAGCAATTCTGGTGGATGCCCAGACACTGACTGGCAAAGCCTGAGACTCCTCAGTTCAAACCTGCTCAGCATGAACTGACACAACTTTATGCCCACCCTTCCCAGCTTATATTATAGAATATCAGATTTCAATTTTCTTAAAAGGACACATTTGTTGAAGATTAGTTTAATGCATTTGGTTTGACATTTTAGTCTTCTTTTGATGCAAAAAAACCTGATGTCCCCATAGACAGTCAAGGGGATAAAAGACAGTGAAACAAGAACACTGCAAAAAAAACCAAAAACATGATTCTGCTGCACTCACAAGGAAAATGTGGGACTGTTTGCACTTTTGGTGAAGAAAAGCAAGAAGTGAAACTCCAGGATAATGCTACACTGAATGTGGGGTTTAAAAAACAGAACATTATTTTTCCAGTGCAAAATCAGTTTACAAAAAAACAGGGAGGGGTGGCAATTGGAATGAAAAGCTTCCACCATTTTCTTTAGTGGCCTAAGTCCCCAATATCCAATACTGAAAAGACAGAACTGCACAGACAAGAGGAAGGAAAATTGTTTGCATGATATGTAGGCAGCTTATCATTACATGCAATCACAAGTGTTTCAAAAAAGCGTCCCTATTCTTTATTATTCTGAATGATCATTGATTTTATGTATTACTATAACACAGCAGTAGAATGCAAGCTAATGGAAAATACCAACATCAACCAAACCAACCATAACCCAAAGTAAATTGAAGTTGCTTCCAGTAGCACTCCTAATCTGTTATTTTAATCTTTTATGCATTCAAATGTTTACAGAGAAAATCAGTTTCCCTGCCTTTCTTTGTACCTTAGTGAAGATATGTTTTATAATGAAGGATTCATCTTTCATTATGATAGATATGACACGTTCTTAAGTAGAATATACTTCCACGGAATTAATCTTTGCCAAGATTCTAAAGAGATGGACTTAATGAAATATTATGACTGTCTTGAAATCATTACTTAAAATTCACTGAAGTATTTTTCCTTTATTGCCCCTTAGTGAAACTCAGACTTCTGGTTTCCAGGAACCTCTTTAGTAAAATTCCATCATAAATTAAGTGCCTCAATAGCTGTATCTGCCCTTCTCCATGGCTCTTTTGTGTAACACACTGAAACAGGAGGCCTGAGCAGCAACTATGCGGGAAAGCCTGGCCCAAATGCTTCCCCAATGCTTTTTATTTCCTACAAATATTACCAACAGAATTAACTATTTATACACCCCTTCTATCTTTGTCAGGATATTGAACCCAGGATGTTGCTTCACTGGTTACATCTCCAACCATAGGAAAACTACTTTGGTGGAGCATTAATTGCACTGTTTCCTCTTACAGCTAATTCTTACTGCCTAAAGCTGAAATGTAGCAGCTTGCTAAACTATAGAATGGACTAGATCTCGCTCCCATCAACACTACAGAATGTTCTAATCTGACACAATTAACAAAATGTTGTGATGGTCAGTGATCTCACTTGTCCTGTAGAACACAGGGGGACTTAGACTGAATCACATTGTTTAAGAAATGTAGTTGTTTCTCAGTTTAAATATGTTAGTAGAAAGAAAATGTTTATAAATGACTACTGGATGAGACAGGAGAAAAAAAAAATAAACAGTCCTAAAGACAGCTGTTACCTCAGAAATCAATTTGGTCACGAACGAAGGATAAAAATACTACCAATTTCCTCATCACGTTTCTGGAAAACCTCTCCTTCCCTAGCACCAGCTTCTTTGGTCACAAATCTAATCTGGACTCTGACAATCCCTGTCCAGACAGCACCAGCGCTGCTGTTCTATTCTTCCAGCAGCACTGTGATCAGAACCCACTGATTTGATTTCCCCTATGTACATTCCTTATTTTCCATTCCAAACCAATACTACTTCTTTCCTCTAAATCTTTTTTTCCCCTTCAATATATTACTATGTGTAAGGAAAAGAAAAATTAAAAAAAAAAAAAAGAGAGAAAGTATGAAAAAATAGTCCACAGAATAGCATCAAAAAAGGTAGGATACCATCAACAGCTGCTTGAAAAAAATAAAAAGAACAGTAAGTAAGACAAACAAATGTTACAGATCAGATGTACTGCTTACTAAACTGAAATATTCATGGCTCTTTTGCAATTGCCTTCACAGAAGTACTTTATTATGATCATTAGAGTAATTAGATGACATTTTAAGTGAGATTGCACAGATTCTGCTCTTGGTGTAGCACTACTAACGTAAAAGGAGGGAGATGGAATAAAAGGGATAAATTTATGTAGTACATAAAATTGAGTGGAAGTACATGCCAGTAATAATTTTTGAAAGACAGAATCAGAATTTAAAATAGAAAGTTGGAGCTTTGTACAATTTTAATTAGTCTAGTCTAATTTAAAAGAAGCCTAACCTAATTTAAAACCAGAAAATAATTGGCTAGCAGCAGCCCAAGAGTAGTCAATCCCAATCAGGTTATGACTGCTTCTCATATCCTACTGCTGTGAAACCTCTAGTATATTTTTCATCACACATCACTACAAACAAACATGGGATGGTTTTGAAAAAAGATTAGAAAAGTAATTCTGACATCTGGTAGCTCAAGTACCCTGCAGCATTTTGGCTGACTTTGGATACAGCAGCTCAAGGACTGCCCAGGTTGGACGCTTCCAGTGAGACCAACAGAAATAATAAAGGTATAAAAACATGAAACAGAAATGGAAGATATGCAAGGGGAGAAAAAAAAAAAAAGTATTTGTTTATTCAACAAATAATTCTTTTAGGGACCCATATGGCAGAAGTCATTCAATAAACAAAGCAGTCAGATGACTTGTTAGGGATAAAATGTTCAGGTACTAGAGGCAAATGACAAAAGGCCACTCATATAGGTTATAGAACACCTCCTGTCACAGATTCCTAACTGAATTTGGAAAAGGAGCTGGGTGGGATGGCTTCTTGGGATCTAGGCAGAAAAATCCCTTTTGCCTGAATACTAACAAATTCTGGTTTTGTAGCTTGGCACTCATGCCTGTGGCATTGTGACACATTAACCAAAGCCACAAAAGCCACAGTAAGGAAAGACCCTGTAGCTGCTATTTATGGACAGAAAATGAAAAGAAACAAGCAAAAACTGGGCAGTACCATCTCACTATTACTCTTTTCTCCAGCTGCCATTTCCCTCCCCAAGTACTGGCTGTTTCAGCTCCCTCCACACACCTGTTCCCATCACATTCCATATCAGATGTCACCAGCCAGCAATCTCTGAGGGGACAATTAGCCAGTGCCTCCTTCTCAGAGGAACTGCCATAGATGTGCAAGCCACACAGCATTATTTCTTTAGAATCGTGCACAGAGAAAATTACATTTCTTCTGAAACATTCCCATAACTATTTCTCATAAGCCTATTATTACTCCTTTGTCCAAACCCCATGGAACAAATGGAAAAGTAGCTAAACAAAAATTTGCTGTTTCCTGCTACAGTGCATTACTACACACCTCCTCCAGAACAGCAGTTTTGCTCCTTCTAGGAGGAAGGAATACTGCAAAAGAGAAAATTATGACTGTCATAACTGGTTGCTCCAGTGGTGTTTCCACACAACGAACAAGCACAACTGTATTTTCCTTCAAATCAAAGTCCTATGGCCTTGAATTTAGCAAATTTTTGATGAATATTTTTGGTTTTGCTGTATTTCTACGTGCCTTTCATCCTGTAAACTGAGACAGTGCCCTCCTTTAGCATGGCTACAAACATAGGGAAGTTAATGAGGGAATGGAGCTTGGACTGTGGATTATGAAATGGGTTCTAGTTCTCTGCTGAAAAGATAACTCATCCAGCTAATTATGCTGAATTTAAATCTTTGCTATTTCCTGTTATGGCAGCTGTATTTGGAAAATCTTAGCTTCCCAACAGGAAGGGGTTTCCATTCTCTGTATCTAAAATCATTCAGAACAAGTAAGAAACCAAAGCCCAGCCTAAGAAGCAAGATTTTCTGAAAGGAATAAAGCCTAATAACTAAAATCTGCACTTCATCTTGTATTCCACACTGCCTCTAACTTATTTCTCTGCTTTCTCTTAACTAAAGTAGTAATATCTTGTCTAATTAGCTTTCCAAAAGCAGCTGATGAAAATAAACATCATCCACTGAGATTTATTCACCTTTTTTGCCTCTAATAATTCCGCTTTGGCCACTTGGACTGGTGCTAGCTTTTCCTCACGTAGGAACTAGGAAATACCCTTGCTCCTGGTGCTGACCATTTCCTGTATCAGGGTTTCTATCAATCAGTTTCAGGAAACAGACCTTTCTGTTGGAAGTGAACAATCCATCTTTACTTATAGAAAGTGTTTCATTTAACAGCTACTTATTCTACACATCTTTAGAATGGGAAATAGTAAATACACAGAAGGAAATGGTTGTTTTAGACACAATTCAGTATTCCATATTTCCTTTTCAAGACATCAGGATTTTTATAACTTCAAAATCCAAGGAACAGCAAGATACTTTTGGACAGAGATCACACAACTCCTCTGTCACATTTATTGTGCTTAGCTGTAAAACAGGCATCAGAATGGGTTCTCTGTTCCTTCAGTAATTGTAGGTGCCTAATGGCAACGTTACTCCTCTTTCTTACAGCCTTCATTAAATATTGCTGTGAAAGTTATTTTAGCCCTAATATCACACAAAGCTTTGACAGAAATCACAAAAAAACATTAATACTATGCTGACATATATTAATTTCTTCCTTAACTGGACTCTCCCTTAAAAAAAAAATTTCCATCTAAACATTATAGTTTATATCATTGCATATCCCCATGCAATGACTGCCACATTCTTTTGACATCTTTTAGTGAACTATACTTGAAGAAAAAAAAAAAATTAAACACAAGAAAAGAATGTATTTTTCTTCCAATACTGCACTTAAAATTTCCAGTGCTGTAGTTGTAATTCTTCAAAGTATTCAAGGTACTTTATACCATTTTATGCAACTTACTTCTAGAGCCAAACAGGGGAAACAGAAGAAAATACCTGAACTTTGGAGTACTATTAAGTGCTTTATTTAGGCATTTGGTATGATGTGCTATCATAGAGAGTGGTTTCAACTTGAAGTAATCTAAAAAACTCATCCATTTCATATTGTAAATGAGAAAACAGGGTATGTAAATCAATATTATTTTTCTGGTAGGAATACAATGAGTAACCTCACCTTATTAGTATTAAACATCAAAAGCATCAGTTAAAGGGCAGATATGTAATTGAACAACAGAAACTCACAGAGTAAGCGAGAGGAAAATGCATCTGCAAGCACCTACCTGTACTCTTGCAGGAGAACTTGGTTTTCTCATCACACACTCGCAGAGTTCCATTGCAGCCCTTCTCATCACTCCCATCCTCACAGTCCTTCTCTCCATCACAGCGCCACAGCTCAGGAACGCAGTTCCCGTCAGGACTGCACTGAAATTCCCTCCCACTGCACCTTCCAGGAGAGGGAGTTTCTTAGAAAAATAAAAATTACATTGAAGAATTTGCTTGTGTGAGTTTTTTTCCCATTCCAAGTCTACACTGACTTAGAATCTTCTTCCTAACCCAAGCCAAAATGAGAGTCCCCAAGTATAGCACTCAAAATGCCCTATTCCACCCTATAACTTATCACTCCACCACAAGCTTCAGACAAACTCTTTCTTATCCTCCACACTTCCTTCTCTCCCCCTCCACCACATGCCAAATACTGATTTTTATTTCCTTTTTTCACCTCTGTCAGACAGGAAAGAGTTTGGATGTAAAAGGGGGACCAAGGCTGATGAGGTTTCCCTGGTGCTTTGTAAACCCTGTGCTTAATCCTCCAGCTGGTTTCCCTCTTCCTTCCTCATTCTCCTTTTTTACCCAACAAGGTCCATCTCCTGATGCACCAAACCTGGCAGGTCCCACCTGTGCTCTGCCATGGCCCCCACAGGTGCCTGGTTTGTGCTGTCACAGCCCTGGCAGAGCAGCTGGAGCTGTTCCAAACCCCACAGCAAAGGAGCTGCACTCAGTACAGCCCTGGAATCAGTGCTGACTGCTTCAAACAATAATTACTGGGAGATTTTAATTATTCATCACATACATGATTCTCTAAGCATTTTCTAGCTTATGGCCTTTTCAATTTTATTCTTGCTTTTCTTTTCTCAAACTATTACAACTGCTGTTCTATTATTTAATAACATACTAATGACAATAACATGAACTTTAAAGTAATGGCATATTTATCCTTTCCTGCTTGTACCAAAAAGCATTATTTGAGTCAATTCTTGCAGCACTGTTTATAAATATAATTTTTTTTTTTATTTACCATTTTTTTTTTTTTACATAATCTGCATTCTTGTATTCTATCATAAAAGGTTAGAGCAAGGCTTTACGTTTCAAAATGGAAATGAACAGGGGTAAAAGTGGGTTGTTCAGTTCCAGACTAATCATTTTGATAGAGATAGATAAAAAATATTTTTGTGAATATGTAAAAATAAGGATTTCAGCCATGCTGGCATTCAGATAATTCATGTATTTGTATGAGGTATCCAACTAGATTCAGAATATAAAGTTATGAAAAGAGACCAATAACATTGTGTACAATTACTTTATTATCGAAAAAACATTAGGAGAAAAATATGGAAGATACTCCCTCATTCTGATCTGATTGTTCTTTATGCTTTGCCATAAGCATCCTTCCTTCCTCTCCCCACTCAAATAAATACAACGTATGGCGTTTAAACACGGCTGTAGTTTGTTAAAATGCTTTTATGTAAAAAAAACCCCACAAACTCAATAACTTGCTTCACACAAAAATGAGAGTATTACTGTTCCACTGCATGAACAAAACTGAAAATATCAGTAATAACTTAAAGAATGCTTCTTACTGTCTCTTCACGTAGACAGCACGCGTCTCTGCAATAAGACAAACACCACATCTAGCGTAATTCACTGAAGTAGAACTATAAAACTTATCTCACTGTAATACCCGTTCTGTTTTCAAATGCATTCCTCTTCATGATACACTTCTGTGTTATCACATTGCACTTGATGTATTTCCCATACCAGCCTCTACCAAGGTTAAAAGCATCTTCTCTTTTTCCATTGGCTGAAGGTCGGGTATTTATAACAAATTATTCTCTGCATTTATAAGCATGAAAAACACAGAAGAAAAACAAGAAAAAAATCTAACCTTCCCTGCTGCAGTTTGTTTTGGTTTCATCACTGAAATCCCCACAGTCATTGTCACCATCACATGCCCAGTGGCCTGGGATACATCTGCCATTCTGACACCTGAACTGATCAGCAGAGCACGAGTGCACGCAGCCCAGCTCGTCACTGCCATCACCACAGTCATCATCTGCAAACAGGAGTGGTTTAAAATATTTGAAAATATAAAATAGCTGACTGAAATACGTAAGGAGGGAAAATCATTTTGGAAAAGGCAAGAGAAAAAAAAAAGTCCAGTAAATAAAATAGTAAATAAAGTAAATATGTACTTTAAATACAATAGTAAGTATGTACAGTAAATAAAGTAGTAAGCTTTCTGCCCACAGTCATCAAATTATTTCCAATGCACATAACACCTTAAATCTTATTAAGCAACAGCACTCCACTCATTTTGGGTAGTCTAACCCCTTACTCAGTTACTCAATCAGAGACAACAGCAAGCATGAGCAGCCTATAGATTTTCCTAATTTCTTTAGCTGCGTGTAACTACACAGGCTTTCAAACACAGTTGGTTTACTTTATTCTCTGTGATAACCTAAGATAGTTAATCACAGACACAAACAGCTTCATACAAACCAAAATGAAAACCTGATGAATTTCTTTTCAATAGTATTAAACTCTGTTTCTGTGTGTTTACAGGAGTGCAAAGTGGAGAAAGCACATAAATAATCGTGGACTGCAGTTTCCCATTACTCTAATGTTGCAGTCATTACAACAGTGGTAAGGCAATTCCCGTAATTTGATCGTGGTCATCAAGGGAGGAAGGAGATAAATATGTTAGGTACACTCTAAAGGGTCTCCATGCACAGAAATTCATCAGCACACTGTGATAATTTCGGGAATTTGCCCATTTACAGCTAAAAATTCCTGTCAGACAAATAAAATTATAGAAACACCAAATGCTTTGGACTAACTCAATGTTATTAGGACTGGAGCAACATCACTCCCACACCACAAGCTCTGAGACGAGATTCATTTTAACATTCAAATATGTACTCTTCCAGCCAGAAGAACGACATACATTGTCAAGTCTTCCTGGCCTTCACTCTTCAGAGATGATATTTATTAAACTGAACTTGTCCACAAAAAATAAAAAAAATCTGATATATTGGTCACTGAAACCATGTTGTTTTTTAAGAACAGAAAACACTTTCATAAGCAATAGATTTGCTTTCCTTCTTTT
>VXBQ01006036.1:2544439-2578685 GCA_013400175.1 Phainopepla nitens | reverse complement strand
TTTTTTTTTTTTTTTTAGTAATGAATCATCATACTTCATTGTACGTAATATAGTATTTGTACCTATTACAATATCCAATGCCTCATTTCTTATCTGAACCTTCAGTGTTGCTGATTTCTAGGTCAGGTAAGTAATTTGAAATTGCTCTATTTATGACCACTTACAAGCTAAACTGGCAATATGAGCCTCAAAGTAAAAGAACATCAAAGCAATATTTATGTGATATCTCTCATATTCATTTCAGACCTAGAGGACTCGATACTTGCCTGAATCACAGAGCCACTTGCTGCTAATGCATCTTCCATTTCTGCAGATAAACTGAGTCAGTGGCTCACATGTTGGGAACTCTGTGAAAGCATTCAAAAAGAAATAAAAAACTATTTAACATAACATCCTCTTCTGTAATATTCTGCCACCTTCCTGTGTGCATGAATTACACAAGTACGTTGTAGCAAACATTTGCACCTTCCAGGTATTTAATCTGGCAAGGAGAAAAAGGTGAGACACCAGAAAGAAAAGATAAAATAGCTTTAAACTGTAAATACTGTCCAAACCCTACTTTCATCAACATGGGCCATGAAATTCCTTACTCTGTGACAAAGGGCCTGGTGCTATATTCCCATCAGATTAAGGCTGGTTTTCCCACTAACCATGGCAATATGTAAGACTAACCATAGCCTGATGATTGATACAACTCTATTTTCCATGTGTTTATTTACAAAAGGGTTCTTCAATTGCAACAGCCCTGCCAGTAAGAGACAGGAACTGGAGCGCTATAAAATGAGAAGGTTAAGTACTAAGCTAAAGAACAGCCAAGAAATAAAGTTACTCTACACTGGCATAATAAAATCCAAAATTAAAATGTCAGCCTTCACAAGCAATTCCTCCCAGCATTCCAGTAAAGCAGTAGAAATCTGAGACAATATCATTCACAAAAAATCATCTGTATTGAACACACACATTTGTTTCTATAATTATCAAACATACTTCTGAATAGAGTAAATTAATATAGTCTGAATTTTGTCAGAGTTCTTTTTATTCTAAAGCAAATGACATAGGTAGACGTGTGCATTTATTATTAACCTGGTAAACACTCTGGAAAATACTGAAGAGTGTTTCTAAATTTTTAAAACATAAATATAAAACTTTCTTAGGATGAGAAATTGCTTTGTTTTTACTGAAACTCACAAAGTTTTGGTTTAAAAAGAGTCACACTCTGATGAAGCACTAAACCAAACCAGGTGCATCTAACAGGAGATTAAAAAAAATATAAATTTTTATCTAAAAATTAAATAGAGAACACCAAGAACTTCATTGAACAGAGGTGATTATCCTGCTTCAGAGTAGAAAAGGGTGTGTAGAAAAGCTGCCATTGATGACAACAATTTGCTAGTTACTGCTGGAAAGTTCTTCTTTTGTTTGATTGGTTTAGGTTTTTGTTTGGTTGGTTTAGGTTTTTGTTTGTTTGTTTTGGGTTTGTTGATTTAGGGAGTTTAGGTGTTTTGAGTGTTTTGTTTGTTTGTTTGTTTGGGGGTTTGTGTTAAACAAAAACATTACATTGACCAAAAAAAATCTGTTCTGAGAAAAAAAAATGGAAGCCTGCAACTGCAGTAGTGCTCAGCCACAATATATGCCCCATGTACTTCAAGCAAAGCTGAAAGCAACTTCTAATTTCGCTTTTTCAAATAATTTTTCCAGAAATTGAACTTGTTCATTAAATGTAATTTTCCTCTTTTCCATACATGAATGACTCCATGACTCAGTTTTCTTTATGTTCACTGGTACAAAGGGACAGAAGGTGGTTAAAATGAATTGTGATTGCCCTCACCAGCGCCAGCAGCAGCCAGCTCAGAATCCCCAGCCCACCACAGCCTTTCCAAGAATGTTTTGTAGCATCTCCAGAGCTTGCCCCAGCCTTCACCATTAGCCACAGCTCCTGCTCACATCCCAGAGGACACACGTTGTCCCTATGGTCCTTTCCTACTCCACAGAGATGAGATGCACATCCTGCAGCTGATCCACACCCTGCCCTGTCCTGACTGCCCTGTTCTGCCCCTGCTCTGAGACACAGAAACGAGGACAGGTGACCCTGAGCACCCAGTGAAGTTTCTCCACAGTGTCGACACCAATCTCACTTCTCTTATATCCTTGTCAATACCAGAATTTCAAACTGTTTAACAGAAAGAAATATCTCCCACTTAACAAAACACATCAGTAAATGCCATTAGCACGCCCATT
This sequence comes from Phainopepla nitens, assembly GCA_013400175.1. Taxonomy (NCBI): domain Eukaryota; kingdom Metazoa; phylum Chordata; class Aves; order Passeriformes; family Bombycillidae; genus Phainopepla; species Phainopepla nitens. Next base: position 2,576,447 of record VXBQ01006036.1, on the reverse strand, counting down.
TGTGATCAAATTATAAGGCAGGATGAAAAATGAAATATTGGACATATTTGAACAGCCACAGTGTTCGAGGATAACAAAACAAGATGCTAAAACATGAAACAAGTCAAGTTTGGCCACACAGAAAAACAGCCAGTGACATCAACCCTGATAAAAAGATCTGAAGAAACATTCCAGGTCAGCTGAGAGGATACTGAGGAAACCCCCAAGAAAGGACTTCCAAAGGTGCCAGTAACATCTGTGTGTTGCTGACATGCCTGGGAACACGAGGCAGAGGCAGAAAAACTGTTCTAGCACCAAGAGTCAATGCTGTGCCATTAAACAGAGTTAGAACTTCAGGGATTGCAAAATGCAATTCCCCTGGTCACTCATCCTACCTCAGTACACAACTGAACTTATCTGATTTGAAGCAAGGCAATTAGAAGTCTACCTTAATAATATTATTATTTTTATTTGTGTAAAGACTTCATTTTTTGCCCCATCCCTGCAAGTGTTCAGTGCCAGTTTGGATGGAGCTCTGGTCTAGTGGGAGGTGTCCCTGCCCATGGCAGGGGGTTGGAGCAAAATGGTCTTTAAGGTTCTTTCCAACCCAAACCACCCTGGGATTCTACACTGCAGTACTCTGTGATTCACAGTATTCTGTGATTCTGCATCTGCAGACAGCTCGTTGACCCTTGTGCTCTCAGACTCACAGCAGTTACCAGTGCCCTGCAAAACAAATGACTATTAAAATCCTTAATTGTTTGGAAGCAGCTGATTAGAGAGAGCACACCCCTCTCTGCAGTATCTCAGTAAAGCAGCAGTCAGCACAGCTGCTGATACTCTCTCATGATAGAACCAAGATTTTTTTTTTTTTTTTCTGAAAAATACAAGATCAAATATACTTCTGTTGAGGCTGTTTTTATTGACATCTAGAATATGCTGAGGGGCTCCATGTGGAGAGGTATGTGGAAAAGATAAAGAATAATTTTCGAGGGTGACAGCATTTGATAATGGGCTCTAAATTAAAATGTCTTGATTGATCTGCATATTTGGTATTGTAGTTAAAAACTCATTAAATAGAAAATGCTGCATTTGCTTTGGGTTTATTTGTCAACCAAACAAATTCTATTTGCCATTTCAGAAACAGTATTATTATTTCAGTTGATACGAAAAGAGACCCCTATATATTTTATATATTACAGGAGAATTTTACTTTTCAGCCCCAAAAGAAAAATCCACTTACCACAGGATGTCATTTCATCACTTCCATCTCCACAGTCATCCTCCCTGTCACATAGCCATGACGTTGGAATGCACCGTCCATTCCCACAAGAAAACTGATTAACCTGACAAGTTCTTGCTGTCAAGACAAAACACTCCAAAAATACAAAGGAAATGGACTAGATCCCTTAGGTCTCTTGGTGGGGGTCTGATTTGAGAAGCTGCAGGGCTGGAGGGCACCTCCTGGCCTGCTGCACCTTTCCCCTGCTCTGACTAAACATCATTCACCTCCTTTGATTTCAGAGAAAACTGAGGTCATCTGCAGGGCTGTGTTCTCCCTCCGATGTGTGGAATTCTTAGTGGTTTCTTCCTCATAAAAGAACATGAAATTCTAGATATAGCTGTGCAAAACTAGGTGGTAAGAAGAGAATTAATATGCACTAATGCTTGAAGTAAACAAAAATCAAAGCATAAAAATGCCCATCAGTTGGAATATTAACAACTTGTATTCCACCCCATGAACAATGATCTTGTGAATTTTGTATTTACACAGAAAAATGGGAATTAACCTGTGTGTGATGTGCCTGGCTCACTGTTCTTAGAACCCTTGCCTTTGCAAACACTTAACTGTCATCATCCATTAGAGGAATCAATGCATGCCTTTCTCCTGAAGAAATAAGGATCACTAAAAGAATTTGTGCTATGTAGCTACAGAAATTTCTTTGAAAACTAATGAATAGTAAAATGTCACTAAAAGGTACCATAGAAAACTGTCATTACATATAATTTTGTTTATTTAAAGCGGGAACCCATAACAAAGCCAGAGATAGCAACACAGATTTTGATTCCAAATTTAAGCTTTTAGACTTCACCTGCATGTTATTCTACACTTTTAAAAAATGGCTGATGTGTCAAAAATCTCAGTGACTGGAAGAATATTTCTTCATCTATTATTTTCAGCTACCATTTTCCTTTTTCTTCAGAGAAGTAGCCCACAACACAATAGGGGAATATAAGTTTGAAATATTTCAAAGAAGTAATTTTTTAAACATTAACTGTGTTTGCCACTGCAGGAATAAATGGAAAAACAAGAATACAAAATTCGATCCATTGCCAACTGACATAGGGTTAAAAAAAATGGTCTTCAAATTAGACTCTCACCGTACAAGCAAAGAGTTGGATATCAAAGAATATCAAGACAGTAAGACAACAGGGAATATTTTAATACAAAATGTATGTTGTCTTGCACTGCACCTCAGTTCAAAACACTCATCAGCTTATTGATGGCTGGCATGTGGCATATTTGAGATTCAATGTTTGTTTAGAGTACTCTGACAACAAGCACTAAACATCACTTCCACACAAGCAGAGGACAGATTGGGAATTCCATGATTTACTACAGTGGAACCAGTAAACAATCCTCATCTTGCTACTTGCTTAAAAACCCACTCTCCAGTTAATAACTCAGAAATGAAAAGAATTTCAAGGCACCAAGTGGAAACTGACTTACTAATTATGCATTAACTTAATCAGCATAAAATAAAATTTACTGGTGACATGGTACCCATCACAGCACGTTAATAAACAAAGTTCTAGCTGCCAAAAAAGATTTGTACCTCAAAGTTTTGTACCTGAGCATTGCTTTGACAGTCGACACATATGGAGGGATTAAGAGCTGAATAACTTTGGAAAGCACAGTCAAGCAAATGGATAAAGTAAAATATAATTTGCATTCCAGCCTTAGTGGCATCAAAATCTGAACTCATTTAAAAACATCAATAATCAGATTACAAACAGCAGCCTGCTTCAGTTCAGTTCAAATCAGTCCTGAACTACTCATGGAAGCGAAGTTAGAGAACCTGTTTGCACAACCAAGTACAATTTTTACCTGCACAAGTTTTATTTGATTCGTCTTCATTATTACCACAATCATTAGCTCCATCGCAAAGCCACCTCTTGGGAATGCAGCGATTATTTTGGCACTTAAACTGATCATCAGGACAGCTATGATTGACTGTGGAGAAAAAAAGAGAGGGTTTTTTTTCCCTAAGAAGATAATCTGAGAAAAACAGCTGTGAGATCTGTGCAAAGAGCACATTAAATGCTGCTCCCTAGTGATGCAGTTAGTGTGGTTATCCTGTATGTATAACCACCATGACATAAAGATTATTCAGCAAACCAGTCAATTACAAACACTGCAGTACTTCAGTCATAAATTAAATAACATCTAGTAAAGATGCCAATATGGAGATCCTCTTCTATTAGGTGATAAAAGGTAGTAGCACTTTATAGTGTTGTTTCCTTAAAGAAACATGTTCTTGATCACATTTGGGCAGTGTGATGAGGTTTGCAAACTGAAGTGCATATAAACCAAGGAAAACACCAAAGGGAACAGATGCAAGCTGCTAAGTGCAGATCCAAAATATGATACTACAGTGAGCAGGGATTTAGGCAGGTCATAAAATGCTTCTAAAATGAGGCACATTACTGTCAATGGCCACATATAGATCTGCTGTTTACTCACCATGAAATTGTAGGTGTCAAAAAGTGAAATATGCAACACGGTGTAAAACTAACAACAAAAAAAATCTGGTATTCAGGAGTGAACAAGGTATCTCTTAAACAAGTTTGTGCTGGCTACCAATTCTCATGGAAAGGATGAAGCTGAATGCACAGAATTTATGTAAATACTATTGGCCTGCTCTTGCAGCTGTAGTAAGTGTTTATGTTCTGCTTCTTTCATGCTAATAACATCTATTATTTGCAGATCTTGCTCATCTCAATCTAGACAAGAACAGCAAACTGCACACAGTTTCAAACACTGGGTTAAAAATAATCTCCAGCTACTCAACCATCCACAGCCTCTTTTTTAAAGTTTAACATACATCTGGAAACAAAGGGTATTTAAAATGAAAGGATGTCTTGCAGGCTTATCCTTGACATTTCAGTAGCTTTTATCTTTGACCTTTCTGCCTATTCCTGTGATTGCAGACGACACAGAGAGAGGGGGATGTCAATAGCACACGAACCCTGCTTTGTGTGCAGGGGGTAGGAGCACAGGGAGCAGAGATTAATTAATAATCTGAGCCGAAAGGGGTCCCAAATCTCATACTTCCAAAGTTTGCAATGTGACTGCAGAACAAAACTGGAAGCATCCAGGTAACAAAATCACAAGAGGAAAACTTTTTTTTTGTTTTTTAATTTGACTTTAATACTTGACATAGATACTGCTTTAAATGGTCGTTAAGCTTTTGCTTATATATATTTAGTAATGTGTGTGTATTCCACTCATAATTCCAAATACTTCAAACTCATGGAGAACTATTGGAGTTACTATGGCAACTGTTGAGAAGAGATCAATGCTCTCACACTGGCCATGTAAACTATAGATCATATTCAGGTTTAAAACCAGGTTATAATTTCATTTATAATTGTATAAATCCCCAGAGAATTACAAGCTTTGATCAATGAACTGATCTTCCTTACACTAATTTAAAAGACAATCAAGTCAAATCTGCTGAAAGATTTTCCTTCTCACTGTCTTTATTAGCTGAGCTCCCTAATTTAAGTGCAAGAAATGCTGGTTTCAAAACAAAATGAGAGTAAGCACTACAATTCAGAACTAGGAAAATATTTTAAAAATATTCCTGAAATCAGCAACGGCTACTACATGGAGCTACCAAAATACGTAAATGCAGTAAAAAAAAACATAATAAAACAAAACAAATCCAAAACTGGCCATTTAACAGCCATATGGCAAAAGGTCTAGGCATTACAGAGAATCACAAGACCAGTTTGTATCAGCAGAATCAGGCCCGTGTGAAGTAGGCAAGGTTTACCCAAGGATAAATAAACAATCACCCTCCACAAACATTCTCTCAGCCTAGCCAGCTTCACAGAGGCCTCAGCAGAAATACACACATCCAGTTTTGGGCATCCAACCCCTAGAATCACTTCAGCAAAGAGCAACAACATCTAAAAAACCTACCATAATCTACTAGGGGAAAAAGAAAAAACAACCAAAACACAACAACAACAAAAAAAACCCTAACAAAACCCCAGAACAGTTTAAGAGTTGTTTGGTCTCAAAGAGATAAGAAAGAGAGACTATGATAAGAGTTTTCAGAAACATAGAACAGTAGTACTGCAGAGCAGAAGAGTGTTCATGTCTACAACTGATTGGGAGAAATATTGTACTTCCATTTCAGTAAAGGAGGTTTGGTTTAGAGAAATGATCTAAGGACAGAAATAGAAAGCCTTGCGACAAACAGAGGAGGGAAGAGAATTCTCAGTGCTGCGACACTCATTTTAAAGCAGGCCACTTAAGTACCTTCCAGAAATGACAGGGACATAATTGGTTTGTTTTCTATTATTTTTCATTTCAACAGTGGAACTCCTCTACAGCTAAAAAAATACATCTCCTGTAAAACTGTAACTTTAAAGACAACATACTTTAATTTAATACTGCAAGTGGTGCAGGGATTTGGGTTTTGGTTTTGCTGCTGGTTTGGTTTACTTGGGGGGGGGTTTGGGGAGTAGGTTTGTTTACTTTGTTGGTTTGATTACTTGCGGGGTTTTTTGGTTTTGTTTTGGTTTTGGGTTTTTTTCCCTTTATTTTCCTGAGGATCTTTGGGGTTTTTTTTAAGAAATGAATTCTACAATCAGAAATTTTCATCGTAGGAAGTGACCTGCTAAAGTCCCCTTGTGCAATCCCCTACTTGAGCAGGACCAGATAGAGTAGGTTTTTCAGGACTGTGTCCATAGAAGTTTCAAGCATCTCCACAGACAGAAACTCCACAACAAGTTTGGGCAGTCGTTTCCAGTGTCTGACAGTAAAAAAAGCATTATCTTTCAGATGTTCATATAAAATTAATGTTTTTCAGTTTGTGCCCATTACCTCTTGTCCTGCTAGTGACACTACCAAGGAGAGCCTAGCTCTTTTATTCCATTCCCTCACATCTGGTGCTATACTGTGACCATTGCAAGAAACAGTGGAAAACAAAGCAAAAACCACCCATATTTAAAGAATCAGGAATGACTCTGCCAACCCCAAAAGAAGACTGCTCTTGCACTGTGCTATGCACCAAGAGCACCAGTGAGATTTGAAAGCACTGTTATTACTGCACGCAGGAAAAGGAGGAAACAAAATATTTGCATGAACACCTTAAGGATGACTGCTTTATGACTGATTTGTTTTGCTGGCACTGTTTGGTTTGCAATCCTTGAGTCAAGCAGGGATTGTGGGCTGAAAGGGCAGGGCATACGTACAGCAGATCTCCGAGTGCTCGTCGCTGCCGTCCAGGCAGTCGTCGTCGCCGTCGCAGCGCCAGCGCTCCTGGATGCAGCGCTTGTTGCTGCACTGGAACTGCTCCGCCTGGCACAGCTGGGGCAGCACTTCTCCCTCTTTAACTGGGGAAAACACCCGACAAAAACACCTCTTTGTCAGCTTGGTACACCCAGAATGCAACAGCGCCCTACACAAATACACATCAAGGCCTGTTCTCGCTCTTTGGAGCATTTTTACATAAACCCGGCGCACCGGAGGAAATGCCGCCTGAAGCGGCACGCACATCCGAGTGCATGGCTGAAGGAATGAACTTTTAATAAATGGGAAAACTCTGAACAGATGGCACTCAAACTGGTTTTTAAATTGCTGCTTAGACGATAGTGTAAAAATATCAGTTTAAAATATTGCAAGACCTCATCAACAGCAAACAGGAAATATTCTGACAGACATTGGCCAAATTCTGGTGCACATTTAGAGATAGGAAATGATTACCAAAAAGCTGATTCTTGTATCCAAGCAACAACTCAAACACCTGCATTATGCACTGCTTCAGACTCGTCAGAGAAGAAAGGATAAAATTCCCCTGGGGTAGAGTTAAGTAGCAAGCTACAAGCTTATTGATAAATCCAGGCAGATGTATTTCTCAATATCAGGTTCAGAACGCTTCATGTGTAAATGCCACACGTCAGTCCAGGACCCTCTGAGGAATATCAGAGTCCTTGGAAAGAGCCAGGCAATGAAGTGTGCTGCGGAAAAAGCAGGAAACTTGTTCCATTCTAATCTCAAAGTCTTTAACCTCTCTTCCTAATGCCTACATTCTATCTTACCAGTAAGGAGTCCCCATTCCAGTTATTTCTGCTAAAAAGAAAAAAAATTTTGTTTTTTTAACAAAAGTGATTGCTCTGCCTGGTCATTGCAGGCTCCATAATGTTCACCATGTTATGGAATAATCCTTATGCTTTACTCATCTCTACTAAGCTTATTGCTGGAGTCTTGTGTAAAATGTTACAATTCCCTTCAAGAAATACAAAAATAGAGAAAATTTTTAGGAAGTAACAAACACCAAGTCTAAGCACGAAAAAAAAAAATATCTGTAGTACCTGGCAAGTTATTATTTTAACTGAAATCCCCAAACCTTTATCTTTGTTTCAATGAAGATGTATAAAGAAAAGATGAGACAGCAATATTTGCACAGTCAGTGTCAGAACCTGTCATATATAAATACATCTGCTTGCTGTGTTTTATGAACAGTTTCATCAGAAACATTTCAATGTCGGATTTCTAGTTAAAATACTTAGTAGAATAATCTGAAAATTGTTCACATAGATTTGAATTAATAATTATATGGATCCATTTCTGATACTTTTAAAAGTTTTCAGTGAACTATTTAAGTGCTTTATCACATGAGATATGCTGAAATATTTTCCAATGCATTTTATCCTTAAATAGTGTACTTAATATTTTGTTTTCTTTGGAAAATCTCTTCTATTCTGTAAACTAGAATACTTATTTAAGTAATATTTCTTTGTCTTATAGACTCTCTAGGAAGCCACGCTTTCTGATTTTATGTTCAGGTCTGAGTTGATCCCTTAACAGCAGCATCAACTCAGATATTCTGTAAGAATCTTACTCATGCAGGTTGTACTGTTTTCCTCCAAAAGCTGATTATCAGCACAGGCACAAACTCTGCCTCCAGGAATGGCCAAACACAGAGTGCTGCAGCCTCCATTATTAACACGACAGGCATTATCACCTGGGAAAAGAAATAAAAAACAACTTTAAAACCAACAGCCATGCTTAAGATTAAACAATGGGGTTTTACTCTCTTTTTTTTTGGTGGTTTTTTTTTTTTTTTTTTTTCTTTAGGAACATAAANTTTTTTTGTGGTTTTTTTTTTTTTTTTTTTTCTTTAGGAACATAAACAGAGGAAGAATTTTTTTGCAATTACTTTCCTCTCATGTTAGGAGCACATTATTCTCATAGTTTGGTTACTGTGGGTGATAATATTTAAACATAACTAGTTAGAGGTTGCAATACTCTATACTAATAATAATAATAATAATAATAATATTAAAAATCCACAAAAAACTGCACCATCAGCTCACAGCATTTTATCTGTTTGTTTTATGAAGAGAACAAATAATGCAAAATATTTGGCACAGCNTTTTCCTCCAAAAGCTGATTATCAGCACAGGCACAAACTCTGCCTCCAGGAATGGCCAAACACAGAGTGCTGCAGCCTCCATTATTAACACGACAGGCATTATCACCTGGGAAAAAAAAAAAAAAACAACTTTAAAACCAACAGCCATGCTTAAGATTAAACAATGGGGTTTTACTCTCTTTTTTTTTGGTGGTTTTTTTTTTTTTTTTTTTTCTTTAGGAACATAAACAGAGGAAGAATTTTTTTGCAATTACTTTCCTCTCATGTTAGGAGCACATTATTCTCATAGTTTGGTTACTGTGGGTGATAATATTTAAACATAACTAGTTAGAGGTTGCAATACTCTATACTAATAATAATAATAATAATAATAATATTAAAAATCCACAAAAAACTGCACCATCAGCTCACAGCATTTTATCTGTTTGTTTTATGAAGAGAACAAATAATGCAAAATATTTGGCACAGCTACATTTACACAGTGGCTTCAAGGAATCAAACAGCAGATAAAAGTATGTTCTGAAGTTAATTGGCATCTGTACACATTAAAACAATGTGGCTACAAATGCAGATTAGGGGGAAAAAAAGAAAAGAGAGAGAAAACAAAAGAATACAGAGATTTATGGCAGATAGAATACAGGCAAATATTCCACTACTCTTTTCTGAACACATCTGCCATTGCTCTGCTTTGTTTTCCTCTGTTATTGCTCCTTCCCCAGAGCTGCTCCCACAAAGATAGTGACAGCTGCCAGGGGCTTTAACCATCCACCAAGGGCTGCTGCATCCTCACCACCTCACTCCTGAGGCAACCAGACTGAAAGTCACTGAGAGCCCCCAGATGCCAGGATTTCTGCTTGTGCCACTTTGGTCACGTCCTAATTGCTCAGACCTATCCTGTTGGGGACACCCAGCTTCTCATGAGCAAAGCTCTGCTGTTTCAGGGATTGGTGAGAAGTGATTATGATCAATCAAGATACAAAACTTCATGCCTGCTGAACCTTTAAATTATTTATTTATTTTTTTTCATCTTCCTGTTCTAGTAAAAAGCAGTTCCTCCTTTTAAAGGTGTAGAAAACATTTATCAGCTTCCTGGGCTAAAACAAACTGCACACAATTCCTTCTCCTCAAAGCTTCTCACTTCACTTTTCATAGAAAATATAATATTAAGTTCTCATGGAGCTATAAACAGGGATGTTAAACTGTCCCATCAAAGCCAGTCCTGCAGGAGCAGGAAAATCTCCTTAAATTATCAAATGAACATCAGATAATGACCAAATAATTTAAGATTTTGAAAATTTCTATATTTTAAGATGTACCTTAATATGTCTTACAATATTGAACATTGCTTAATTACCTTTTTCTATACTTTTTCTGATCCACCATACACAACATTTCGTAGAAGAAAATGTGTCAACAGTCCTTTAAATCCCCACTGAACTTTTAAATAAATTTGTGCAAAATGATTCATAGAGAATGATGTGAGAGGCCATTGTGGTACTTGTGCTTTCCCTGGACAGGCTGTGAGTGAGATGCCAAGAACACAGCTGTATAACTAGGGAAAATGGGAATTCTCTGAGAAGTCTGAGGGCTTGATCACGATTTTAGAAAGAGCTTAGACTGAACACTTAATACACATTATTAGAGCCTGACTTCAAGTCTGAGACTACCACCTAAACCACTTAAAAATCAACTTACATCTATGCTCACCAAAACCAAAATATTAAGAACAAAACATCAAAAATGCAAGAAATGTATTTGAGTCTAAGTTTTGGAAAACCTCAGGTACAACAAAGCCTCAGAAAAAGTAGCCTTGAAAGACTCTCCATCTTTACAGGCCCATCATTGTTCAAATCCGAGGATGTCAGTAATACAAAGATTTAAAAAGTTCTCAGAAGCTGCTGAAATAAACAAACCAAAATACAGTCTTCAAAAGTGACTCCAAAATTACACAGCACAAGTCAGAACATTTGCAGTGATTTAATTAAAGAATGTACATGAGTTTGTCAGCTCACTAAAAGAGAATAAAAGACAATTTTAGCCAAATATAGAAACCACATGATGATTCTGAAGCCAAATGAAAGTTAAATCAACAAGTAAATCACTAGATCAAAGGCAAATGGTCCATCTTGAAGATGAAAAGTTCCTACTTAACCTCATAATTGGGATGACAAACTCCTGCACAGTGGGTTACATGCTAAGTAAAGTGATAAAAGAGGGGATGATGACAAGGGAAATAGAAGTACCAAGAGTTAAAGCAAAAAATTCCAAGATTAAAAGGTTTAAAAAGTGCAATATTTAACCTGAAGGTGCAATGAGACCTTCAGTCCCATCAGTCTTGCTGAAGAGACTCCTAGGCTGAAATGCCTCCCAAAAAACAGCTCAAATAGGTTAAGACTTTATTGAATAAGCTGTAGAACCTGTAAAGCTATCAAGTATTTGGGAAATTAAATCTCTTTGACTACAGTTCCTAACAGCTATTTTATATGGTTATTCTTAAAATAGTCACAACATTTTAAAATACTTTCAAAGCTATTATCATGTTTTTAATATTTTGACAGTTTTTAAAGCAGCTGTTGTCCTGTCAATTGCATGTGAATAGATTAGGCTGATTCCATTTTAATTAGCTAAAGAATTAATCCAGAGCTAAACCAACAATGTAATTGCATTTCCGTCATCATTCTCAGAAAAAAAAGGGAAACCATTCACATTTGTTTAATTTTCTCATTAAAGAAACACTGAAGTATTTATTGCATTTGTACCTTCTCATGAACCTAACCTCAAGGACTGTTAAACTGTGCAAGCCCGCTCCTAGGATCATCCTCCACACAGGAAGAGCAGCAGCCTGGTGCTCAAGCTCTTCTTTTCACTCTGAGGAGTTAAAACACTAGCTGATTTCAAAAGAGGCTACTTTAACTGCTGTAAATGCACTTCAGAATGATTTACATGGAAGCAGCAATCCAGCCTTTCAATGGTGGGGAAATACCTGCAGGCCTTGGCAGGGCCATATTCTGAGTGTAAATCCAACTCTTATGATTACTATGCTTCACCTCCCCATTTTTTAGGGATTCCTGATGCATGGAGACCCAAAGACTCAGCCTAAGGAAATAAGGTGAATTCTAAGCTCTTTATGCAAAGGAAAAAAAAAAAATAAAAGCATTCCTCCTCAAAGGGATCATGCCTCATGACAGAGAGAGAGAGAATGAAAAACATCTCTCCTTGAGGAGATCCCAAAAGCTTCGTGTCCCTACCCAAGGCACAAAGCAAAGCAGGATTGGAACAGTACCCTGGAAAAGCCCCCCTGGTGAAAATGCCAGTCAGAATTGAACCATGCCCAAACGAAATGCCCAAGTTTCTGCTTGTATAGACAGTGACAAGACCAGCAGCATCAAAGCAGTCACGCCAAAATATCACAGCCAAAAGTTTCTGAGGTATGTGCATGTAATCTTTAATGTACAACTCATCTATAAAGTGGTTTCCTGTGGTTTTCCCTGTACAACAGTTCAGCCTTGAGCCTGCTCTTTTACAAGGGAAACACGCACACATACACAAATGGTTTCTTTAAAAGAAATTTTTATGCTCCTTTGGGAACAATGGCAAGATCAACCTCACTGAGCACGACAAAAAGGGAAGTTCCTAAAGGCTGCAGTTAGCCTACAAAATTCCAATTACAATTTCAAACAAAGAATATATTAACGAGCCAAATTCCCTCCCTTAAGACTTTAGCTCATTCAGCAAAAACTGTCTAAGAGGCAATACTTTCTCTGGTGTCAGCTTATTTGGAATCTAACAGCAGCTGCATTAAATGTCCTTTTTTTATTTGAAAAAAAAAGGAATTTTCTGAGTACCAAATAAAGCAGCACTAGTATTGAAAGCAAACACTATATCTTCTATTAGCAGACACAGCATTCTGAAATTTGGCCACCTTGACGGTAGATTTGGGCCCAGATTTTGCCTTAAAAACACCAACCAAACAAAATCCACGCTAAATTCAAGAAAAAAATCCAAACAGCCTATACTTTTACATGTCCTTGAATGTCAGACAGAGTCCCTGAGCAGCAGCTGTGCTAAGAGGAACACTGTTGCAGCAACAGTGACTTGGCACAGTGCTACACAGACCAGTTTGGTTTAGGTAAAGGAAATTTAGATGCTACAACATCAGAAAAAACTTAAACAGTAAAAAAAAATCATCTTTTAAACAGTATTTTATCTATCCTTAATTCTGATGCTCATTTTTCTGTTTGGGGGCAGATACCAAACAAACATGCTGGTAATTAGAAATATGCTTTAACTAAAGCAAGCAGATATTCAACAACTAAGTAAATGGAATGCAAAGTTTTCAGTAAAACACATTTTATATTACCTGTAGAGTAGCAACTGTATTTTCTAAAATCCATCCATGCAAACCTATGGCTTTTATCTCATTTCTCTACTGATACAAGTACAAGTAGCAACAACTATGGATTTTTTTATTCTCAAAGAACTACTTTGATTCTGTGCAGCACACAGTGTTGACTGTAGACCAAGATGGAGGAGTAAATAAAAAAAAAAATACAGGCAGGATGTATGATGTCATTTAAGAAAAGGTAAATGTAATCATATATTTTATATCTAAAAGCCAATGCAGATATGTTACCCTCTGTAACTGATACTTGCACAGCATCTCCTGGTCACACAAGGAAAAAGGGCAATAAAGGCAGTGGGAATGCATACAAGGAATTCAGACAGGAATAATGCTGTGATTCACCATTTAGTATTTATGAGAGAATCAATTTCTACTTCAATGGACTGAAGCTCTGGAAAGTAACTTTCTCATGCCACAAGACATATTTGTTTTTCTATTTTTGTTCATCTAGTCACCTGAAAATACTTGGAGACTCTAAGGGAGAAAGTCCTTTTACAACAGACCTCTGGAGAAACTGTTTAAGTACCTTGCTGCTTGCGTGGATCATAAATCTGGAGCCCAAACAAAGGTGGCCTCTCACTTCTCAACAGTGTCACATTCCTTGTTACCAGATCCAACTGGAAAATTGACCCATTCATGTAATCTGTCCAGTAGATATAATTTCCATGATGTGACAGTCCAAAAGGATGATTCAAATCCTTGCCATTGTAGACTACCTGGAATTAATTAGTGGTAGGTGAGCATCAGCAAGGTTAAAAGAATCTTTAATTTTTCAGAGAAGGTAAAACAGGAAATAGAAAAACTGAGATCATTACTGTCCTGAACATAACAACCTACTGCAAAAAAAATTAAAGAAAGAGTGCAAAGCCCTTATGTGCAGCAGAACCAATATCTAACTTTAAAAAAACTTCCTATAAATTCACTTGAAGTGGCCCCCATCAGGGAACACAGGACCAGACTGCCCAGGGAAGTGGTGCAGTTTCTAACCCTGGGAGGATTTGAAAGTAGAAGTGGGGTTTAGGGTCAGGGTTGGTGGTCAACTTGGCAGTGCTGGGTGAAGGGCTGGACTTGAAAATCTTGAGACCTTTTCCAACATAAACAGTGATGATTCTCTGATTCTGTTCCAGCAGAATCTGTTTGGAGTCATTGGTCTCTTTCTTCTGACTGGGATCCTTGTTTGAACCAGGAGCCTTTTTTCTACTGTGCCTCTAGAGAGAAGGAAGCAGCTCCTCACATGCCCTATCTTGTCTGTTTCTAGACACAAACCCAAGAGAAGACAAAGAAAACTAAAATACTCCTCTGAGGTGATTGACAACATCATGCCCTTTTGCCCTTCAAATTTTCTCTTTGGACTTGGAATTCCTATAGTCAAAGCTCCTCATCTCTGAACTGCTTTTGATCCAAATTCATCAATCAGTCAATGATCTGACAGCTATTGGTGGAATTAAGGCCCTCTCTATCCCCCAAAATCTTTATTGTATTAACAAATTATAGATGTGACTGATCCAGTGAAATTTTGACCAAAATATCCTATAATTAAATACAAACAATGAAGGATCAAAAGCAAGTTATAGCTAATTATATATATAATTATATATATGTGAAATATACATAAATATATGTGTATTATTAACTGTATCTTATAGTCATTTTCAGCTACATAAATTCAAACAGTTATGCCTTTTTTGTTATATCTCAGGATTATAAAAAAATCATTTTTCAAAGAAGAAAAAAAACATTCAGTGGCACACTTCAAAATAAAACCTGTAAAGACATCTGCTTCTTATTATTCACCAGTCACTAATTTTATAAAGCAGATGGTAAAACTTGCCCAAATTATCAGAGTCCAGTCTGAGCCTTAACCACTTTCAAAGTGTCTTATTCTGTGCTTGTTGCTTCTACAAACCCACACAGAATGTCTGCACAGACCTGTATCCAGCTAGTACAGGCATTAGTAACAACCAAAGCAATCTCTCTCCATCTTTGGCAGCATTTGTTGAGTGCTGCCCCTCTAAATATTACCAAAAATGCTCAAAAGAGGCACAGAGATCCATAAAAACTCATCCAGCAGATTCATCAGCTCATCCAGTGAAGTTCAGGGAAAAGCCTCTCTCAGGCAAAGCCAAAAAAACCTCAGGTTTTTCAACTAAAAAGCTCTTTGCAGCTTCACGGCTCAATCAAAATATAACTCATTGCCACATGAGAAAAAAATATATAAAAAAATAAAAAGAAAAATCAGGTTTGGTGTCACTCAGGACAGAGGAACACCCTAAGCTGTGTTTCAGTCCCTCACTCGAGATGCCCCCATGGTTCCAGCAGGGCTGACGCCGGACACAACGTGGGGTTCTGCAGACTTTAAAAACCTTGGGAAGTATTTTTAACGAAACACAATAAAACCTAGAGACAGAACATGCCTGTGGCAAACCAGCAGCATTTCTCTTTTTACCTTTCTGTCAGTCCCATTCAAATAGATCCTTTCAATGTGATCATAATAGGCATCACACCAGTACAGCACGTTGGCACGGTAGTCCAGAGTTAAACCATTTGGCCAGAGCATCTTTGATGTGACAAACACCTGCCGGCTGTAGCCATCCATCCAGGCCTTCTCAATCCTCCCCACGCTGGCATCTATCTCATCTTCCTCCCAGTCTGTCCAGTACATCCAGCTAGGGAATTGCAAAAATGAGCATTCAGGTCCCATTTTAATCAGGTGAACTGTACTGCAGGCTTTCAGCAACAGCTCGTCCATGCCAGAGCGATTTTGACTTTTGTGTGTTTCTTCCCATTGATGTTCCTACAACTATTTTTACTGTCCCTGACCACTGGATGCTGCTGAAGTGACACTTATGTTATTTTGCTCATATTGTGATAAATGACATAAATACCAGAGAACCAATAGACAAGAAAAGTGAAAGAATTAGGACCTTAGTTACTCCCACCAGAATTATGGGGTTTCTTTGTTTCTTTTTTTTTAAACCATCTCTTGTATTGACTTCGCGATAAATTTCAAATTTTTAAAGTGAGTTGGTTTTGGCCAGGTCTAATTTGCTTTTGTGATGTAAATCTCCTTTTTATTACAACTAATTCTATCAAAGAAGTTGCAACACAATAATTATTTGCACTCTGGTTTTAGAGCTGAAGGGTAATCTTGACATTCTGTGAACTTCAGGTCCTACATGAAAGCCGCTAAATCACTCAGAAAACTGTTAGGAGTACTTTGTCTGTCACAAAAATGTTTAGAAATAGTTGCTGTGAAAAATAGTTGAAAAAAAAGCCAATAGGGAATTTTAGCATAGTTTTGTGGCTTATAGTGCACCAATCTAGATTAGAAAAAAAACCAACCAAACAAACAAAAAAACAAAGTCTGAAAGAAAGGCACCAATATTTCTTTGGAAAACTTAAAAAAGAAATCTATTAACTCCTCTAAAAGTATTGGCTCAGAGGAATTCTATGAGCCATTCTCTACTGGACATCACAGAGTAAACCTTTCCTTATTGAATTATTCTAAATATCATATTCTATTACAGAATTTGCCCTTGAAAACTGTGACTTCAATTATTTAAAATATGCAACTTGAAAAGCAAAGGGTGGCAAATATGCTAAGAAACACAACTTTTCTTTTTCTTTTTTTCTTTTTTTTTTTTAACCTGTTTTTCCCTAAGGAAAATGAGTTAATGGGAAGAAATACTTAAAAAACCTGTAAGTACTCTGTGAATCATCTCAAACTGAGACTGACTCTCACATACAGTCACATCATTTCATAAACAAAAACATTTGCCAGACAGCAGATGTTTACTTTTAGTCAAACCTAGGACTCCAATTAATAAGCATTAAGGAGAACAAAAACATCCTGCCAATCTTAAACCTTATCTAAGTTATCATAAGTTAATTGCTATTGATGTACCTCACCTTTTCTTTCACCAGATTTATGTTTCTGAAACAACCTCTGTGATCCTAACCCATTAACCATTTAATTGGCCAGTACTTTGAAGAATAAACTCCTGGAATTTAAATACTGAATTTATAAAGGAATGATACACTGAAATGAAAAATTATTTTATTATCACACCTGTGTAAGTTATGTCAAATCTACTGGCCAAAAAAAAATTATTCAAATGTACTTCCATGTATAAGTATAATTTGATATCTATGAGAAATTGAAAAAAAAAGAAAAGAAAAAGAAAAATTGCATTGCACGAGTTTGCTGATATGCAAATGCAGCTTTTTTGTTTATTTTTCATTTCTCTCAAATCGCCCAGTAGAAGATTGTTTTGGGTTCTTTTAATGTTTTTGTAAATATGTGCAAAGAACATCAGTCCATTTTTGATCCACAAACCTTACAAACTGCATTGCACGTTTGACTCAAACAGCACTAGGATTAATCACAGAATTATAAACCCTGCACATGCCCTGAGGCTCAGGCAGATGCAGGTCAATATGGCACTTATTTTATTGGGAGACAAAATATGTTTTACAAATATTTACATGACTTCTCAACAGCAATTACTGAGCTTTTCTCCATTAACTTTTTGTCTGTCCTTTTTCCAGTCATCCTGTCATAAGCTGAAACTTGCTCACAGTGATAGCCACTTATGTCAGCGTACTTTAATTGTACCTCAAAATGCAGTTAATGCTCCAACACCAGTTAAATCAAGACCAAAATTTTGGAAACACAATTAAAAAGCCATAAGAAATGCTATCCCTCAGGAAGAGCTTCCATGAGAAGTATAATCACGAAGGACACGCTGTTTTATTAGAGAAGTGTTTTATGTAATGGCCCTTTTCAGGCAATACATCTTCATGCACTGCTCCCTGTGCCACGCATTTACTGAGCTGGAAAATTTAACAAAGTAATTGCAGGTGTGGTTGTGGTTCGTGGTCTGATTTTATACCCTCACTATCTGACCTTAATGAATTGTAGCCCTTCCACAGCCACTTCCACAGGACATGCTCAAAAGGGAAAACCTGAGATTGTAAATATTTTCTGTAATAGGAAAATAGCAATCAATCCAGGCATGCTGAAGCTACCTACCTACATCATTCTCCAGTGACAGATCCCTGAGCTAACCTAACAGTGATTTTTTTTAAGTATTCCACCATTATACCACAGTAATATAATGTTGTTTTTTTTGTTTATTTTTTTTATTATGAAGCCTACCAAAATTAATTTAAGCTAATAAGTAATGAAGAGTACCTGTCTCAGTTTTGAAAGCCAATGTGTACAAGGATAAGGCCATCATTAGCTCCAGAAATTGAGGATACGGAGAGAGAAACACAGGAAAGCATCTTAAAATTCACTTGATATTAAAAATTCATACAGGACTTGCACCCTCAATTTGTTTGAGGAAAAGGTGAGTCACATTCAGATTAACAGGACAGACATTCAACAGTGACAGGCATACAAACTCTTCTGTCAGCTTCAGGGCAAGAAGGCTGGGCAGGAATTACAGATATTACAGACTCCTGGAGAATTACAGACTGCTACATGACTCTACAAAACTCATCCTGAGCAAATTCCACCCTGTGTTCATGCTACAAACATTACAGAACAATCAGTTTGCTTCATACCCATTGACAGGATCGACAACAATTCCTCTAGGGTGGGACATGTCTCCCTCAAGTAAAGTTTTCCTACTCTGAGCAGCTTTCTCCAGTCTGGCAACAGCAATAGTTTTCCTGTGGCCATCATTGGTCCAATACAGATTATTTCCAATCCAGTCCACTGCTATGCCTTCCACATTATCAAGGTCTGTTGAGAGAGAGAGAACAGTAGCAAGAGATTAACACTATTTATATCCTATATTTACTTATGTTCAGTATTTATTATGTAATATCCATGTCATATTTTTAAAATTGCTTTTTTCCCTTATCTACTGAAAGTCCAAAGCAAATTACAGATACTGGGTACCAAACAGAGTATCAACTAAACCTTGTTCACTTATGAAACTAAACCTAAATTTTGTAAATCAATTACAGTGGTAGAGATGACAATACATCCTCTGAGACAAAATATGAGAAAGTTATCTGGAAAAAAAAAAAAGAAAAAAAAAGGTGTAATGTGCTGAGGAGTCTTGCAAAATGTGTTTTAACATTTTCATCCATATTTCTGATGCACCTGAACACCACTGCACTTTTGGAAACCTATTTTTCCTTGTGGTTTAAGAAGTTTGAGGGAAGCAAAGGTGTCAGAATAAGCTCACTGGGACATGAAACAACAGAATGATGACATTTCTAACCCAGCCAGCACCTGTTCTGACAAGAATCACCCAAAGCACAAAACAGCTGTGGGTCAGGGAGGGTCTGAGAGCAGTGCCAGCAGCTCAGCCAGCTTCCCCAGGCTGAGGGGCACTGCCAGTTTGATTTTTCATCTGTCAGTGCCTTTGCTACATCCTTTTGAAAAGACAACATCAGAGACAGCTGAAAGTTCCTGAGAGAGGAGAGTGGCCTTTGGTCTTGGAGTGGTCAAAGTGCTAAGAATGGAAGGGAAAAGATGAGAGAATTTAACCAAGGACCTGGAAGCCAAGGCTCAGGGGGACAAAAAAAAAAAAAAAAACCCAACAAAAAAAAANAAAACAAACCAACAAAAAAAACACCCAACTGCTGAACAGAACAGCAACACAGACAGACTTGAGCTGTGAAAGAAATGTCCTACAGAGCTCTGAGGAGCCTCAGCAGATTTTCCTCAAGTCAAGAAAACACTGACATGAGTAAAATCAGGCTTGAGGACAAGGAGAGATTTGTTCAAAACCCATTTTATTTTTGTCCTGCCTGACATAGGCAATTTGAGCTTAACAGTGTTTATACTGATCAGGTCAGATTTTTATATTCATAAGATCATCTTTTTAAGGAAAATATTTTTCTGATTTTTTGCCCCTTTGGGAGTCAAACCAGTCCAAATATGGGCTGTACTGATATCAGCAGCAAAACTGTTGGATTAGAATGCTGGAGACCTAAAATTTACAAGACTTTTGCTCCATGTCTACTCAGCTTCATACAATACTGTCTCTGAGCTACCTTGTCTTCTGCAGGAATTTGGGGGCAAATGTGATTCTAAACTAAACACAATCTAAGTAAAAAAAAAAAAAAAACAAAAAAACCACCAAACCCTCGTGGTAACTAGATACTAAGTATACCAGAAAGTTGTTGTTTTTTTTTTTAAGGAGAATTCTACAGCACAATTTTATAGAGATAATTTTCATTGTTTTTGTGGAGTTATAGTTAAAAATTCACTTTTATTTCACTATCTAAAATCTTCAAATATATTAATTACTTTTCAAATGAGTTTCACACCAAGTAGTAATCAGGAAGAAAACAATGGTCATTCTGCCATTCTTGTCTTGATTTGACTACAGCAATTCAATCCTTCTGCAGTAAAGCCCCTTCAGCATAAAAGGGATGAGGTAATAAAATACCCTTGTGATCATTCTTCATTTGTTAATTAAAATTTAACATTTTTAATTCTGGAATTCCCACCAGAATGTTACTACCAACACTAACATGAGAGCTCCAGACACACTGAATGTGGATGTGAGGTTTTTAAAAACAGTTCTGGAGGCAGCAGTTTGCCACACTGGTTTTCAGCATGACACAGATAACAGGCACAACATGTAATTTGGTACAGAATGGCCAAGCCCATCAATGTCATGCTTAATAAATAGTACCTAAAATGCTAGATTAACATAAAACCTAGGGGGGGGAATAATTCTTTTATATATCAACCATCTAAACAGCTTCCAAGGAGCTTTACAAACTTACTTTGGCCTTGTTTAAGCAACAGGTTGACCACCTTGACTAATATTTACAAGTAAATATTGTAACACTTCTAGGTTCACAGCAACTCCCCCAAAAAAACATTAGGGGTGCAAAGACAAGTAAAAAACCCTGAGCTTCTGTCCATGTTACATTGACTGAACAGCATTTAGATCCATTTTAAAATGTCTGTCTGTTTTTTCCAATTTTTAAGGCAAAAACTGATTTTACATGCAAGTTTGAAAGGTTAATTTTAATTTTTGTTGCTGGTGGAAGTACAGTGTGACTGCAGCTGTGCCACCAGCTCTAAGCTAGGCTGTGCTGGGGGCTGTCAAATTGTTATCAACATTAGCCAGCAGTTTGCTTCCCAAAGCCAAGGAACAGAAATCACAGCTGAAACTATATGGGAAATCAAACTCCAGCAGTGTGAGGTGCTCAGTGATCTCAATTCCCAGTCAACAGCTGTAGGATCAGGCTCTCATGTAGGCAAACTGCAATTATCTGAGTTGCAATGCTGTCTGAACGAGCATATTCGTTCTTGAGAAACCTGATAGTCACCAAAAAAAAGGCAACTTCTAATCTGAGAAGTGGCACCTAGCACAGCTAGAAGCTCTTAGCAGCACACTGTTCAGAGCAAATATTAAACCACCTCCTGACACACCTGATTTTCTGTAGTAGCCTTCCACCAAGGAACCATTTAATCTGTCCCTGCTGAGTTCCTGAGAGTTGACAAGAAAAAAGCTGAGGTGTTATGGCTGGAGGCCATATTAATTTTTTAAATCATGAAAAATACATTAAGAAATGTTCTTTAAATATACTTTAAAGTTATGAAGCTACACCAAGTTAGAAGTAACAATGTAAGCTCCTGGGGAAGGAGGAAGGGGGAGAATGACAGTGATACATTTTTGGTCTTTGCAAATAGTAGAATCATCAATAATAAATCATCAGATAATCCACTGCTCTTTGGGTACTGCATTAATATTTTTGCCACGTAGTACTTACAAAGAGTAGACACTGCACTTAAACATTTTACAAGAATATCACCAATTTTCTGGTTTGGCATACAAGTTTATTAATTTTTGAGCAGAACAATCCCAGCCTGTCTGACCCTGACTTGTCTGACCCTGACCTGTCTGACACCTTTCACCAGGAAGATCCTTGCTGCTCCTTTAGAATGTTTTAATTTACATGTTTCCTGCTCCTTCCTCTACTCCACATTTGCACCACTTCACTGTCAAATGAAATGCACAGTTAGTAAAGGAAAGTCAGCAATGGAAAATGTGAGATGCACATTATCCATTCCCATGCTGGCAGCAAAATGAAGAATTACCAGACTGACAGCTGAGTATTTGTTATTTTCTGAGACAAATGCCCTTTATTAACCATTCAGCAGAGCAGGGTAAAGAGCCTGTACTATTCCTTGCAACTGCTGCTGAAGGGATCTTCGTGCTGACTCTGAGGAGAGACCTTACACTAAAAGAGCATCATGTCACTGCTCAGAGGAGATGGCTCCTGAGAAGTGTGGATTAAAACATGAATTATGAATGACAGGGAATGAACATTTCCCTGCTAAAACAATGGTATTTTAGTCACTTTCACTGTCCTGAGCTTCCATTCACAAGTAAAGATATTAAACTCTCTGAAGGCCAAGATGATTATTTATGTTTTTTCCTTAGATTGAGGACCAGAAAAATAATTACTGTAGAATGAATTTCAGCTGAGGCAGTTGCCACCTCCTTCTGAAGCAGTATTTCAGAGTAGGGTCCATAAAGGAAAATGAAGCATCAATTGACAAACTGGAAGCTTTTTTCACTGCAGCAACATTTGGAATGATGAGATATGATTCTAAACCAGGGAGATGCAATGTAGTGGGATATGTGGAACCTAAAGACCTGCTGGTATTTTCTCTCATTGCTATAATAAATGTTACAAGCATCTTAATTAAGGTTCTAATAAATGTCTAGGTCTAACTGTTGCTTCCACATGCACAATGGAAAATGCATCAGGAAAGACAATGCTTTTTTCCTAATGAGTTTTCAGACACTACAGACAGTCTCATTCTGCCAAACTACTTGAATAAGCTCCAGAAGCCATAGTGTGATGCAGGCTGGAGTGAAGAAGTCTTAAAAAAATCTGCAAGGATTTGGGATGGCTCAATAAATATCCAGCTACTGGAAGGACACAGTGGAGACATAGGAATTACTCACCAGTGGGTATAAGCTTAAATGGACAAAGTAAGAATTCACAACAGAGTGACTTAAACAAACTTTACAATTCTGCCCTCAGGGGAAAAAAAGAAACAAACAACAAACTCAAAACAAACAAACAAACCCACACACACAAAAACAACAACAAAAATAACAAAAAAACCCACAAAAAGAAACAAACAAAAGCACATATACACACAAAAACAACAACAAAAAAGCAACAACAAAAAAACCCACAAAAACCAAATAAAACAAACAAACAAACAAAAAACCCCACCCAAAACTAAAAACAAAACAAAACAAAACCCCACCAAACAACAAAACAAACAAACAAAAGAACCCACCAAAAAACAACAACAAAAAAACCCCAGAAAAGTGTAAAAAAGTATCTCCAATTCTATTCAAGGCCAAATTTGTGTCTCTTTTCCATGAGAGATCCCAAAAACCATTCAATTATCTGCAAATGTCAGTGCAGCTTCTCGGCAGTGAGCATCCCTGAATGTCACCATCACTGAGCATCACCCACCATCTTTGAGGATTGTTTCTCGCTCTGTGCCATCAATTTTCTGTCTTCCAATTAGGAAACTGGTGGTATCAGCAAAGTAAATGTAATTGCTTTCAGCGTGGAAGTCCAGAGCACGGGGGTTGACCAGGTTCTCTATGGGGATCATGTACTCATCAGACATTTTGGTATTCAGGTCCATCCCCCGGATTATTCCTGGCCGTCCCTTCCCATAAAAGAGAAACAATTCATTCTTTGGTCCTGCAAAAGAAAGATTACAAGCATAAACAACTGATGCTGCCTAATCTTCTTCACGGTGCATAATGCCCCTGTTTAATTAACTGGTATAATTAGTGGGGAGCAGGAGCCTTATTTGATACTAAAAATTAAACTTTCATATATTCTGAAGGTATCTAGATTAAAAATAATTTAAAAAAAATCTAGCTAATTACATTACCTTATTCAGAATACAAGCTACTTCAGTGAGCTGCTTACATCTAATTATTGTTTTGTTTAAAAGTTCATGCTGAAGAGCAGTTGTAGATCACAGAATAACTTTGCTGTGAAGTGGACATTTATACTTCTGTAGACATTTAATTTTACAATTCATTAGGATCTATCAAGGTCATATAGACCACGACTCAAGTAATCTTAAAATCTAACAACACCATGAACTCCAGCATATACAAAACACTTTTTTTCCACCTTAAGTTTCTCAGAATCAAACAACAAAAAAAAGATTAAATTTCTTTCAGATTGAAAGAAATATAACAAATCAACATACTCTGTTCTTTCCAACTGAGGTAGAAAACATGGATATCAATAGTTCATATTTTTAAGATTTTTACAATTTAAATAACTGATTGCAAGCAACTGAAGCTTAGCAAAGTGATTTTCTTTCCTTAAAGTTACTTATAGATATCCTTAGAGCTTAATGCTATGGATATACCTCTTAAAATTCTCTATAGACTTTTCCTGCTGCCTCTCAGGGCTTTTTGATGGAATTGTCAGTGAAAACTGCAGCAGGTTTGACTGAGGCCAAATAAATCCATCTACCAGCATCCATCAGAGTATCTAACTGCATGTCTTTTATCTGAACTAAATCAACACTGTTTGACTGAAAAAAACAGGCAAGAAACAGGCATCCCCAAAACTCCTGTTGGCTGTAGGTGACCAACAGATTGTGCACGTGTGACATTAGCTATAACCACAGCTGCACAAATCACACTTGCTTTCACAAAGTATTCTGAGAAAAACCTTGACTTGTTCACATCAATGTTCTGCTTCTGTGCTCTAAGCTGATTGTATGCACGGAAATCAGATGGGACAAACTATTTAGCAGCATTCCAGTACCTGTGTGCCGTGAAAATGCATGGCATATCAAGAAAGAGTGAGGCTCATTAATGTAAAACTTGTGATAATTGTTAGAATTCTTCGAGCATTCCAGGTTTAACCTGTCACTCCTGTGAGCTAAGCCAAATCAAATAATTTTAAGGGAATGAAGGGAGCATGTGATCAAAGGTACACATTACAAACTTTACCCCAAAGCAGCCCACGTGGTTTTCTAGAGAACACCCAGAACTGCCCCCCGGGTTATCCCTGGCTGGCAGACTCCCTGATTTCAATAACATACTTTTGCATGACCTGCCATCACTCCCCAGGATGAAGCCAGTCCTGCAGCGACAGGTCCGTGCTTTGTAGCTGCTGCTGAGCAGGCAGAGGTGGGCGCATCCCCCCGGCATTCCAAGCGGCTCCTCTTCGCACGCGTGGCTTCTGGCTACGGCGAGGGGAAACAGCACGGCTCAGAGCCAGAGAGCAAGACACGTACATGCACCAGCATGGAGCAAGGTTAGACGCAGAGAAAATATTAAAAAAAAGGCCATTTGTGTCCCAATAAATCTTTCCCCAGAATATGGCTGCTAAGGGAGGTGTTTTTTAAAGACGATGTCCAAGCAGGCCAATAATGCCCAGGGCTATCAAGTGGCTGTGTGCAATCACCCCTTTGTGAATAAGCTCCTGCACAGCGTTTGCTGGGCAGTGCTTCCCTGGGGGAGCTGACACTTCTCCCCTTTTCTATTTGTTGCTTTGGTTCATTTGGTTGGGTTTTCTGAGGACAGAGTGCATCCCATGCCCACACAGTCTGGTATTCCTTCAGCTCCATTACATAGTGCCTTTCTGGGCAGACACGTATGCTGAAACTTCAGAACAAGCCTTGAGAGTTTTTCTACATTTATAGAATCACAGAATGGTTTGGGTTGGAAAGGACCTTAGAGCCCATCTTATTCCAAAGCCCTGCCATTGGCAGGGATACCTTCCACTAGACCAGAATGTTCCAAGCCCCATACAACCTGGCCTTGAACACTTCCAGGGTGCAGATTTGTACAGTTGGGATATAAATCCAGCTGAAGAAGCCAAAGAATTCCTTTCCTTTGATTTCATATTTCCAAATGCATAGGTCTATATTAGCTACCTTTTTTTTGTTTGTTTGTTTGTTTAACTGTTTAAGGCAATATGCTGAGAAAACAACATCTACCAGGCTATCTCATATTTACTAAGCTGGCTTAAAACAGAAAAGACTATTCTAGCTCAAAAAATGTTCCGTTCTTCCTACTTTACCTCAAGCTTTTCAGGTTGGTTTGTTTTTTTAAAAAAGAAAGCAATCAAGTGGTTCAGGGTCGATAAGGTTAAAGGTAATACAGAAACTCCACCAAGCTGAGACAGCTCTTACAGAGAATCTTGACAAGCGACAAACATGTCCATTCAAAACAAAAGGAGTAGTGGAGTAATCACAGGATGTAATAAAAGATTACACTGTGCTCATGTCTCTCCTCTACTCAACCTCTCCGACTCCCTCAGGAGTACGAGAGGGATGATAATAGCAAAGAAAGAGTCTTTGCAGCCTCCTTCAGACATTGACATCTGCAAATCAATGCCCTCAGCTCCAGGGTGAAAATTAGTTCACCCACTCTACATCAATTTAGAGTTTGTTCCCACTTCACAAACTTCTTCAGAAGCAGCCATTCTGTTTAGGAACATTGACATTGAAAATTGATGTGTTGGCTTTTCTGTCTAAGCAGTCATGGCAAGGATTCATTGTTATCAGTCATGCCAAAAAAAATTCTCATAAAGCATCATGGTAAACATTTTGGATCTTGCTATCTTTGCACAAAGTTCCCAGAACTCCCACTGATGTTCTGCACATAGAAAGGATGTGAACAGATTACAGTCATACACTACTACAGACCTCAGAAATTGCTGTTTTACCAAAATATTCTGAGACAAAAACGAGTTTTTTCATTCCAGATGAAAATGAAGGTTTCTTTCATTGATGGCAAAGCTGACATTCACACAAAGCAAAGAAACCCTGTCAGCTTTTCCCTCTCTACCTGGCTCTGTGCTGCCCACACCTCTGTGCCCTTCTGGCAGCTCCAAAGCCAGGAGCTCAGCTGAGGTGTGGGGTTTGTCTGAAAAACAGCCCACAGACACCAGGAATCCCTGAGGTCTGAGACCCAAAGCACATGGACAACACTGGATATCCAGCAGCCCTGAAGGTGTTAAATTCTCAGAGTGCTGAGTGTTCCAAGGTGCAGAGCAGGGCTCTTGGGCAGCTCTCCAAACTGAATCCTCACAAAAGGTTCGAGTTGGGAGCTTAGAAATGCAGGAAAAGAAAACTGTGCAGCTCAAGGAACAGAAAGTTGTGCCACAAGGACAAATTTTCATTCCATCTTCAGAGACTTTTTTTCTAGTAGGACCTTTTTAACCACACAACCACTCAATATCAGGTTTTGTGTTTTCTAGAGAGAGGAAATTTGATCTTACCTGCTGCTTGAGGCCTTTTCTGGTACACACGGATCTCTTTAGCATTGTCCAGCCTAGCAAGAGCCTGAACATCAGTACCATTGTATCTGTTTATTTGTAAAATGCTGAAGTTATCTGAATTAATTGTATATAAATAGTTTTCAAATATTGCCAAACCACAAAGATGCCTAATCTGGAAAAGAAACAAACGGTATCATTATTTTAGCTCAAAATTTTAGGCATATCTCTGAGTTGTAAGCATCAAACACTACTGTAAATTCTATGTGATAAAGTGTACAAAGGGTTTTCTAATTATTTGTAAATAATAAACACAAATTACACTAGAAGTATAGCTCAATTCTTGTAGTCTGAAATGTATTAGAAAAGTTTTGTACAAGAAAGGTAGAAAATTCAAATTATTTAGCAATCTAAATTAATTTACTCTACAAATTCCCCAGTTCCTCTGTTTTGTAAATTAAAATCTATATTCTTGAACTGCAACAGCTACATTAATATTAACTAATGATCATTAACTAATAGTAACTAAGATAAATTAATTGTTATTAACTAATAAATATAGCAAGCACAAATTTAAAACAAAGTTCATAGGTGCAATTAATCCACTTTTTAAAATTATTTTATTATCAAATCAGGGCAAATAGTGCAAGATATACCTGCTGAATATTTTCTTGAGTACATGAGAAATAAGTAAATTCTGTCAGCTCTGCTGTGTTCCTTTTGAGTTGGTATCTTTGAATATGGTGGTGGCCATTTGGTAGTGCTTGTTTATCAAAAAGTGAATTCTAAAATTGTGATAATCTCTGATGTGTCTGGGCACATTGATTAAAAATTACCTAATAGCTGGTAGTTAGACAATCACAGCTCAAACACAAAGTGTTCAATAATTTAGAGACTGTGCTCAATTTATAGATTTAGAAAATGTAAAATATCTCACTGGCAATCCTGAAAACTGAACAAATTAAAGAGAATTTTTTTGGCAGATGTTCAGATATTCACAGGCTGAATATCTTATTACTTTGATTATTCAATTGCTCACCACAAAGTATTTACTTATCTCATTCACTCACAAATTCAGACATACATCTCCAAAAACCAACGCAAACAAAAAAAACCTCTTGTGCATTGAGAATTTCAGCCATTCTGGAAATTACACCACAGATGGCCAAGTCTTGCCATTGTATTCTGTCTTCACCCAGAAAAAGGAACAATAACTGACATCATTGGAAGTGTTTGATTAAGACCCAGTAGAAATTCAGTGCAATTATAGTAAGATGGAAAAGAAAACAGCCTTCAAAATAAAGTCACATTTGTACCAAACTGTGGAATTCTCCCCTGAATTACAATCCTTTCTTCCCTGTTTCCATTTTCACTCAGTTGGAATCTTTATCATTTAACTCCCATGAGAGATTTTCTTTATTAAAACTATTACAGCTACGTGGTTCTTCTAGCAATGCATTTTATAATGATCTAATTATTTGTATTTATTTTTTAATTTATTGGTGTTTTTACATCTCATGAAGCTTTCCAGCAATCCTGTGCACGAGTGAAAACGTTACTGGCTTGTCCTTTGAAAGCCAGCAGGCTGTCACAGAATCCACTTTTGTTTGGAAAGCACATCTTTGGTATGTTTATACTTACACAATAAACTTTAGTCCCTAAAAATTCTTGGGAAAAGTTTTGTGGTCTGCTGTTTCCATGAAATAATGAGGAGTAATTTGGAGAACCAATCATTCTAGATCATGGCATATGAGGCACAGAACATACTGAAATTACCAAATCTTCATTTGAGTGGAAAGACAGTCAGTACTGTTTGTGACAACAGTGAAAAGCCAAACTTTTTATACCCTTCACCCACATCAAAAAACAGAGATCTCATTTTTTAGCTAGTTGTCAGAAGAATCCCTCTGAAATTGGTAAGGTATCATCTTTTGCATGAGAAAGCAAGAGGAAGAACAAGCACCTCTCCTATGACACAAGTACAGCTCAGTTAGAAGCCTGTAAAGGTATTTGTTAATGGTTTCTGAAAATGATTTTAGCTTTTGAAGTATCTATTCCAAAATGCTAGTTAAAAAAAACAAAAACCAACCAAACAAAAAAAAAACCCACAAAAAAACAACCAACCAAACAAAAACAAACAAACTAAAAAAACAACAAAAACCAAACCAAACCAAAACAAACCACACAAAAGTTTGCTTGTTCCAGAACTGGTTAAAGACTGGGGATAGACTGGAAAAATAGGAATGTGACTGATTTTTGTCACATTTTCTGCCTATTTTTAGTTAACAGTCTAACCAGTTGCATCTTGGTAAACACTGATTACTTGGAAGCAATGAATGACAGAAGAACAGGTAAAATGTTTATTCTGCTTGTATGTTTTTACATCCCCTGTTTGACCTCAGGCAGAAATAGATGCCAGCTTGGTGCCCACACCAGCCCTGGCAGTCCAAGCAGTGACCAGAACATTTTGGTCTTTGCTGATTTTCTCTGGATTTACATAAGACTCACAAGAGCCAGAGAATTCTTCCACTCTCCAGGCTAATGGACTGAAACGCTCCTGCTCAAAGATTTGCAGTCTCAGAGTTTGTATTTATGACTCTGAACATCAGGATCAGCTGTGAAAAGCATCATTGCCATCAACAAAAATAAAATTTAAGGACAACCAGATTAGTCTGAATGGGTGAAGAGCTTTTTCTATTCTATTTCACATGATTGTGCCTGTTAGTCTCTCCTCCCTGAGTGGGTAAGGACATCTTGTCACTAATGATTTATCTCCCTGCACCTTTCCACCCCAGATTTTCCCTCATGAAGTCTTTAACAATGGTGACTTACAGGGTGCACTGTTAAGAGACACTGCATGGAAACATTCATAGGTTGCAAAACTGCTAAATTGCAGATAAACCAAAACATGTAGACGTATCTTTTAAATTCTAACACATCTGAACTAAAAAGGTAAAAAGATTATGAAACTCCTGTAGCTGCTAGCGTTATGTGCATTCATTTATTGATATCATTACTTTTTACTGATTTGCAAATAAATACCTACTTGTCTGCCTTTAGTTATTGTTTGCCTCCTTCTCCCCTGATAGTCAACAACTTCCACACTCTCCAGATATATGTCAAGCCAGTACACATATTTATTGATGAGGTCTAGTGCCAGAGCAGTTGGCTGTTCAATTTTCGAGTCCACTATCCACGTCCTGTTCATTCCATCCATGTCACATCTCTCCACCTTGGCAGCATTCCCGTAGTCTGTAAAGAAAAGCTTTCTGTTGAAAGAAAATAAGATGTTGTAAGTTTTAAAGGGTGTGAGCAGAGTGCAAAGCTCCTGCTGGCTCTGGGAAAAGGAGGTTTTCGTTCCTTGTCATTTCAATTTTCTACATGCCTCATATTGATAAGCATATAATTATTTTAAAAAATTCACCGTATCTTCTAACAAATCGGCAATTACACAGAATTGTCTTTCAAATGTAAAGCACAGAAGTTCTAAATGCATTTTCTTACAAAACATACACCACACAATACTCTAAAATGAAAATCCTAAATTCATTTTTAACCATCATTTGTAAAAAATGTTAGGATAGTTACAGGTAACAGTGAGAAAAGCTCAGAGCACTCAGGTTGTCTGGAGAACAGTTATTGCACATAAGCTGTGGCAAATACAGAGATCCCCACTGGCAGGTGTTAAAACATCTATTTCTGAAGGAGATGCTTTAGTCTGTAGCACATTTGTCTCCAGCCTTGGAAAGGTGTTCAGGCTTCAAAATGCTTCCACAAATCCAGTGAGTCATTCCATCCAGGAATAATGGGAAACTACCAAAGACTCCAAACTGCTGCTAAAGCTCCTCAACCCCATACTTGATTAGCATTCACTGGGTTTAGCACACGCAAATCAATTCTGATTAACCTGACAGTATTTTAACAGGATTACCTATTTGTGAGAACAAATTACACTTGCAGGTTGAAGACCACCTTGCCATAACTTTAACATGCTGTAAAGAATAATCTGATTCCAGACTGAATGTTACAAAAACTGCTTTGAGAACCAGGATTTCATTATCCAAATGAAATTAATTATCTCCTACTTATTACTAATGGGAATAACTTTGGATCAACAGCATATAAAACTTCAGATATCTTTATGTGACAGAGCAGTAATTTATAGCCTTGTAACATCTCATAAAAATCCAGCTTTAGGCTATTTGCTGAACAGCAGAATGAAACACATATCCTTTCTTTTTAGTATTCAAATAAATAAGAATACATTTTAGAGCTAGTTAAAGTGTTTCCTGTGCAAAAATTGAAAATAAAAAAAATAAAACAACTTTTTTAAAAAGTAAAGGCATTAGAATAATCTATAGTCTATGTGCAGGGGCTGCCAAATGCCAAAATGAATTGATCTCAGAATCATAAAATAGGGCTGGAGGAGAATTTGAAAGGTCATGTAGTCCATCACTAGGCCATAAGGCAGAATAAACTTTACCTATAACATTCCTGAGGGATAACTCCATTCCTGACAGGGATTTCTATTTATCAAAATAATTCTGCTTTCCTGTCCTGTCCTTCATTGTCATTCTTTATCTCAGTTGTACTCTAAGAGTATATTTAAAAACACACACTTAACATTCAGGTATATATAAATCAAAATGTCCATAGCACAGAATATTCGCAAAGCAAAAAA